>JAHLJT010002406.1:10280642-10686437 GCA_031308135.1 Acheta domesticus
GTCGCTGTGGGGAATTTAGTGCCCCACGTTGGTTGCCGTTTTGTGACCGAACGTGTGGGTCGTCTGAGGGAATTTCGTGGGTAATTGGCTTTTGTGGAAATTTTGAGAAACAAACACAAAGTTGCAACCACCAACATATATATAATTGTGTCTTTAGAGGAAAAACAAATCACACATTTCAAAATTACCTTAATATGTACACATAAACAAATAACACCAAGAAAAATATACCATTGAACAGCATAAAAATATAACCTTGGAGGAAAATTAACTGCAAGATTATTAAAACTAACCTTTCTTTTAATTGAAAAAAAAATGAGGACCACTGAACTATATTCTGAGATCAAGTGCCATGGAAATCCAATTAAGTGCACAAAAAGGGGCTTCAGATAAGACGAGGAGTGCTGAGAATGCAACGTTATAGGAGGGATATTTGCCTGTCAATTGCCAGAATATCTTACTGTTTCCTATAGGTGACAATTGCAATTAATTTATTCCTCAGCATACACCAAGTTAACGCTCTCCTGTAATTTCGTGCACGAAATTCTTTGGAATTCCACCAAAAAGAATATCTGGTATTCACTTAAATTGCACAAATTATATAGTAGTTAATTAAACAGAATATTCCACAAACCCTTCTGTTTATACACATGAAAGTTAAAACAAATAGCTTGTAATCTCTGAAACTGATTAAATATCGTGTTCTGAAAATACAGAATGTTCTATTGAAATCCTTGTAGAACCTTACATAAATTTACTTCCTTTTACATTTATTCTACAACATTCAAATCTGATCAATTTCAATAGTTCGTTCAAATATGACTTAGTTTCATTTTGATAATTGAAATACATGCCTTTCTTTCGACGTTAACAAGTTTTAACTGAAACCTATTCCGTGGGTACTCACGCTTCGTCGTCTTTGCGCGGGCGAATGACCTTTGCTGGTAATACTCCCCTGACGCCTGAAGAAAGGGACGCACGCCGGAACCCTCGATGCTTTTGGCTAACCTCGCCCCACCTGGGGACGCGGTGCAGCGTCTAGGCAGCGCGGCGCGGTGTAACGGTAGCGCTTGACCTCGGGCGGCCAGCAGCTCTCCTTCCGTGCGGCCCGCTGTTGCGGAGCAAAGAATGGGCGGGCGACGCGGTGCGTCGTGATGCCTGGCCTCGTAGCTCTGCTTCTCTTGCTCCACGCATGCGGTCCGTCTTCGAGTTGTATCGGCAGCTTTGCAGTCCAATCGATGATGCTTCCGGAAATTTCTCGGCGAAGTCCAGACCGTTGGATGTGGCCTTTACGTAGTAGCGGGTCGGATTCTTCGTTCTGAGCGGGCGGTGTGTCGTCTCTTCACGAAATGCACAAAATGGCTTCTCTGGCTTTCTTTGTGTTTTCCGCAGGAACTTGCCGCTCTTTCGCTCCCGAAGAATACTGGCGTCACTAGTAATAAAGTTCTGTCCAGATTCCGTTACACGCGCAACGTGAATATTTGCGAATTATTTCTTGTGCTTCGCGTGAACACTTTTTCCGTTACACGCGCACACAATAACTTGCAGTGAGAACGTTTTATTTCTCAATCTACGTGGCGTGGCGGCCCGATAGAACTTCGGCCTTTTCAAACGATACTTGAACTCTCACGTCGAACACTCCTCACACCATGACCGTTCGTGTTCGCTGCTAAGAACTTTTCTTCTGCTCTGCTCTCGGCGAGTCTATTACAACTACTCTGCTCGGCGATTCCGTTACAACTATCTTCTTCTCCTTCGATGCCGTAGGGGCGACAACTGTTCCCCTCTCGCCCCCCCAGCGACCGCTGATAAGACGGCGGTGTCGCCGCCGCCGTTACGCGATCTCTCGGCGAATCTCGGAGATGATGTTTTACTAATCGAATATTTGTTAGCGACTGAGCAAGCTCAGGATCGCTACAAGCTCTTGATGTCATGAAGGCCGGAAGGCTCAAAGTGACATTTCATAATTATGTTGTGGTTAAAGTGTGCAAGCGTCAGTTATCGGAATCTTCGATACTCCATCTCGGCGTGGAATGGGAAACGGAGATCCAGGATATAATTTATCAGAAATAATTGAATGCATAAAATAGGAATAGGGTTCAAATTATTAGGGGTCACTGAAAGACGCCTTTTTCCTCTGGTTCCAAGATACCATTTATCGGAAGCACAGAGGGTATCTCGTCTTCTACTTTAATACAATGCATAAGCCCTATTTTGCTCTGGAGTACATTGTGTACTATGTACTGTCTGTACGTTGGGATATAAGTCGCGCCAACGGCGCCGAGCCAGGGAAGCGAGTCTCCACTGGCAGCAGCGCCGGACTATACTTCGATTTTTTTTAACGTGGCGTCTCAAGATCACGCAGTTCCAATGGGGACTGCAACGACACTTCATCTCTCACTTTTACGGCTCCCTATTGGAGCCTCCCTCCTCTCTCCCTTTTTCGTGCGTGACCTTTAGACGTCACGTTAAGAAAATGGAAGTATGTAAGAGGCACCTCTAGGGCAGTCGGCACCTCTAGGGTTGGATGTGCAGAGTTGGGTCTTCCGGAACGGACAGGTAGTGCATGAGCCAATCGTGTAGTAGGTCGACAGAAGATAAGTCACAAGATTATGTTCTTTTGTTTTTTGGTGCCCGAGCTACCCATATGCAGTACATCTGTTGGTCGGTTCATTTTTTTGAGCTTGGATATGCTCTTCTGGCAAAATTTGTTAGTTGACTTTGCTTCCTGGTACTTGTTAGATTATGGAACTTTGTAGAGGGTTAAAATAAACAGTGTTTTTGTTAAGACTCGGTCCACTGATTTTGATACATTTTAGAACCAGTTCCAGTTTATTAGTAAATTCGTCAGGCACGAAAAAATTTTACAGCGTCAGAATGTACCCATTGCGTGACTGTGGCAGTGCATGATGAGTTGCCTACAAATCAGGGGCCAACGTCACACTCGTTACTTGAGATTTTTTCACTTGTTCATTTGGAAAGTGTTAATCTTCGACTTCGCAGTACATCGGCACAAAATATGCAGTTACATTTAGATTAAAACCCTAATATTACAAAAATTAATTTTAATTAATTCAGTAGGCTTGATCATCTTCACTGAGTGAAAGTATGTTTATTCGTTCTCACAACAGCTTTACTTTTTTCAGCATATTGGAATATTTTACTGAGAAGTAACTTCATATGTACGGAGAAACTTTTGTGCAATACATCCATCAGAAGTGTCGAATCGTGTCAAACGCATTGATTGACTCATGGGCGCCATATATCACGGGTGCGCAGCGGAGAATGAGTTCGTCGAACTGTGTGACGTTTAATGTGATTATTTGTGCATCGCGTTGAATATTCCTAACAAATAACAGCCATGTTGATAGGCATTTATTATTCGCAGCGGATTATTCTTAATGTCATACCAAACAATGTGTATAATTAGAACGAAATGACACGGGTAAATTGTATTGTAAAGTTGCCATTTAAATACAACATACCGGGTATCTAAAACATTGCCATTGCAGTATGAAAGTGAGCATGCAGGATGGAATTAAACACAGCAAGAGGAAGAGCAATATTGGCCTCTGAAAATGTTTTGGATGGGATGACGAGACGGGGGCAGCAGGTGGAACGATCGGTGAGGCCGGGAATGGATGAGAGCAAGTGAGTGCATTGGAGAGCGCGAGAGGCGAGGCGCGCGAGAGGCGTGGTGCGAGAGGAGAGGAGAGGAGAGGCGAGGCGCGAGAGGAGAGGCGAGGCGCGAGAGGAGAGGCGAGGCGCGCGAGAGGCGAGGCGAGGCGAGGCGAGGCGAGGCGCGCGAGAGGCGAGGCGAGGCGAGGCGAGGCGAGGCGCGCTTGAGGAGAGGCGAGGCCGCGCGAGGAGAGGAGAGGCGAGGCGCGCGAGAGGAGAGGCGAGGCGAGGCGCGCGAGAGGAGAGGCGAGGCGAGGCGCGCGAGAGGAGAGGCGAGGCGAGGCGCGCGAGAGGAGAGGCGAGGCGAGGCGCGCGAGAGGCGAGGCGAGGCGAGGCGAGGCGCGCTTGAGGAGAGGCGAGGCGCGCGAGAGGAGAGGAGAGGCGAGCGCGCGAGAGGAGAGGCGAGGCGAGGCGCGCGAGAGGAGAGGAGAGGCGAGGCGAGGCGAGGCGAGGCGCGCGAGAGGAGAGGAGAGGCGAGGCGAGGCGAGGCGAGGCGAGGCGAGGCGAGGCGAGGCGAGGCGCGCGAGAGGAGAGGCGAGCGAGGCGCGCGAGAGGCGAGGCGAGGCGAGGCGAGGCGCGCTTGAGGAGAGGCGAGGCGCGCGAGAGGAGAGGAGAGGCGAGGCGCGCGAGAGGAGAGGCGAGGCGAGGCGCGCGAGAGGAGAGGAGAGGCGAGGCGAGGCGAGGCGAGGCGAGGCGCGCGAGAGGAGAGGAGAGGCGAGGCGAGGCGAGGCGAGGCGAGGCGAGGCGAGGCGAGGCGCGCGAGAGGAGAGGCGAGGCGAGGCGCGCGAGAGGAGAGGCGAGGCGAGGCGCGCGAGAGGAGAGGCGAGGCGAGGCGCGCGAGAGGAGAGGCGAGGCGAGGCGCGCGAGAGGAGAGGCGAGGCGAGGCGAGGCGCGCGAGAGGAGAGGCGAGGCGAGGCGCGCGAGAGGAGAGGCGAGGCGAGGCGCGCGAGAGGAGAGGCGAGGCGAGGCGCGCGAGAGAGAGGCGAGGCGAGGCGCGCGAGAGGAGTGGCGAGGCGAGGCGCGCGAGAGGAGAGGCGAGGCGAGGCGCGCGAGAGGAAGGCGAGGCGAGGCGAGGCGAGGCGCGCGAGAGGAGAGGAGTGGCGAGGCGAGGCGCGCGAGAGGAGAGGAGAGGCGAGGCGAGACGAGGCGAGGCGAGGCGAGGCGAGGCGAGGCGAGGCGAGGCGCGCGAGAGGAGAGGCGAGGCGAGGCGCGCGAGAGGAGAGGAGAGGCGAGGCGAGGCGAGGCGCGCGAGAGGCGAGGCGAGGCGAGGCGAGGCGCGCTTGAGGAGAGGCGAGGCGCGCGAGAGGAGAGGAGAGGCGAGGCGCGCGAGAGGAGAGGCGAGGCGAGGCGCGCGAGAGGAGAGGAGAGGCGAGGCGAGGCGAGGCGAGGCGCGCGGAGAGGAGAGGAGAGGCGAGGCGAGGCGAGGCGAGGCGAGGCGAGGCGAGGCGCGCGATGGAGAGGCGAGGCGAGGCGCGCGAGAGGAGAGGCGAGGCGAGGCGCGCGAGAGGAGAGGCGAGGCGAGGCGAGGCGCGCGAGAGGAGAGGCGAGGCGAGGCGCGAGAGAGAGAGGCGAGGCGAGGCGCGCGAGAGGAGAGGCGAGGCGAGGCGCGCGAGAGGAGAGGCGAGGCGAGGCGCGCGAGAGGAGTGGCGAGGCGAGGCGCGCGAGAGGAGAGGCGAGGCGAGGCGCGCGAGAGGAGAGGCGAGGCGAGGCGAGGCGCGCGAGAGGAGAGGAGTGGCGAGGCGAGGCGCGCGAGAGGAGAGGAGAGGCGAGGCGAGACGAGGCGAGGCGAGGCGAGGCGAGGCGAGGCGAGGCGAGGCGCGCGAGAGGAGAGGCGAGGCGAGGCGCGCGAGGAGGAGAGGCGAGGCGAGGCGAGGCGCGCGAGAGGAGAGGCGAGGCGAGGCGCGCGAGAGGAGAGGAGAGGCGAGGCGAGGCGAGGCGAGGCGCGCGAGAGGAGAGGCGAGGCGAGGCGCCGTGAGAGGAGAGGCGAGGCGAGGCGCGCGAGAGAGAGGCGAGGCGAGGCGCGCGAGAGGAGAGGAGAGGCGAGGCGAGGCGAGGCGAGGCGAGGCGAGGCGAGGCGAGGCGCGCGAGAGGAGAGGCGAGGCGAGGCGCGCGAGAGAGAGCGAGGCGAGGCGCGCGAGAGGAGAGGCGAGGCGAGGCGCGCGAGAGGAGAGGAGAGGCGAGGCGAGGCGCGCGAGAGGAGAGGCGAGGCGAGGCGAGGCGAGGCGAGCGAGGCGAGGCGAGGCGAGGCGAGGGAGGCGAGGCGCGCGAGGCGAGGCGAGCGGAGGGGAGGGGGAGAGGCGAGGCGCGCGAGAGGCGCGCGAGAGGCGAGCGAGGCGAGGCGAGGCGAGGCGCGCGAGAGGAGAGGCGAGGCGAGGCGCGCGAGAGGAGTGGCGAGGCGAGGCGCGCGAGAGGAGAGGCGAGGCGAGGCGCGCGAGAGGAGAGGCGAGGCGAGGCGAGGCGCGCGAGAGGAGAGGCGAGGCGCGCGAGAGGAGAGGCGGGCGAGGCGAGGCGAGGCGAGGCGAGGCGAGGCGAGGCGAGGCGAGGCGCGCGGGAGGAGAGGCGAGGCGAGGCGAGGCGCGCGAGAGGAGAGGAAGGCGAGGCGAGGCGAGGCGAGGCGAGGCGAGGCGAGGCGAGGCGAGGCGAGGCGCGCGAGAGGAGAGGCGAGGCGAGGCGCGCGCGAGAGGAGAGGCGAGGCGAGGCGCGCGAGAGGAGAGGCGAGGCGAGGCGCGCGAGAGGAGAGGAGAGGCGAGGCGAGGCGCGCGAGAGGAGAGGAGAGGCGAGGCGAGGCGAGGCGAGGCGAGGCGAGGCGAGGCGAGGCGAGGCGAGGCGAGGCGAGGCGAGGCGCGCGAGAGGAGAGGCGAGGCGAGGCGCGCGGAGGAGAGTCGAGGCGAGGCGAAGGCGCGCGAGAGGAGAGGAGAGGCGAGGCGAGGCGAGGCGCGCGAGAGGAGAGGCGAGGCGCGCGAGAGGAGAGGCGAGGCGAGGCGCGCGGGAGGAGAGGCGAGGCGAGGCGAGGCGCGCGAGAGGAGAGGCGAGGCGCCGCGAGTGGGGGCAAAAGGGCTTGCTCGTTGAGGGGCTTATGGGGATGAAGCGCGCCTGCGAACGAGGGCGGGGATTCGGGCTCTGACAATTAGCGTCGGCGCAGCCAACGCCAGTGCCGCCGCCGCCCGCCAGCTGCCTGCTAACGCGACTCTCTGCGGCGGCGCTGCGGTGCTTCAAAAGGAGCGCTGTCAGGCAGATTTCATGTTGAACAATGCACTTAACAAATGCCGGGATTTTCCTGTAGTTTTCCTGGTACTGGAAATGCTGTCTCTAGTAAACATAATGATGTTCTAGTTTAAATGATGTATATATTTTCTTGAAGTAAAATAACAAAATGCCATATAAATTATTCGAAATATTTTTGAACCGCGTTGCGTGGCTGAGGGCACCAACTGATATAACTGCAGATCTGTTATTGGGAGGTCTAGGGTTCTGGCCTCTACGGTGGCAGGATTTTCGTCACTAGCCAGATAGGTAGATCGAATTCAACCGCTGTTCGAAAGAATATTCAGGCTGCCGGATGCTCTGATCGGTATTTTTCCTTAAAAATTTGTTCCCATAAAAACCCCCAATTTCAGTCCCTTTGTCTCTAATGTCTTCAGAAATATTTCTCCAGTGTATCTTGAAAGGTACTGCACATTCAACATTTCCCAAAGAAAATGTCCGGTTTTGTAACTATTGTCGATACATTTATGATTCCGGAACGTATTCCAACGTAGCAGTTTTTTTCAAGGAAGAATTGCTTACCCAAGTGCTTATCCTCCAACCTGGATGACCAGGGACGTATCTTCCAGCTTTCCTACACCTAGGGAGGTTGCCTTTACTAGGGCTGAAACGAAGTTTTCCTCCCCGTGAAGGGGAGAAAGAAAAGCTGATATATTTAAAAGAAAGGCGAAAATAAAAGACCCCCTAATCTTTCGCAACGTTATCGCTTCGGAGTCAAAACAAACAAAAGAGTACTCAAAGAGGTGGAAAAGATAAAAGAAATGTGCTATGAGCAAGTCGAAGTAAGTGTCACATTGTTTAGGTATGGACTTACTCGATACACTAGTGTGAGTAGTGGGGTGGGGCGGTAAGTTTTAGGAAATGGTTGTAGGCGAAGTATGGATACCAGGATACCGTTGAACAAAGTGTAATATGACACCGTGCACCACCCTTTTGACTCCGCTACTGAGGGCCTGTAAGAAGTCGTTGACTCTCCCGGCAGATGCGCTAGCCTACGAGCAATGCTACTCCCATCATACTTCAGCTTCATCGAAGTACGGAAACCTCGCCCACACGGTCAGTGCTACTTTAAGGCGGTTTCCCCTAGAATATGCTCTTATTTCTACAACTGTAAATACGTTAATATAATTAACTTTGATAATCAAATTTGAGCTTTTGAGCCAAACAGATTTTAGGTTTTAATTTTGTATTTTCAGAATTCGGTTTCTTAAGTTTTTAAATTTTTTTGTTTTTTCATTAGCACTACTTTGTATATTTTACACATTTGAAATTTAATTTAAATTCTAGCTTATAACCTTATTTATTAAAAATCTGAATATTTATTGATTACCAAGTTAATTATCAACTAATTTTCGCAACCAAATTTATACTCTAAAGAAACTTCAAAAGAATATTTCTAAAATGATTTTCAAAATTTATACACTGTGTTAAAATTAATTTTTATGGAAATCAAGTAAGAAAGAATTTTACACATTTTACATGCACTAGGTAGACATATTTTTAAGCATTTCTTTCAGTTACTGCGCCTGTACCATAAATAAACAAATTATTTCCACTTTCATATTTATAAAATTCATCAAAACTGCAATTTGTGGGAAAATCTGTAAGCCTTTGCTATTACATAGCAGCACAAGGTAAAAAAACTCATAGATGAACATTTTGAGTTTCTTACACGATGTTAATTCTATTAATATTTTGTAAGTTTATGACCTAGAAAGTTGGTTAGTCACGTAAGGGGTGAAACTTGTGTATCTAGAACGCGCAAACAGGAAATTTTGATTGTTCTTGGACGCTAAAAGTTTGAGGCTCCTGTCAGCTTGCCATTTACGACACAGGGGGCAAAGCACATGGCGCGGAGTAGCGAAGGAAGGCGCTGAAGTTTTGGAGAGCTGTTGGCGCAGGGCCGCCAACTTTCCGACAGATAATCCTCACCTGGCGCAGGGGGGGGGGGCGGGGCGGGGCGAGGCGGGCATGGGAGGTTGCGGGGGGAGGGGCGACGCACCGCGGGCGTTCCTTGCGAGGAATTTTGTGCGTGGGCGGCGGGAAAGGGCGGGGTTAAGTGGGGAGCATGGGAGAACGGTATGGGGGTCTTATTCTTGGTCGAGTGTGGGGGAGAGAGTGGCGGTGAAGGCGGGAGGCAGGCCTCCGCGAGACCGGATTCTGCGGCGTAGGAAGGTGCGGTGCACGAGTGAGAGTAGTGACCGAGTTGGGGTGGAGCAAAGCGTGGGAGGGTGGCGGCGAGGCGGGTGGGATAGATTGGACGTGTTGGGCGGGGAGACGCAGCAGGACGGTTGGAAGTTGGCGGCAATTTTTTGGAAAGAAGAGGAGCGTGAAGGTCGGGGCGGGGTCGTTCAGTTTCTTCACAAGTGGAGTGGCGGAGTGGAGGAGAAAAAGGGCGTCGAGCGGTGCGCTGTGGAAGGGACTGGCTGAACGGTGATGTGCGAGACAAAGGCGTGACAGGGGTTTGCGGTGTGCGGGGCAGAAAGAGACGGGGAGGGGAGGGGGAGGGGGAAAGGGGAGGGGAACCGTGCGGGACCGGACGTTGAGCGGTGTGCTCTGGAACTGGCTGAGCGGTGATGTGCCGAGGCGGGGCTTTGCGGTGTGGTGGAAGGGTGGGGAGGGGTAGGGCATGGTGGGGTGGGGCGAGACGGGGCTGACGGAAAAGGGCGTCGAGGGGTGTGGTGTGGAGTGGCATGGCGGAGCGGAGATAGCCTAGCCCGGGCCGGAGACGGGGCTTTGCGGTGTGCGGGTCGAGCGAGTGGAGTGGGGCGCGGAGCGGGGCGGAGCGGGGCGGCGTGAGGCGGCGTAAGCGGCTTTGGGAGCAGGCGGTCCCTGCCTGACGCAGGCGGTCCCTCAAGTCGCGTCGCGCGCGCGCGTAGGAGGCGGACGACGCGGGTCAAGTGGCCAGCTGCTCTCCGCGCGCCCCCCTCCCCCGGCCACCAGCTCTGCGGCTACCCATCCAGCCGCACAGTACTGGGTTACCTGAAAAAGAAAAAGACGCGATTTCGTTTTAGCTTATAATTTCAGACTGCAGCAAAAGCATACGCATGTCGTTTTGTTCAGCGACAACTCGTGTTACAGCAGTGGGATGCAGTTTACAAGATTGTAGGTAATTAAGGTCCTTGCAGATGAAATATTTTATAGAGCACGTTTTGTTGAGATTAAAGGTTGACAATTTTGAATATTCTCTCTGAATTTAAATTGACATGTGAACTTTGCATTGGAATTTACATTAAGATTTAAGAAGTACAAATAACACAGTCACCAACTTCTATTAAATAAACTGAATAATTTTAAAATAACTAATAATGCTTAAGCAGCTATTTTTAAAATATTGAAACCTGACAAGATTTTCTGACAAGCTTTTGTGTGTTATTTTAAACTACATTGTTAGCAAACGCTCTCTGTGTGACATACAATATGGGTGCTTGTGTAATTAAGATGATACATTTTTGAAATATTTAAGTTCTGTGCTAAGTTGCAGCGATTTTCAATGAATTCGAAGGCAATGAAGGGCAAATTATCAATAAAAATATTAATTCATTAATTATTTGCCAGATTGATTGTAAATGAACAATTGGGCATGAAAGCATATTTTTTATTTTGTGTTAAAATGTTAATCTCGAAGTAAACAACTTATATGCCATTTTTTGTATTTAATGAACAAAATGTAGCTACTTGAATTTTACGCTATGTAAAGTAAACGAAGAATGAGACAAAAATAAGTATATCACTAATATTCGTGCGTTGAATTTGTGCGTTGTGATAAGATGACCTTCTTGGTATTTACGTATTTAGGGATCATTTGTAAGAACTAAAGTTTCCATAGTTTTGAGTCGATAAGCAATGACCTCCAACAATCGACTTGCATTCTGAAGGTAGTTTCAAATAGCATTGTGGTGCCAGGGTCGGATGGAAAAAAGTGTCGGTAAATGCACTTTGCATTTATAAAACGGCTTGATAGGTAGATTTTCGTTGCAACTGCGAAATGATTGGCTCCCAAAGAAATGGACGTTGTCATGACCTGCTAATTTCTTATTGAAAAGTACCAACAATGTCTCGTCATAAATTATTACGAGATCGTGCCGTTTTAAATGACATCATTTACCTTCGGACTGTTATATTCGTGACCCGTTCCGAATTTATAGAAAACTATGGGCGCCAGGAACAGGTTACGATAATTGATACTTGAAACCAATGCTTCCGCAGCTAATCTTAACGAATGGATAAATGTCCGGCTAGCTGGGTCAATGGGTCACGTAATGGATAATCGCTATCGCATAGATAGCCGATTATTTGATCTGCCAACTATACAGTATGGCGAGGAATCTGAAAGGAAATAATTAAATATATCTCTAACTACTTATCAGTTGTGATTGCCTAAATGAAAATCATCTTTCCATTTCGAAAAGAAAATTTAACAATTTATTGACTTGTGAACAATTATTCTGCTTTTAGATCACGACCTCGTTTTAAAACAAAACCCTTTGTACTTCAGTACTTATCTAACGTGATCTTGACCGACGGCACCCCGCAGTATCTTCTCACTTGAATGCTGATAATCCCAAGCCCAGCTTCTGTCTTCTGATCTTGCGACGCTGCCGACGAATCCAGCCCTCACTGCCTAGAATATCTACTGGTTCTTACTTGATATTCACAGTTTCTAGTTCTCCCCAACTACGTGGTAAAACATTAAAATCCAAAACCGCAATAGAAAAAACTTTCAAAGTCCTAAGCGAATTTAACTGCTGCAAATCAACTTTCAGATTCCGAAAACTATTGATTCTCACGTCAAACTTACAAGTCCCACTCCCCTAATATTAAACTCGCGAGCGATATGTAGTACTTGACGGCCTCTATCAGAATGTCATTTACTCCTACGTTTTTAGCCCTCAACGCCTCGGTATCCATCCTTCATTCTTATTTTTTTAAACAAAACGACAAACTTCGACAGTATTCTCAGGAGTTGACAGTCTATTCTCCCTTAGCCAATCCATCCATTTCTTATCAAATCAAGAAGCCACGCCCTCGATAGTCATTCCTTTCTAGACCAATCCCAAATTATCTTATATGTCTTTCTATCCAGCACCCCCACCTATTCAAGGCCTGAATGCCGTTTATTGACCTTGCCAACCACTACGCCGCGGCGCGCCGGCGTTGCTAAGGCTGTATATTGCCATTTGTAGACCCTTTTAACCCAACCCATTTACAGCAAATGTTACTGTCAAATATGTAATATTGTATATTGGTATATCACATTATAAACATATTACAGATCTCGAAAACGAAAGGCGATAGCGTCGATCGAATTGCGAAATCTTCTATCTCGTTTAAAGACCGTTTAGAAAAGACAATAAAAAATTTGCAAAATTTTGCAAATTTATAAACTATTTCAAATTTTTGCAATTCTGAAGTGGGAAGGGTTCCTTGACGTCCCAGAACCAAAAACTGTGAATTAACAATTTTGCAACAATTATCAATTTTATAAACAATCCCGAAACGTGCGCTTTACGGGCTGGGAGAGTCCTCAAAATTGTCTCTGAGGTGAAGATTGCAAAATAACAATTTTTACAAGAGGTGCAAAATTATCACTAAATACCTAGTTTATTTGTTGTTAAAATGTTAAATATCGTAAACACTGATATTTGAACACTATTACTTCACCAAAACTTCTCACTTCCAAATATTTTTCTGATCCTCAAGCCGCCTTTGCACATTTCATTTTTTCATATCAAATATTATGTTCGTAATATTAGTTCATATTCTTCAGTTGTTTTGCGTTAAAAGAGGGGATGGTATTCAAATAATTTTTCGCAAGTAAATCTGGATTATGTAAAAATGTAATTAAATGTTTCCAAATCCGCTAATTTTATTGCGTTTGGTGAAACTTTTATGTCGTAATGTATGATATAATCTTTATTAATTTATTTCTTGTAAGTGGTCCAATGCGACTGCTCCCGCCCCCCAGTGCTTTCTGCGCGAATACTGTCAATCATTAGGATAAACACGCCTATCATAGGGAACGTTCACGCTAGAGACCATGATTGGGGGGGAAAGCTAGAGGAAATCTAGCCTATCAGTTTTTAGTCGTTGGCAGTTTATTCAGAATGTTGTTTTGTAATAGTTAACTATGAAAGAACCAGATGGCGTTATCCTCAGTACAGTGATGCCAGAATGTGCAGAAAGACTGGGACTTGAATTTGGACGTTACTCATTTATGTGTCGGCAACTGTACTTTGTCTTCGCTAAATCTACTTGTCCCTAGATCTACTCCTTAGGTAGCGGGTTGCAACCCGGAGTAGACTTAATAATTAACCGACTCATAACGTCTTTATTCCTGAATTAGAGAAATAATAATAATAATAATAATAATAATAATAAAATTAATAATAATAAAATATAAAAATTATATTACAAAAAGTGGAAAATAATAAGTTGAGTCTGCTTGCTTACCTCTCTATGAGTGGCAAAAGTCGGGAGTCTGTGCGCGGAGGGAATTTGAAACGTCGTTTAAATAAATAAATAAACGTCGTTTTTTTAAATGAAGTTTTCATCATGAATATTTTTTTCTTTCGTCATGGAGAATAGGAACAATAAACCTTTTCGTTTTTTCATACCATAGCCTGGCAGTGTAGAGTTTTTCTTATGAAAATTCTTTGTTTACCGCAGCAATAAAGTAATTTCTTTACATTGCGTAAAAGTATGCCAGAAAGTAAAAAATAATAGGGACATAAAACTTATGACTGGAAATTTTAGATTTCAATTTGATTGTTGAATTTTTTCACTTTTTTAGCATCACATATTTTTTTGCTTTTAATATGCGTGCATTTTGTGAACAGAGTTTTTCTTATGAAAATTAACAAATTTGTTGAACGTTTATGATGGCATTATAATGCAATCAGTAAGGAAAGAGGCAATTGTTTTGGACGAAAAGTATGTGGATACTGTGTTTTCGTAGTACACTTACAATACTTTGCTGTTTCTTGGCCATTGACGTCGCCTGTCGGAGTCCTTGTGGAGTGCAGCCCTGCCTGGGCGCGGTCTCTCTTTGCGAGTCGCTGCTCGCTTGCCTTTGGACTGCGCAGCGGGAATGGGGAGAGAGACTGAGGATACGACAAACTCACAGGGCATTTAACTTACTAAAAGTGGGTTGAAGCCAACTGTTAAATAGAAAAGGGGTTATAGTTTTGTTTTTTCGACGAAACAATATTGTCGCTAAAGAGGCTTTTAGCTAAAGGGAGAAGTTTTGAGAATACCACTGGTGAAGGTAAAGCTTCTTTCGTCCAACTCATGTAGTTTACTTTTTACTTCTTTTGGTGTACTTTCTATTACCATTACAAAACCCTCTGTGATGACACTAACTCGGTCTACACTAAACTGAACACAAACCACCTCTTCCAATTCCGGGAGGTGTGTTGACAACTCCGCGGAGAGATCTGGTTCTGCCATAAACTCTTTGGGATCTTTTTCTTCTTTTAAGGAAGATTATAGCCTGTCTTTTTAAAGAAAGGAAATATATGTTAAAAATACTGACGATTTGTGTAACCACTTTCAAGAGTTCACATTCTTCCAAGAGTTCACATTATGGTTGTTCAAACTACCATAAATTTACAAAGTTTCTTTCCATCGTGTTCTTAGACGACCCACTCTTCTCCTTCTTTCAGGTAGTCTGAATCTTGCCACCTTCACCAGTTATTAATTCATTTGTTTCGGATCGTGCATACCTTATAAACCGCCCTATTTGCTTTTGTAGGCCATAAACGTCATACTCTAGCCTTGCAGTAAAGGATTTCCAATATTTTTATTTTCCTGATCATTACTTCGATTGTGTTATATATTTTGCTATTATTCTGTGACATATAGTGTAAAGAATCCATTTACTTAAACCCTAGCAAATGATTTCAAGTTGCCGAGTGCGTGCGCGGGAGTTGGAGTCCGGCCTTTTAGCTGGCCCCTAGCTTATGACGTCACTACAGAGTTGTGAGGCCAGGTATCTAGGTGGTACTGCTCGAGGCCACGAGCATGGTAATATGCCGGAACGGGAAGGAGCGTGGGCTCTGTGAGATGAAAGAAACGAAGTATGTGGAGGGAGGTGTATTCATGTGACTATTTCACTCATATCTGTCCGCGTCGTAAGTAGCCAATGGCAAGCAAAGATATATTCAAATTAAACCAATCCCAGATGTTTATCGCCATCAGTTTGTTTACCTTTTTTATCGCTGTAAAACCTTTGTTTACCTTTTTAAGATAACGATAGCAATTGTTTCACCTCAAAAATAGCTAGTGTGCATCAATATAATGTGTCGTTTTGGTTATGTTTAAAACTCTGAAACAGAATATAATATTAAAAATTCAGTGCCGAAAAACAGCGACAGGAACAGAGAAAGCATGTGGAAGCAATTTCAAGAATTTTGTGAAGAAAGAAAATACAAAAGGACAGCACAAACTACAAACGAGGAATTTACACATATTTTAGGTAATTAATATACGAAGATTGGATGGTGAAGAGTACAAAGAATATGCTGTCAAAACAATGTGGAAACTTACACCCAAAATTATTCAGGAAAATACTTTAATGAGTGCACACGTGTGTTCAATCCATTCGAATCGACGAATTCCGCTGCTAATTCATCTTGTACATCTTCCATTTCAAATACTTCCACGGAAGGGCAAGACTTGGAAAACAACTTCCTACAATTTTAATGATTGTGCTTTTAATAAATGTTCTTTTATGTAGCCTTGTTATAATTGGTCTTCAAAAGTTTTATTACCATAAAATTCAAACATATTTGAAATAATTTTCTGCATTAAACTGTTATTTAAGTTTTTCTTGATTTTAAGTTATTCCAGGAGGCAGTGATAAGTCGGAGCTGAATGAAAGGTTTTCATTTTTCGGTTGTAATTTTGAGTAATATTTCCCTTTTTCGTAATTCCTGTGATTTAAATTATCCTTTCAAATCATGTAATGTGTTTATTCGTGAAATAGTCACACTAAATATCACTCGAAGTGCTGTGCCAGCCGATAAATTCACTCCTCGCTAAGCGAGTCGTGAATTTACCGGCTAGCACAGCACTTCTCGTGATTATTACTTACGAAAAGATTAGAGGTCGTTTCTCTTCCGATTGCCGGCAGTGAACGAAGGCACATCAGCTGTTACGGTATGACCGTGATATTATTTCCGACATAGAGAAGTGTGTAGTACGGAATTGATTTCGATATTTTCAGAGCTTTAATATAAGAAATTTAAAGATGTTAAAAGTATTGTAATATTAAGTGGAATTTGAATAAAATTGGGTAGGGAAGAATCGTAGATATTCCTTGCATTCAACAATTCGTGGTGAACAATAGGTAGTCGTGAATGGATACCCTCACATAGTATACAATAGAAAAAGTTCGTGGACGAGTGATAAATTAGTACAATTATTTTTCGAGCTGGTAACGTACTAACAATTTCACATTTTTAACGAGAATTTGACGTTGGAAGCTATTACATTAGGCGGGACAGTGAAATTAACATCAACTAGGCGGCATCAAGAAAGATCATTGTCGATGGACTTGGTTATGGGTTATGTTACCTACGTTGCTTGTCGAAGTTTAATAGTTTGAAGATCACTTGGCTTCTTAACGGTCGGCGACTGTTAATTTCTTAACGGGAGGCGGCCATTAAGGTTACCTTTTCATTTTTCTGTTGGAGTGCGTTATGCAGATGTATTAACAGGACAATATCGCCTTTCGCTCTTTAAAGCGTTGTTCAGAAGGTTGGTTGTTCAGTAGCTAAGCGCGACCGACGTAAATAACAAACATATAGAATGTCCGGGGAGGAAACGTCGAAACTTCGAAAATAAGCTGTTAAAACAATTCTAAGCATATTTTGTCTAATAAACTACGTGGATATTCCGAACGGTTGAGCCGCAATAAGCACTCAAACGTTGGTTTGGAAAATTGATTTATAGGCAAAACTTTGCATTACAGAAGCGTATAAACACTCCAGAAACATATAAATTGTTTATTATTTACAACAGAAATTAATATATTTGTTCATAAAGAAAAATTAAGCAAGAAAAAAGCACCCACTTCACACAATTCGACTGCTTTTTTATTTCTCGCTTAATTTTTCTGTCTGAGCAAATATATTAATTTCTGTTATAAATAATAAACAATTTACATGTTTCTGGAGTGTTTCTATGCTTCCATAATGCAAATTGTTGACTAGAAATAATTTTTGCAAACCAACTTTTGAGTGCTCATTGCGGCTCAACCATTCGGAATATCCGTGTAGTTTATTATAAAAAATATGCTTAGAATAGTCGTAAGAGCTTATTTCCGAAATTTCGTCGTTTCCTTCCCGGACACCCTGTAGAAATAAAAGATACTGTCATATGAATGGTTTTTTTTGGCGTTAGCGTGATATCTCGGAAACCGCCACAGCCCTCTCCTGAGGAGCATGCGCGACGGTGCAGGTGGGTGGGCGGGTGCGCTTTGTGCGTCTAACCGCATTCGCCGGCGACCCCGCCCCGAGATCATTAGAGCGGGCGCTTCTGGGAGGGGCCGCAAGGAGCTTCCTCGGCAGCTGCGCCAGTCTGCGCTGGGCCAGGGGCGGAAGGGAGAGGGAGGATGGGGCGTGGGGGGCAGGGGCGGGCAGGCAGGCCGGCTGGATGAGGACTTTTTTGGGAGGCAGCGACTAGCAGGCGGGCGGGCTGGTGAGTGGGCATGTAGGCAAGGAGGATGAGGGCGTGGGAGACTGACGGACGGGCGGGCGGTCAGGCAGGCTGAGTGGGGACTTGGGAGGCAGAGGCGGGCGGGCGAGCTGGCGGGGCGAACTGGCGAGCGGGCGAGCTGGCGGGCGGGCGAGCTGGCGGGCGGGCGAGCTGGCGGGCGGGCGAGCTGACGGGCGGGCGAACTGGCTGGCGGGTGTGCGGGCGAGCGAGCGGGCGGGGCGGGGGCGTGGGAGGTAGCGAAGGACGGGCGGGCGGGCAGGCGGGTCGGGTGGCGTAGTCGGGGGGGGGGCGGCGGAAACGGCGAGCGGTCAAGGCGAGTGGGGCGGCGGGAAAGGGCGCGGGCGGCTCAAGTGGGGTGGAGGGGAAGAGCGGCGAGGCGGCCGCGCCCACGACAAGCTGATCTGCGCCGCCCCCTCCTGTTAGACGATGCAGCAGAAGACGAACTTTCGTGCTCTAATGGGCTCCAAAGAAGGCCAGCAAACGTTGCTTTTCTGCTCGTTTGCCGAGATTTTGTAGAGGAAGTTTGGCGCGGGGGTCGTTTAGTGGCTCCTTGATCCACAAATGTCGTTAGGATATGCTCGTACTCTGCAGAGCTTTCAAACCAATATTATCACTGGGATTGATGTATCTATAGATTAACATTACTTTGTAAAAGCGTACCGCAAGACCGACTGGATTTTGAAAATTTTCAGAAACTTTCTTTCGACCTCGGCTGTTGAGTTTGCTGTTCCAAGAATGTTCTGTTCTCAGAAGTGAAACATTAAAGTTTTCAAATAATTATGTACATTTTAAAGGTATTTGAAATACCAAAGTGAAAATATATATTCTCACCATTTGTATCGAACCGTTTCCTGCGACATTTTATTCTATACTTTTTACTCAAATTTTGTTTAATTTACATTAAAAAATACAAGTTACTGTTGCTGTGTGTTAGGAACTTTTAATTAATTTTTACACACCCGTTTTTATGGCGCTTGGGTAGTCAAATACCCTACCTCACGCGTTGTGTGCGAGCAAGTTCAATACGATGACGTAAAATGCAGTTATCTGGTGACTCCTTAATTAAAAATCTCAGGCCTGAGTAGGCATAAAATACCTGATAATGATGCAGTTGTTGGGAATTTTTCACTCAGACATTACAAAAAGAATTGTACAGATCAGATGCTATCCAGGGTAAATAAAGTCTGCAAAAACATGTATAAGTACAAGAATAAATAGTATGTTTTTAATATTATTTTATTAATGTTTTTTTGTATAGAAATCGACACATTTAGTGAAATAAAATGGATACGTGTGTACCTACAGACAAGACTTGGAAATAAGAACTACACTTAAAAGGCATCGACTTCATCACTTTCAGAGATTAGTGCGTAGTTCGTTTTTAGCTTTAATGGAAGAGGATTTATTAACTTCACGCCACTGCTCTCAGACCAAGAAGAAATGTTAGTTCTTTTAAAAGGAACTTTCTATCCCTTAACTTGCCCCTTCACAAAACAATCCGTGATTAGGATACACATATGTTCCTTTGATATTTGGCATCGAAATGCGATGATTTTGATTAATTAAAAATCCAAGACCATGTGGCTGTCTGCCAAAGAAATGTCTTTATAGTACATTGTTCAGCCATAACTTAGGAGGAATATTGATAAGAACAACTCAGTGGAGTGGCTTCGGAGCGGAGACCTCTTCGATGAGACTAAAGAATGTATTTTCTCTATCGACGACCAGCATAAAAAAACAAAGCATAAAAAAAGCATTATGGGTCACAAATTGGTAGTCAATGCCGACTATGTGAAGCTACTCACGATATGCGTATCAATCCACATTATGCTGCGTATGCCCTGTGTTGGCCCAAATAAAATATATTGAAATACACAACATTGACGAATAATTTAGCAGGTCCTTCCAAAGAGATACAAACTCATGTATTGTAAGCAAGTAATTAGAAATATAACAAGTGCAAGCCGGAACAAGTAATCAACAAGGATCTAGCTTGGCCTCCATGTAATAGTGTAATCATCACTAAACGAACACTGGTAACAAACCAGATGTTCTGTTTGATAAAGTATCTAAAAGGATGTACATCATTGAGCCTACCTGATCGACATAGCCATACCAATCACGAATAATCTTCAAGAAAAGTATGTCAAGAAGATCACAAATATGTTCCTCTGGTTGACATTATCAAGAGACAGTGGCATGTAGAACATGTTAGAATAACCCCCATTGTCACCAGCACTGCAGTAGTTTCGAAGACACTGTTCAAAAGTTTAAAAGACCTGAGTATGAATGTGAATATTCGTAAGACTGTGCAGAAGGCTGTGGTCATCTCAACAACTGGAATAGCTCGAAAGTTCATGGGGATAGAGTAGATGTGAATTCCTAACAAGAAGACGTTGATAAATATGCTTTGGACTTGTATAACCTGTGTATTTGTCCTTATGATTAAATAATAATAATAATAATAATAATAATAATTAATAATAATAATGACTGTCATTGTTACAGATGAAACAATGGAAGAAATTAAGCCTGATATTGTCGTGTTCGACAAAACTACTCGCAGGACAATAATAATTCATATTGCAACCATATTACGTAATAATCTGCTGTCAACAATTGCAGAAAAGAAAAGAAAATATCAGTCACTCTCAATTGAACAAAAAAATGTATACAAAGAAATAGAGGTAAATATTGTGTCCGTACTTATTTCATCTAATGGGCTTGTTGCTGAAGATTGGAGGATTGTGAAAGAGAAACTCCATCTAAATGAGTGGCACTTCAGAACCATACAGAAGGCCGTGCTACTGGCAACCACCAATATTATGCGTAAAGTTCCGTCTCTTAGTCATTGAAGCGGAACCTGAGTGCACTGGAGCAAGAACTTATCACCATCTGTCTCGCCATATGTGTTGACATTCTGTCTTTGAGTTATATGTGGAAACTCCGGACGAGCGTGAAATTTTGAATAATGAAATAATAATAATAATAATAATAATAATAATAATAATAATGAAACTTTAACTTTAAAACTTAAAAAAAATCTGGAGAAATTAGATATCAAAAATATCTTTGACGAAGCCCAGAAAGCCACCCTCCTTCAAACATGTCGTATTGTTAGAAAATTTTTAAATGAGTGACATTCATGTAGGTCAGGATGAATTTCCTTCCTGCGCAGTCCAAGCCTAGTTCTCAATTGGACAGGTGAAAGTTTTCCCTGCTAAAGCAGAGAAAGTGTGAAAAATCGAAAATAATAATAATAATAATAATAATAATAATAATAATAATAATAAAGCAAAAGCACGTGCTATGAGTCCCTGGCACCCAAGATGCCGATCCAGGGCCTCGCCTCGGGCAGCGCGCTGGCCCGTTGCCAGGAAGCGGAGCTGTTTACGCTCGTCAGGCCGCCGGCGGGCACCGTAAAAGGGCTTCCGGCTCAGGGGCCCGGCCCTTAGAAGGACTTCGCGAAGCAAACACCCTCAACAAACGTCATTACAAGAGACAACGTTGTTATCTTGTATTATCACAACGACGCCATTGAGGTGCGCTGAATGAGTATTTCATGTGCACAAGCCTCTTTGAGTCTGCAAGGCATTTTATGAATCTGAAAGTACAACGAACAATATTGTATTAAAATATATTGAACGGACACATGCTACCAGAAAGTATTTCAACAAAAACATTGTTATACCATAAAAGATCTTAGCATTGTACATAATAATTGCCAATGAACAATACTTATTTTCTTTTAGAAACATTAAAAAGAATTGAATACATTACAATTCCCCCAAAATCGTTTACTTAAATCATACTCAAACCTGTACAATACCTGTACAAGGAACAATAAATATTGGACATTTTAGGTTAAATGTTTCGTTGTTGGTGAATTTGTCGTTGAAATTATATTTGGCTTTTGTAAAATATTTTTGTGTATTTTAACAGTGTTCAAGTAAGATTAGTGAACATCAATCCATACTAGATATGATTTCGATATATAAGATTTATGGAACAAAATATTTTAAAATTTAATTCGTTATTAATAAAAAACTAAATGTTTGTAGTTGTATCTGCTTTCCTCCAGAGAACTTGATAGTTTGCACCTTCGCGGAGTTACGATGCAGCTCTTTTCAGATAATACATATGTGTTCTGTGGGTTGCATATGTTTTCGAGATCTTAGGCGCTCAGTAACTCACTACAACCACACATTTGACCCTTTGCGGTCCTATGTCCCGCGTGGCAGGACGCAGCGTGCCGCGGCGTAAGAAACTGTACTCAGGTTTCAAATTATTTTTCTTATTGTTACAAACAAAACATTTTAATTTATTTGCCTAATTCATAATACATAATTTTGTAACATAATGTTTGGTGCTTCTCCCCATTACTAATAACGCCTGTATATTGCATTATATGAACGAATTCCGAGTTATCATTGCTGTAATTTTCTTCACACTTCTCGGAAGAACTCGAGAAAATGTTTTCAAATTCGTACTTTGCTGAAGATTGTTAACTCTGGGAATTGTTTACCGATTCACTCAGTTCAAGCTGTGACATTATCGAACGCTTACTTCTCGATGCCATCATAAGTTCATCTGCAGCCTCGTAAACAAACAGATTTGAAACAACATAAAATGAGCAAAGTCTGGCTACAATGAAGGAAAATACTGCCTAATCTCTTCTGAAGATAATTAGTTGTACAGGAAACGGGTGCCGTTTACCTGAGTGAAATAACACAGAGTTAAATTTAGGTCCCGCCCCACGGGACAAAGGACCAGAACCAGGAAAAAAGAAAGTCCCGTGACACGGGACACAGGACCGCCAGACGAAGAAACGGAAAAGTGAAAGGACCGCAAAGGGTTTGAAGTATGCATTGCGAGGCAAATTTCAAAGTTAACTGATTATACATTTTTCACATTACATAATTTCTTTCGTATGATGCTAATTTATAAAGATGGGGTAAAATTCATAGCGATAGCGACTACGCATATTATTTATTACTTGTTTATTATAGTATTAAAGGTATATTACTAAGTACTATACAACGGAGTTTATTCATGAAATTACAATGATTTGTACGTATATTAGATAGCAATTTACAAATTAGAAAATGTTGATTTAAATAAATTTAATTTCTTTTTATTTCCTCTATAAAACGTTAATTATTTCAGAATTGTTACCTGGTAATGTTTTAAGATCATTAGACTGTACTCATTGGCTAGGGCATTGCATTAGAACAAGATGTATAGATAGAGCTATTTTACGGAGAGCGCATTATTTTAGATCTTTGTTAGTTAATGTTGGTGGGTGAATTTTGTGTGACAAACTCTTAGAGGAGTGAGAATAATAATTTTATATTGTCATCACGCAGCTCAACAGAAGAATGAAAATCCACTCTTAACGGCACGCGTTCGTGTAGGATTTAATCGTTTGAAGTCCAATAAGGAATCTTAATTTGCTTGTTATAAAAACTGTGTTGCAAAAAGTAATGCACGACACAGCCGATGATACTATTACCGAAGAGGGTGTTAAATCGAGAAGATACCCTATAACTGCAACCGCGTCTGTTATTTGCTTTACATTGGCTTTATGGTATTAGTAACTCAGTTGACCATTATTAATTTATTTCTTTATCGGTCACATGCGTCTTTAACTCCTGTTAACATGCAACCCTACAGGTTTATTAAGTGCACTTATACCTACCCGTATGTTAAGAAATGTAACATCCTTAACAAGAAAAATGAACAACCAACGAGTCTTCGCATGTCTACTGTCTATAAAAAAACATGCCGATGTACAAACAATTTTGATTCAAACAATTCAGAATAAAAGTAACTGTTATTATTTCTTTGACAATTATTGCTAGTTGAAATATTAATAGTTAAATTAGAACAATGTAAATTATGTAAATTAACCTTCTTTTCCTGGTATTCTACCAAATGAAACTTCTCCGTTAGTCATATATTTACTGACGATTGTGAAGGTGTCGTCACTGGAAGTCAACGCGCCAACTTCCTCACCAAACGTCGTTGCTTTAGGTATCTTTAGGTTCAGGATAAAAAGGCTTTATGCTGAAATAAAAACTTACGATGGAGAACCAGCGCCTCATATGTATTTCTATGATGGAAACATCGTAAACACCGCACCATTTCCTACCGTTCAGGATTATTATTTGCATTGATCTTTTCTCAAATCAGGGTATACGAATATTGTTTAAAATTGTGTCTCGGTTCTGCTACGCTCCACCTCAATTTTTAACTTTTAGCCTCCGCAGTAATAACAACATTACTAGTTATGTTAATAGCTAAAACAGTATCGTGTTTTCTAATTTTGATTTTATTGGAATGTGATTGTCTCTTTAAATGACAATTTTCTTTTGAACTCTTTCATATTCATATTCAATTCTCGATTACTCTCGATCATGAAAAAATGCTGCGTGTGAAGAAAATACATTAAGTCTGTGGTATTAAGCCTGGATAGCGTCTAGAATAGCTGGATCCTATAGGATCTCCCCATAAAATATTCTGCAGATACAACGAAACGATGTTGCCGCTAGATACCGCAGGCGTAAGTCTACAATACCCTTACACGTCCCTAATCGCCAATAGGATGGACATCCAGC
Source organism: Acheta domesticus (assembly GCA_031308135.1). Taxonomy (NCBI): domain Eukaryota; kingdom Metazoa; phylum Arthropoda; class Insecta; order Orthoptera; family Gryllidae; genus Acheta; species Acheta domesticus. The sequence goes on from JAHLJT010002406.1 coordinate 10,304,921, forward strand.
CCACACTTTTATCCGTACAGAAGTGCATCAATCACCGGCACCTCCACCACGGCGCTTTTGGCGCCCGCTCCCGTCCCTCCCCACTCAACCCCCACTCCCCGCTGCCACTAATTAGAGCGGCTATTCGCCTGGGGAGCGTCTAGCAGGATCCTGTAGGATCTCTCCAGAAAATGTTCTGCAGATGGAACGATGTTGCCGCTAGATATCGCTGGCGTAAGTCTACACCTTTACGCATTCCTAATCGCCAATAGAATGGACATCTAACTCACTCCTTTATCCGTACAGAAGTGCATCAATCACCGGCACCTCCACCACGACGCTTTTGGCGCCCGCTCCCGTCCCTCCCCACTCAACCCCCACTCCCCGCTGCCACTAATTAGAGCGGCTATTCGCCTGGGGAGCGTCTAGCAGGATCCTGTAGGATCTCTCCAGAAAATGTTCTGCAGATGGAACGATGTTGCCGCTAGATATCGCTGGCGTAAGTCTACACCTTTACGCATTCCTAATCGCCAATAGAATGGACATCTAACTCACTCCTTTATCCGTACAGAAGTGCATCAATCACCGGCACCTCCACCACGACGCTTTTGGCGCCCGCTCCCGTCCCTCCCCACTCAACCCCCACTCCCCGCTGCCACTAATTAGAGCGGCTATTCGCCTGGGGAGCGTCTAGCAGGATCCTGTAGGATCTCTCCAGAAAATGTTCTGCAGATGGAACGATGTTGCCGCTAGATATCGCTGGCGTAAGTCTACACCTTTACGCATTCCTAATCGCCAATAGAATGGACATCTAACTCACTCCTTTATCCGTACAGAAGTGCATCAATCACCGGCACCTCCACCACGACGCTTTTGGCGCCCGCTCCCGTCCCTCCCCACTCAACCCCCACTCCCCGCTGCCACTAATTAGAGCGGCTATTCGCCTGGGGAGCGTCTAGCAGGATCCTGTAGGATCTCTCCAGAAAATGTTCTGCAGATGGAACGATGTTGCCGCTAGATATCGCTGGCGTAAGTCTACACCTTTACGCATTCCTAATCGCCAATAGAATGGACATCTAACTCACTCCTTTATCCGTACAGAAGTGCATCAATCACCGGCACCTCCACCATGGCGCTTTTGGCGCCCGCTCCCGTCCCTCCCCACTCAACCCCCACTCCCCGCTGCCACTAATTAGAGCGGCTATTCGCCTGGGGAGCGTCTAGCAGGATCCTGTAGGATCTCTCCAGAAAATGTTCTGCAGATGGAACGATGTTGCCGCTAGATATCGCTGGCGTAAGTCTACACCTTTACGCATTCCTAATCGCCAATAGAATGGACATCTAACTCACTCCTTTATCCGTACAGAAGTGCATCAATCACCGGCACCTCCACCACGACGCTTTTGGCGCCCGCTCCCGTCCCTCCCCACTCAACCCCCACTCCCCGCTGCCACTAATTAGAGCGGCTATTCGCCTGGGGAGCGTCTAGCAGGATCCTGTAGGATCTCTCCAGAAAATGTTCTGCAGATGGAACGATGTTGCCGCTAGATATCGCTGGCGTAAGTCTACACCTTTACGCATTCCTAATCGCCAATAGAATGGACATCTAACTCACTCCTTTATCCGTACAGAAGTGCATCAATCACCGGCACCTCCACCACGACGCTTTTGGCGCCCGCTCCCGTCCCTCCCCACTCAACCCCCACTCCCCGCTGCCACTAATTAGAGCGGCTATTCGCCTGGGGAGCGTCTAGCAGGATCCTGTAGGATCTCTCCAGAAAATGTTCTGCAGATGGAACGATGTTGCCGCTAGATATCGCTGGCGTAAGTCTACACCTTTACGCATTCCTAATCGCCAATAGAATGGACATCTAACTCACTCCTTTATCCGTACAGAAGTGCATCAATCACCGGCACCTCCACCACGACGCTTTTGGCGCCCGCTCCCGTCCCTCCCCACTCAACCCCCACTCCCCGCTGCCACTAATTAGAGCGGCTATTCGCCTGGGGAGCGTCTAGCAGGATCCTGTAGGATCTCTCCAGAAAATGTTCTGCAGATGGAACGATGTTGCCGCTAGATATCGCTGGCGTAAGTCTACACCTTTACGCATTCCTAATCGCCAATAGAATGGACATCTAACTCACTCCTTTATCCGTACAGAAGTCCATCAATCACCGGCACCTCCACCATGGCGCTTTTGGCGCGCCCGCTCCCCTCCCATTCCGTACTCCCTGACTCGCACTAATTAGAGCGGCCGCCCGCCTGGGGAGCGTCGCGTGCCGCCAGCGCTTTGAGCGCCCCGCGCGTCCTATAATCAAGTAATCTAAGCCAAAAGCAGAAGCAGCGGCGGCGGCAGGAGCCAAATCTCGGCTTCGCGGGCGGGCGGAGCGAATCGTCGCGCAGTCATCGAGTGCGCTTTGCAATACAAAACTTCCGTCGCGAGTCGGGGGCGGGGTCTCTGGTCGGCTCGCGCCCACCGCCCACTGCCCGCCCGCGCCCCATCGCCCCGTTTCATTTCCAGCACCGGTGTGGTAGGGCTGCGCCGGGCGAAATTGAGTTTCACGCAGGGACCGCCCGCGAAAAAATGAGTGATCTGCTTCCGCAAAATAAATTACAGGCGGATTATTTGCAGAGGACTGAGGGAGAGATTTTGCTTTGGCGCAAATTAAAATGTATGACGTTCATTATATTGTGGAGGTAAATTTCCCACCTTTTAATGGAATGACACGTAATTTGCCGAAGGCACCTTGGTGAAATTTAGCTGTTTGTTAACAAGTGATTGAATAATTGAATAGGTATTTAACAATTAAAAAAGCTTCCAAAAGTTATAAGGATGGATTCATTTATTTTCATCTGTTTAATTAATATGAGTCTCATCTGCAATTGATGTCATTAATATATTTTATTCCATTTCTTTTAGTAAAGGTCAAGATAAAAAAACTGTTAGACTACTAAAATGTTTCCTCCGCCAGTGGAAGAAGTGCCCAAAAAAGCGGTTGCTAAGAACATTTTGTCGTGATCGTTTTTTTAAGAGGTAGCCGTTAAATCAATTTTACTCCTTTGTGCTGACTGAGATGGTTTTCGGAAACAGTTGTTATCACTGCAGCATTTGCCACCGGGAGGTCTTTGGGTTCGAGATCAGCCGATTCCGAACCTTCGACACTAGCTAGATAGCTAGATCGAATTCATCGGCTGTCTGAAGGATGATTGCAGTGACCAGATGCACTGATCAATAGTTTTTAGAGTTTTCTTTAATCAGTTTCGGGGGAATGTCCGAGAAACTCTTTAATTAAAGTCCAATGAACCGTGCGCGATCTTTCTTTTTCTATCCTTCATCTCTCCACTGGTCTTACACACACACATACACACACACACAAATTTCACGTACATGCGCTACGCTACGCTAAGCGCCAGGAGATGACAGGCCTTGCTGGTTGAACGGTCTCCTGCTGCTGGCCATTTTCCGAATAGCAAGTAGGCCTGTTGGCCGGCACTTGATTTCACCATCCAGTGGGGAAGGAATCTACTCCACTTCCCGGTTTTTAACATGAACTATACTTGGTACTGATGAATATAGCATTTGAGGTTCCCAAAAAACACAAAATAATCAGTCAATCCTCCTTGGTAATATAACGATTCATCGTTGACCTTCTATTTACTTGTTGAATAGATAGAATATTCTGGTGGATGGAAAATTTAGCTGGTGTTATTTCGAAACTACATTTATTTGCATTGAACTAACGTTTCATATAATTACGCTGATAATGCTAATCAAAGCTTGAGTTGCCGATCCCCGTTAGCCGAGCTCGCTGTGTCAGTGATGTCGTAGTGATCTGGAACCGAAGGATCGGGAATTCGAGTCCCGCCTCGGGCATGGTAGTATTTGTGTTCGTCCTTTTACCCCCTATCATCACCATATGTCATCTTCAGTTACCATAACGTTAAGCCCAATAGTGGTCGCTAAAGACCTAGATGTTTATGCGCTCTTAAATAAAAAAACAAACTTGAGTTAAAAAATAAATTTGAACCGTTCACTGTTTCTAAATCACGCTCTGCCGAGGTCTAGCATGACTAGATTTAACATGAGGCAAAAGCAAACAAATGTTCCTTTTATAGCAAAAGCTGAGATTTCGATATACCAGGTGTATTTCTTCCTTAAATTTAGATCGCAAATGTACTAGACATCCTATCACTAGTACCAGTGGTAGAATGCGGAGGTTTCCTTTCATAGATGTCGTCTCTGGCAGGTGTTCCCTCACGGAATGTGTAGTTGAGTCAGTTGAGGAGGTTCTCAGCGTGAGGCAGCATTCGCACCGCCTCCCTGTGGTCCCTCGCGGCGCCCGGGGCGGAAGTGCGTCGGCGGGGGCTCGCCCCCGCCCCCATCCGCCAGAGGGCGACAGGCGGCCGCGCGGCGCTTCCTGGCGGAGCGTCGGCGCACATCCGCCGCGCCTCGCGCCTCTGCACAGCGCAGGCAGGGGCGCCCGTCCATCCCAACCACGCTTTTCTTAAGACACATAATAATAACAACAATAATAATAGTAATAACAACAATAATAATAACAACAACAATAATAATAACAACAATAATAATAACAACAACAATAATAATAATAATATTTTTTATTCCCTTCTTGCTTTCCAAAGATTACTAACCGTCGATAAGCAGTTAGCGATACTGAGTTTACAATTTATTATCTATATACTTCTACTTATAAGCATTTTGTGTGTGAATGTGTGTTTTGAAACATTTTTTGGTAAATTTTCTATCCAAGTTTTAGTGAACATGCAGAAATAAAAAAAGCCTCGCCTTAAAACATAAACATAAGTGAAAATTTACAGATATTACAGCAATAGGTATATTTCTATAGACAAATATGTAACTCCATAAATAAATTCAAACTTAATTTACACAGGCAACATTAATTTACACAGTTTTAATGCAATATTTCAGTTAACTTGTTTATATAATTCAGCAAAGTTGTTTAGTCAGTTGTTTATATCATTCAGTCAACTTGTTTATATCATTCATATAAAATGAGAAGAAAATAGAAATTATCTTATCCTCCCATCCAATTTTACTCTCTTGTCTACTGTGTACTTAACGGAGCAGCGGGTCATTGCTATTTTTACTCAGAAAAATCGTTTTTAGGGGGCTCTGATATAAACAAAAGTGGATATATCTTGCCCACATACGTTTCTATTTAGTGCATTACGTCCTCTAACACCATGTGAAGTCACAACCCACACTCTATGGTGTTCCTGACACCGAAAAGTTGGTTTACTACAAAACGTCTGTACATCCGTCCAACTGTTTGTCGGTCAGCTTCTTTGTCTGTCTGTCCGTCCTTCCGTCCGTCCGTCCGTCCGTCCGTCCGTCCGGGTCTGTCAAACTAGCTCCTAAGCTGTTCAATGATTGACTTAGGAATTGATATTCCTCAGTCGATCTGTATACACATTAAGCTCTGTTAATTTGAAACGGATATTTTGTTTATTGGAAGTTATTGCAATTCACTTTAAACCATTTGCCAAATTTTCTAAAAAACACTCCAACTTTGTGGAATATTTATTATTAAATAGAACAATAGACGCTTCAAAAATGACGCCGGTCCCGTTTTTGTACTACAACATCAGCGCCTCAACCGCATTGAGAATTTTCTTTAAAATGAATTCCCTCAATCTGTATGGCTGCACAGAAGGCCCTGCTAATTTGAAACGTAGTACATTTTAATGTTTCCTGGGATTTTACATGAAGCCGCTAGAATATTTTCGATTTTTTTTCAGGAATGGCTTACTTTTTAGAATTGGGAAAAATTCACTATAAATAAGGTACTGCCTGACTTTCATTAAAACCTGTTTTTTAGGTTCTTTAACTTTTGTGCAATAGAGCACAACACATCACTTGGCATCAGCGCTACTTCGATGAATGCTTCGGATTATTCGACAACACCAAATATTTGTTTTTAACATTACGCACATCGTGAATATTCACATTCTTGGTGTTTCTTATGGTTTAAAGCGCTGTAGTGGTGTTTCTTTTTCGCTCGTCCACCTAACAACACTGATGCAATATTCACTGCAACTTTATTACACTGCAGCTTACTGAATCTTGAACATCAATTCATAAAGGGACACCTAGTCAATTGTCAAGAAGAGAAGATCATGATTGATTTAAGATAAGAGAGAAGCGAACGCACACATTCAGGGAACGAACATTTTAACTCTTACTCCTGTATAATTTTAGATTTGTTTGCAATTCTGGGAAATATCTTTTTAGAAACATTTTAAAATTGAAAAAGTAAAAATAGTTTTAATTGCTTATTTTAATAGTGCGATCATTTGGTATATTCACTGAACGCCATAACGAAATATTTGTTATGCCTTTGAGTTGCTTTATTTCGGGGTCTCAGTTCTTAGAAGTTCAAAGTTGCTTCGTTATAGCAATTTTGAAAAAGAAAAACGTAAAATATATTTTGAAAAAATAAAAAGTAAAGACAGTAAAATAAAGTAAAGAGAATTCTTAGAACTTTGAAATACTAAATATTAATATTTATGGAAATGTTAACTCTATCGAAACTAAGGATTTTTCTTCCTTAGTATTGGGACTTATTACGATCTCCTAGGGCCGTGTACAAACGCAATAATGAACGGTTGATGTACCATAGCGGGGAAATGGAATACGTAAAGAGAATCTCTTTTATAGATAGCTACACGAGCTCGTTTATTATATTGCTACATTAAATGAAGTGCACCAATGGGATTCCTTCCAAAAATGAGTTCCCTCGGGACTCGATGGTTAGCCTTTCACACGTCACTCGAGAAAGGAGAGAAAGTTTTCGAGAACCTCATTTCAGGCACAATTTCATGCTTATTAAATTAGACAATTTCATTATCTCTGAAACGAGACGATTTTGAACTTAATATTCTGAGGAGCACAGACGCGTGCCGCGCATCCGCGTAAAGTCCCGTGTTCATTTTCTGGAGTGCAGGTTGAACGAGGCGTTGTCGCATGCGGTCCGCCATCTGGAGCGCCTCCCACGACCCGTTCCGTCCGCCTTCTTCTTTTCCACCCCGATGAACGCTATTGCGATGGTCGCGACGCCATTTTATCCTTCACCTCTCTCAGCCCGTGTCCTTCGCTTCATCGTGCACCGCTTCTCTACTTAAAGATCGGGAGAGATGGCTCGGTGCATCAACCTGATGTTACTGCAGTCACTCTGACGGGAGGTCCTAGAACTCCACTCCCCACGGCGGCAGGATTTTCGACACTAGCTTGTCAGCTAGGTCGAATTCAGTCGCTGTCTAGAGGAGAATTCTAGCGGCCGGCTGCTCTGATCGGTAGTTTTCCGTGGTTTCTCCGATCAACACCAGACGAATGCTGGAACAGTACCCTGACAAACGGGCCACGGACCGCGCGCGACTTTTCCTTCCTCTTCCTTGCCCTATCCTCACTCCTTACTTACACCCACTTACATTAACACACTACACTACCACACATGCCGGGAGACCGATCGGGAGCATAGACCTTGTCCCGGCTGGGACAGTGCCCCACTGGTGGGAGGTACCGGGTTGGAGAAAATCCCGCTAGTCGACGGAAGGTCGGCGCCAGATCTCGCCATCCAGCAGGGAAAATCATCGCCACCTCCCGAGAAAAAACATGCACTACACGTACGGGATTAATGACCTGAGTAGTTGACGCGCCCGGAAACACGAGTCAATCGATCTAGTTAAAGAACGAAAGCTGGTAAGCTCCAAACACAAAGAGTTATCGTTTACGCATTTCCCCCTATCGGTAATTTATTACTAGTTATAAGAGTTAATAAAATAATTAACTGTAATTATAATTGTTGCCGGTCAAATTCCATTAAAAACTTTTATTTTTAATGTGAAATATTAACCAATCGTAAATAAAAACGGGTGGTGCTACACTACTGACTTTCTCGATTTATCTTTAGAGGCCACGTACATTTATGAACTGTGCACGTCTAAGATTTCAGCTATCTGGTGCTAAAAGCTCTCATCAGACTTTTTGGAGTCATTATTGAGAAAAATTTTGAAACTTTTCAGGTCCTTTATATGAAGTATCCCGTAAATTTTAAGAAATTTTTTTAACATAACAGGGCTTTGAGTTGAGTTAGATCGATCGGAGGGCTTTTTGTAAAGAAGAAAATGGGGGGGTATTAGGGGGCCCAAAACGTGTATTTCTGTTAAAATATCGACATCGATTTTATGAAGAATTGCATAATTTTCTCTGAAGTAAGTAAAACAGCTAATGTAACGACGGTTCGTGTTATTTCACATACTCCCTATTCTACAATATATGAGAAGTACACTATTCTGACTCATTAATATTATGGATTATCGTTTTTACGCTACTTCACAGAAAATTAGTGGATACTCACCAAAGCACAAACTTTCTGCTAATATACTCAATAACAATAACAAATTGTACTTTCCCGCACTCACTAACGTAAGAAGAGAAAGTATTGTAATCGTGCGCCGGAAAACTGCGAATTTTCGACACAAAAACTTGTATTGCCGGGTCTTTGTAATGAAAAAGTGGATAAATCCAGTTCCTAAATATAGAAAAAAATCCTCTTACTCGTGGTGTATTCAGTATCCATGTTTCGGCCTTCATATCGAAAAAGCGACTGTCTGTCCGTCTGTCCGTCCGTCTATCCGTTCGTGCACAACGCTAGCACATAAACTGTTCAGCCGATTTTCTCCAAAATTGATATACCCCAGTCGTTCTGGCTAATGTCACAGCCCCTGGAATTTGAAACCGATATTTCAATTTTGTTGGTTACTTTACATGATTCCCCTGGGACATTTTCAACATTTTCAAAAAAATTGCGCAACCAATTTTAATTAAATTTTGTTGTTGAATAGAATGAAGGACGTTTAAGAGAATGGCGCAGGTCTCACAATGGTTGAAATCTCTGATTTTTCCAAAATTGCAAAAATGTATTTAAAACTACAAAATTGACGGTAGAGATTTTGTCTCAGACAAGGTCTGTTGAACAAAAATTAGCCCTTTTAAAAAGGTCATGTACCGTTTACAAAAGAGTAGTTTTGCATAATTTGCGAATTTGGAAATTTGAAATTTACGAATTTTTTTTCTCAAAAACTGCTCCAAATTTTTTCTTTACATTTTTCCCACATATGTAATCAGGAACAGTAAAAATATGGTGCTAATCTTATTTTCGGGTATTGCTAGTTTTTTCGAAAATTGCAAAAAAGTATTTAAAACTACAAAATTGAAGATAGTGATTTTTCCCTCAGACAAAGTCTGTTCTAACAAATTATCTATTGAAAGGTCATGTACACTGTTTTGTAATAGTTGGTGCTTTTCGCGTAATTTCTATTTAAAACTAATGAAACACACTAGAGTTGGGGCAGAATTGGCAACTATTTTTTTTTCTAAATGAAATGTTGTGGGGTCGCAAAATTCCATTTATATCTTGTAAGAAATGTTGGGTGTGTTTACATCAACAGATAGCTCTGCAAGGTCTCTATTAGCAGAGAGAGCAACTTGAAATCAGTTGTCCGTCTACCGCCGTGCGAGGTGCATGTAACATGTTTCCAGCAGCGCTCTTAGCCCATGAGAGCCGTTCACTATGAATGGAATGCCCGAGAATGTTGCAGAGAATTGGTGGAAGCTCATGGAATAATGCCCTTCCGTACCGGACAGCCGCGAGATGCGCAGGAGAGTTTCTGGAAAGATACGCAGCAACCAATGATCAGCGACGCACGTGACGACCTGTGAGTGTGCGGATTAATTTGATATGAGGTAATCGAGCATCTGCCTAATCAGGCCTTTAGAAGGGGTATGTAATGCTTTTCGAATTTGTGAAGTCGTATTCTCTAAAATGCCTTAGAACATGAAACAAATACCGTCATTTCAAATACCTTAATAAATATGATAAATTCAATTTTTGTGTGCTGATAAATGTCCACGTAGTTTATTTAGTTACCTTGTATTAAGTTACCTTTAGTTACCTATTACCTTTAGTTACCTTGTTATTAAGTAGTTACCTTGTCCTTCCATGTGTATATTTGAAATTTTCCACTCCTACTCATATTCTCACCAAAAAATAGTTGCCATGACTTCTGCCCAACTCTCCTATTGGGGGGTCCCTTCTTAAATAACGATAACATTGCAAATATTGCGAGAAAGTATGCGATATTGTAGCGCCACTAATTTATCCAAGTAACATTTTATCTGTCGTTGTGATAAAAGCTGTCTCTAGACCTTTTCCTCTTCCTATCTTCTACTCGTCAACAATGCGTTAAATGCAAACAACCTCAGAAAGCAGCGTCGTGCCCCTCACCCTTCGGCGACTGTGGGTACAAGGGGACAAGGTTGCAGCATGTGATTTTGAGTGCGCCAAGCTCCCTCCCGCTCGCTCGTCCTGCTCTACCCGCCCCCTCCACCGCCCCTCCCAACGCCCCCAAACTTGGCCCGTTCCGCTGGTGTTCCCGGAAGGCGGGAAAATGAAATGATAAAAGGGGACAAAGCGGCGTAAATAACTTGGTAGGCCCGCGCGCGCGAACTTTGGCCAAAGCGACAGCCGCGCCCCCCCTCCATCTTTTGGCGTCGCGGATGGCGGGCGGGCGGCGCGGGCGGCGCGGGGAGGGCCATGCTCGAGATTTACGAGGGCGTAGGAAACGCCGCGCGCGGTAATGCTTGCTATTACAGGAGACAAACAGCGCCTGATCGCTTCTACAGCCCCCTCCGTTCATTTATTTGACGCTTTGCGAATCTGCGTACTTAGAGGAAGTAGTGAAAGTGTGATAATAACAACGGCCACACTTCTTTAGAGCCTGAAGGTCCTACGCAAATATGAACGTACTCTATTTAAGACATATTGAAAATATGAAGTAATTGTTTCTAATGATATTGTGCATATTACGTGACAATTTTAAAATATTCATAGCTTTGAATTAAAAAAATATTTAGAAAAAATGTAAAATGATTTAAGTCCTTTCCCAAAAATTAAATGTCGGGGTTCAGTTTCGCAGACACTAAACACACACACGCAGACACAGTTCAGTGCCACTAATCGAGGTAAATCCATTTTGGCGAACATTTTGTGTACGGTTCAGATGCTGGAGTTGTTTTCAGACAGACAGACGAAAACACGTTTTGAGATAGAAAAAAGTCTGTATCGGGTACCATTAACGTGTGTACTTTTGTAAAAATCTGTACATTGTTTTTTTGTAGCATTGTACATTTTTCTCTACATTACGAATGTGATGTGTATTTGAGAGTGTAAAACCCATTCCGAATTGTTATTGTTCTGAAGCAGTTAAAAAGATAATCAAAATGTTTTCGCTTTTCGATTACTTGGTTTGAACATCTTCAGCACAACTCATGAGAGTAGAGCATTAACGCAAAGCACCGCTTTCGCGAAAAGGGCTAGCTGGGAGCAGTGGGTAGGAGAGCGATTGACCACAGGTAAATACGTGGTGACAGCATGAAGGACAGTACGTGGCACAGCGGGCTGTCCTGTGTGCATTTCAAGTTTTGAGACACGCCAGGGGACAGCAGGTGCTGATGACAGTCAACTGTCACAGTGGAAACGCGATCGGAATGACGAAGACATCAGTGTGTGGCCGTGTGCTTATAACGAGTGCCAATGTGTTTTCATTGCTTGATTGTTCATTTTTACTCGCTCTTGTTATTCTCCTAAAATTATCTTCCGAATATTTTTGTAGCAAATATATTAATCATTACATATTCCTTATATGGATTGTAATTAATTAAAGGAGAAAATCCTGTGAATAAGTTGAGGTTAAGTCATCATTCATTGAGCTTCCTCGGTGGTAAATAAGTAAATTTCGTTAATAATTTTCTCTTCAAATGATAAATCAATGTATATTTCTGTTTTATATATAATAATCTCACGAACTTTCGTAATCTTACACGCTGGGTGTGTAACAACACTTCTTGTCATCGCTGGCGGGCCATTTTCTTTTCCTGTTGCTAACAGAACCAACAACGCAGCGTTTGCCCCACAAATAAAAAAAAAATATACATAGAACTAGGTTGGCAGTGCTGCCCCTGCAAGTGAAGCCAAGCAGGAGAAGGTAAGATGGCGGCGCGCGCAATTCTTGACTTCGTTTATACGGGTAGCAATTGTAATAGAGTCTTAAAGAACTTAAAGTATACATTTTGCTTGATCTTAATTTGTTTGCCAACCGCAATGCTTTTGTTCTGCATTATGCAAATATCAATATATGATAATTTATTACTGTAAATTACTTTTTATCAGCTAGGAAATGATCTAGTTTAAACATATAACAACCGATCTTTATATTTACTATATTTTTCATTCACCTCACTGGGATGAGAAAGTTAAATCTTAAATGCCACTTTTTTGTCAAACTTGCTCCTCCTAAGTAATTCGCTTTACTGGTGATTCTTAGAAATTGTAAATTATTAAGAGAGATCCTATATCTAATTTTGATCATTCAAGTATTTAATGCTTGAACTAATTAAGTTAGCTCCAATGAAGTCGTTTCTGCAGCGCTCAATAATGTGTAATTTTTCAGGTATTATAATATAGAAAATAATTGAGGTTATAGAGTTGCAAAGCTAACGATTACAGAGAAATATTTCGAAGGTCCTCCGCGAAAGGACTATTAAAATATTTAAAATTAAACTCGTGTATCAGGCAGTGGTTCACTTTGTTAAGATTATCAGTCGTAACACTATAATGTGATTTTCGTAACTTTGTCCCTGACACGAATCAGCTGTTGACGGTTTCATCCAATCGGGAGCTTAAAAGTCACCATAGTGACGTCACTATTGCGAAATATAAGCTCCCGATTGGATGGCAGCGAAACAGCTGATTTCTGTCAGGGACAAAGTTACGAAAATCGCAGTATAAAACATGTCTGAGCATACAACGCATCTGCTTTGCACTTATGTCCAAAGCCTCAGATCGGGGTGATAGTAAGATGGCGTCACGCGCAGTTTCTTGGGTTCAGTGCAACCCTAGCGTCCAGCATAGGCATTGCCAATCTATTTACTATTTAACTGTGGTTTGCCCTGTCGTCTAGGGCAATTACTAGGGTCCGGATATTTACGACATGTCATATATTTTTTCTTTGCGTTATTTCCATGGAAATGCAAGATAAGCATGATTTTATCTACAATTATGCAATTTTGTTGGGTCATATAAAGTCATATTTTCGCTTTTTTATCTATAGGTCATTTTCCGTTAATGTTTCATATTATGGTCTTATTTTGTTGTCATATTTTTATCTTTTTGATTACATTTTAGCATACTTGCTTGCAATCGTCACAAAGAGATTTTTCCTATCTTCTAATTGTTATCTAATTGATTACAATTTTATATTGTATATAATTGTCTGTCTTTCCTATAAATGTATATGTATAAGAATTAGAAAGCGTAGAAAGCACCAGATGCAAGGGAAGTGTTAGTTTAGTTTTGTCAGAATTTGTTCCAAGGTCGCTTCTATAAAATTTATTTAATAACTTTATCAAGAACAATTGTCTTCACGGGGCGCCAAAGAAGAAGGGGTGAATTGTGATTGTGCTACGTTTTAAAAGTATATTTTCAATATAATGGTTATTTAAACATTGGGAAGATTTTAAAGGTTCCGAAAATGCAGCCAAAAAAATGTTAAGTCATATTTACGATCATATTTTTATATTTTTTAGGTCATAAATGCTTGCACCTTTCTAACATTTTTAGGTCATAAACATCCGTGCCCTAGCAATTACTCTCTCCTCGCCCGTTTCCACGCGTTGATCCGATTCTTTGAAGCCAGTGAAGTGAACAGAGGAGGCCTTGCTGCTGGTCGGCCAGCGAGATGTCCTCGTGAAAATGATCAAAGGGCAATCAAAGGGTTTTGCCACCTCGGCCCAAACGAAAGCAGGTGGTCGGAAGGCCTCGTTGCCCCGCGCGCCCATTCGCCGTGGCAAGCGGCAGGCCGCTGCTCTTCTGTTTGCCTCCGCTCGCTCGCACACACACACAGCAGTCTTCTGGGGTGCAAATGAATGGAATACAGTGGAATCTCGTTACTTTTTTCAAGTGACTAAACATTTTGAACGACGTAAGTGGGAAAACGGGTTAACGAAAAATGCCCAATTTATACTCATTTCCCCCATTTCCGTCTGCAAAACCACTAAAAACTAATGTATGCGTAATTAACACGCAAATATTTACGAGATGAACTGATTTACTTATAAATGACATTAAATAAAACTAAATTACAAATAAAAAGCACTCAAAGTAACGCATCACAGTACCACATCAAAAAAACGCATAATATGGAAACTAATGGTAGCACACAACGAAGATGGCGCGGAGTGTACAGAGAAACGTTTCTCCCGCTCTCAAATCAAGACTAAAGTATCCCAAAAGTACCTGGAAACAATACACATTGAAGATGGCGCTGGTGCACCGGAAAAAACGCATGCCTCTCCCCAAGGAAATCACCTACAAACTTTGAACGTGCTAAAGCGCGGATGTTGAACGTGTAAACGAGTTATTGATAGAATTGGGACTGTGAATTGGAAGTATGAACGTACCAAGCGGGAAAACGTAGTAACCGGGAACGTGATAACGAGATTCCACTGTATTTGGAAGTCAGGAGAGTGGTAAATGGGATTGTGGAATGTGATTGTAGGTCCGATTACTCGCGCAAAGACGCGCCAATGTAAATATAAAGCGAAGGAAAAAGTTTCAATTGTTGAATACTTCCTTTCCTATTGCGTACGTACGTAGTAAAGAGAAAGTATCGTAATGTTGCTTTGGAAAGAGGCGATTTTTCGTCAGAAAAACTCTTATTTTGGGGACTCTGAGATCAAAAAACTGCATGAAACTTATTCATATAAAGTAAAATACTTACTCTACTACGCTGTGTATTCTGAATCCACGTTTTTCTCGCCCAAAATTTTATATATAAATATAGTGATAAAAATGAAATCAAACATTTTTATAATAAATTTCAATATTTTTTCAAAAACTTATCTTTTCCGTTACAGGTTCAGCGACAGCCTCACACTTCCTCCCAATTTGGAGGATTTGATTTTCGATTTATTGATTAGTGATTCCGGGCGCGTCAACTGCTAAGTTCATTAGTTATGTAAGTGTAGTGCATGATTTTCCCTCGGGAGGTGGCGGTGATCTTCTCCCGCAGGATGGCGATATCCGACGCCGACCTACCTGTCGACTGACGGAGTTTTTCCTAACCAGGTATCTCTCACCAAAGAGGCACCGTCCCAGCTGGGACAAGTTCTAAGCTCCCGAACGATCTCTTGGCATATGTGTTAGTGTAGTGCATATTAGTGTAAGTGTGTGTGTGTGTAAGGAGTGAGGATAGAACAAGGAAGAGGAAGGAAAGATCGCGCGCGGTCCGTGGCCCGTTTGTTAGGATACTCCTCCGGCATTCGCCTGGTGTTGATCGGAGAAACCACGGAAAACTACGGATCAGAGCAGCCGGCCACTAGAATTCTCCTCCAGACTGCGACTGAATTGAACCTAGCTACCTAGCTTAAGTGAAAAACGCCACCGCCAGTTTGGCGGAGGTTGACTCGTCATTCGAGAAGAGCGGTGCGCCGGCCTACTGATCACTCGTACTTCTCTCCAATAGCACGCGATGTTAAAGTCGGTCTGATACTTTCGGCAGAAGACAAGCAAGTCAGGTCTATTGATGTTGAAGACGCAATATATTGCGAGGTAAGTACCTCTGTTTGTGTTGAAGACTGTAAAAATGAAAAAAAAAATCACCAACTGGTTTAATAAAATAATTATGACCCAATACGCATGCAGTGTATTGTGTCTCCGTAATAAGTGCTCACAATTACACATTGCGTCTTTGCTCCTTCAACGCACATGCTACCTGGGTCGCAGTTGACCAGCTACCTGGGTCGCAGTTGACCAGCTAGACGGTCTGTAACATTTTTTGTAGAGCGCGGAAATTGGGATTGCTTTCATTCGGAGTCCACATGCAATAGCTTTGAAGCTTTGAAAGTTTGAATTGCCATCAAGCCGAAGTGTCATAATTCCGAAGAGGTTACACAGGAACTTTGCCGGAGCAGCTCTAGATGTTGACATCGCCATATTTAGTTAGTGATACAAATTTTGTAATTCTTGCGATAATTACATGCATTACGAGTATTATCTAACTTTCAAAAGTTAAGATACAAAAGTTGCCCTTTCTGACAAGCCTTTCTGTAACATTCAGCGATAAGTGCGTTACTGCTCCACAAATACACCATATCAAACGTGAATTATTAAATCGTTTAATAAATTCTCACTAGGGATTAAAGTACCTTATGGTCTGTCATTGTTTCATCAGCAAAATCAGCTTAATATAAGAAAAAATGTGAACGTTTTTGAGAAAGATACAGGAACCTTGTCTGTTCACTTATGCCCATACAATAATAATGCCATGCAGTGGTACAAGTATCAGTTGTGTCAAATATAAATGCAACTGAAAAATTTGATTAGTGAATATTAATTATTTATTTGATAGAAATAATTAATTGCGTGAAAAGTGGATACTAATGTTGTATCAGAAAGCATTGCTAACATCGGTTATAGTTTTTATCTGTCAGAAAGATCAAAGGATGCTCGTTAAATCATTTAGAAATTTGCATTTGGGCTTCATTAATTGGCATGACTGAAGTCGAATTAATCTATTTAAGGTTTACGTTCGCCGTGGTGACTATATTCAATGTCACGTAGAATCACAGGATTCATTAATCCTTTAAAATTTTAGTTGAATATGTGTATAAAGTGAGAGTGAAAAAATTACAAAATTATTTCTTTTCATCAAGAGTAGCAAAGCCGAAATCACACACATACACACACACACACACACCAACAGGAGAGAGAGAGAGAGAGAGAGAGAGAGAGAGAGAGAGAGAGAGAGAGAGAGAGAAGGGAGAAAGAAAGAGTAAAAGGGAGAGAAAAAAGGACACGGAGAGGACGGAAAACGCCCCTGTGAATATTTGAGGGAGTTTGAACATTGTAATAATGAACACGAAATATCAAAAGTATTCCATTCTAATTATTCTGATGAGGAATGTAAGAGAGAATTTATAAACACATTTTAATTATTCCTTGGAAAATATTTTATAAAGTTGATGAGTTTTTTTGAGTAAGGCTTGCAAACTCATGTTTGTGACAGCCATGAGAAAAACACTAGAAATTCATACACGGACGAATACCCCTAGTTTGAAGTAAAAGCACATCGAACAATTTTGTTAACTTTTACACACACGCTCAAAAAATATTTAACATACTTTTACATACTTTTGTTTCACAAAATGTGGCCACAAGGCTGACACTCTAATTGTGCCTTTGTAAGGTTACATATTTTGTGAAGATGCACTCCTTGTGAGTCTTAAGTTGTGTCAAAAATATTCTCAATTTTTGGCATTTGTCGGAAGTTCGTAATTAAAATTACTCAATTATTTACTCAAGTATATTCCTGTCGCAATATCACATTGGCAATTTCTTTCCTCAATAGTTTCCTCAAAAATACAGCATATAAACACTAATAAATAACAGAAATATGTTATTGATAATGAGAAATGGAATACAACACGAATGCTTTTTCTATAAAACGTAAATGTGCTTCCTAGAAATATTTTTGTCACCCCATTTTTTGTGAAGTTAAACTTATTTTCTGAGTTTCCTTAGCCAACATCACTTGCTTTGAAAAATGAAAATACCATATTGCATGTTCAATCTCGCGATCGAATTCGCTACTTAGGCGCAGACCTGCATTGCCTTCCACCGCCTTTAAACATGCTTTCGCCCCCCCCCCTAGGGCTTACCTCAACGACACTCAGGCGCGATCTGCGTATTAAAAGCTCCACAAATATGCAAGAAAGCCATTTGCACCAGTGTTGTCAAGGTCGATGCCACGAGCGGGAGTCCGTGGAACGAGTGCCACGACGAAATCGCTTCTCCACGCAGTTCATCACCCTGCCACAAGAGACAATGTCATCACTATTGTAAAACGGCGGGGTTACTAATAGTTTTCTTTCCCGACGCTAGTTGCGCAAAGGAGCTCGTGACATGCTACGGTGCCACGACGCGTACCACAGCCACCAGTAAAAGACCTTGACACCAGTGATTTACGCAGAAGGTCTTCGCGCGAACCTTCTTCCCACGGCTCCGTCACCTCTGCCGAAGCACGTGCGAAATGCACCGAACACTAAAAAATATAAAGCTATCGAAAAGCTCTCAAAATCATGAGTACAAACTTCGGCAAAGAAAACAGAAAACATATATAGGTCGATTCTCATTTGTAAACAGAACAATACAAAATTGGAACGAATTACCTGCAACAGTACTGGAGACATTCGCTCAGAATGTCAAACATTTTAAAATTAAATTAAATAAATTGTATTTTTTGGAATCTGTTAGCATTAATTTTTTGTATTATTATTGTTATTTTTTATTAGATCAGCTTTAGCATGATAGGGTTAATATATTAATTTTGTAAAATTTTATTAAGTGGTGGTTGCAGTAAAACAAGCGGTAAGTAATGTGAAGTGAAGAAAGAAGAACAACCATAAACTTTATAAACTTTCATTGGTCTCACCTTGGATTCATTAAGATAAACTACTTGTACATAATAACGATTAAATTTCAACTCTTTATAACTGCTTATTGCCTTTGATTCGTCTTAAAAGAAATCCTCTGAAACCCGTTCTCATCCTGTATGTAGTCGCACTCGCTACACGGCTCCTCCTACCATGTTGCATCTGCTACATTGCACGTGGCCAGTTTATGTGTGGAGATAAGTAGGTGCTACGTTGGGCTGTTTTGTGACGCTTGTGATTCTCGTGGCGTAATAAGCAATCGCGTCTGGCTATGAAAGCGATTTTCGGGCGATAGGCTCCAAATAGCCGTTGCATGAGCTCTAATGGGAAGGGAGGGCTGACTCAACGCCCCGGGCTATCGCTCTGCGCTGTCGTCTGCCGTGAGGGCCCTCATTACCAACCAAATTCGCGGCGTCGGTAGTGTAGCGGTTAACGTAATGGGCTGTTATACCAAAGTTTATGGGTTCAAACCCGATCGAAACAGTTAATTTTTAAGGGCGAAATAATCCTTCGTACGCCTTCCTTCGGAGGGGAAGTAAAGACGGCTGCCCATGTTAGTAGATTTACTGCATGTGAAATATCCCAAGCCTAAATGAAGCCTCTGAGCTAAATTTAAATTGCCTGTTTCGTAGCCCAAGTAATACATTTTCTCCGCTAGTTGGTGAAAGGAGCGTAGCGAAATTTGCGTGGTCAGACGGAAGAGCAGGCCTTATGGCCTGAGTTTCACCACGTAAAATAAGGCATCAATTCAATTCAATTCAATTCATGTCAATTCAAATGCCTACTCACCACGAATAGCTCGAAGTGCCCCGGACAGATAACGGTGCACTGGGGGACATAGAAGAGGAGCAGGTGGAGTAATGGAGAGAGAATGGAGAGTACTTTGAATGAAAGTAATCAGTAGGAAACAGTGAGGCGATGATTTGGGTAAAAATGTACAGTAGAAGCGTATAAGCTTCAAACTAAACGTGCTGTACCCGACTTTGTCATCTGTAAAAAGGATTTCGTGTGCGTTCTCTGCATTTTGTTCTAAAGAGACCTTCGAAGGCAAAAAGCTAGAGATTGGATACAAGCTCCACATTATCCTAATAAAACCCATCTTTCTTGTATGCTCTTGAATCCTGAATCCTCGCTCAAATAGGAACCAGTCTCCCTCTAACAAATCCATTGGAAAGCCTTACATGTCATTTCCTGTTTTATTCCTCTTCCTTATTACATGTGAAGCGGGGATGGCGTAAGATGTAGTGAGTGGTGGCAGGTCGTCGGCGTGTGCTGCGAGGTGGCGGGCACTTCGGCCCTGGAGTCTTGTGTGGCGGCGCACGGCTCAACGGGTCAAGGGGGTTTAATGGAGCGAGACCGAGGGCGTGCTCGACCTTCAAGGGCTGCGTTCGGAGAGAGCGCAGGAGCGCTGAGGAGAAAGGTTGTTTCTCAGAAATGGTGCGGGAATGCGAGGCGCTGAGGGGAACGCGATTAATCATTGTTCATACAGCGTCACAGGCTGAAAGCCTGTCTGATGAGTCCTGAACTAGGGCGAAACACTTTTGCTACCTTAACTGCTCATCCTTTTCACCTCAGTGCCAGGGACACCCTGCGTGCACGCTTGTGCGGTAGGTGGATATGGCACCACACCGCTATACCCTTTTTCTCGAATGAGAAAGGATGAAAGATGTTGAAAGTAATAAAGCTGTCGGAAGTAATACCCCTCTTCTACATCCACTTTCCGGGTCAGTTTCGCCTTGTGTTCGGCTTTTCAGACGCGGACTTGAACCGCGTGACTGACGTTCTTCTCACTTAACGCGTGTGTTGGCGTTGCTGCGTAGAACATGCTTCACGGATAGCTGCCGTTCAGTAGTGTTCTTGCGCGAGGTAGTCTCTTCCTCCGTGTTTTATTGATACTTCTGTCCTTTATGATTTTTTACTGTCCATTGATTCCGGGCGTCTCCCGGAAATTACTTAATATTATATGCTTCGAGGGGCGGTTTCCTTTTACCGATGAAACATGCTGACCTACATATCAACAGACGCCAACACACATGTTGATTCTTGGGGTTTTCACTCTCTAGGTATCTCCGCCATTGGAACGTCGCTCCAACCAGGGAGAGCTCGCAGCTTCCGACTGGCCTCGTGACATGTGCGTGATCGATTTTTTGATTGATTGAATAGTTATTTCGGGGGCGTCAACTGCTAAGGTTATTAGTCCCGTAGCTATAGTGCATGTTTTCCTTCGGGAAGTGGCGGTGATCTTCCCCCGCTGGATGGTGAGATTCGGCGCCGACCTACCGAAGGCTTTTCCTCAACCGGGTGTTTCCCAACGTCCGTTAAGCTGGCAAAGCCATTTTCAAAAAACACATTTTCTCTATACCCAGAATTTTGTGCTATTTTTGTGCTTTCCAAATATCCAAAAATTAATTTTTTTGCTCCAACGGTTTTTCCAAAAATGGGTGGCTTTGCTGGCTTAATGTTAAGCTGGCAAAGCCAATTAGCCAAAACAAATTTTCTTTATACACAAAATATTGTGCTATTTTTGTGCTTTTCAAATATATAAACATTAATTTTTTTGCTCTTACCGTTTTTCGAAAATTTAGAAAAAACGAATTTTCGAAATGCCCGGCAGGCGCAACAACTACGCGTAAGAAAACTACTCGTAGAAAAAAAACTATCCATCAAAATTAGATTTTCTTGACACAAAAATAACCACAAAACAATTCTCTATACAACAATGTTGTTTCGAAATATTCAACATTTAATATTCCCTATAAATAATAATAATTCTTTACACTACTGTCAAGAAACAACACAATTCAAGTCATACAATTCCTCATAAAAACTAAACTACACAATATTTCGCAATGTCCTTTCCCAACAAACAGAACCAAACATTGTTCTAACAATGTACACACACGCTGATTTTTTTGCTCTCAACGTTTTTTGCAAAATTCAACAAAACCACTCACGAGTCACCCGCAACAACGCACTCTCGCAGGATAAGAAAATCACTCATCAAGGCAAAACTCTAATTCAAAATCAATTTATCCTCACATAACATCAACCACAATACAATACAATATACAACAATATTGTTTTTAACTTTTTTATTTTCGATACTATCGAAGAAAAAATTGTAAATCCTTTAACTGGGTACCCAAAAACACACCAATGGAGGCACATCAATCCTACTAAATACTAAAATACTCAACACATCGCATTGGCCTTCCCCAACAAACAAAATCAAACTTCATTCTAATAAACCACACTTACAATGATTTTTTTGCTCTAACCGTTTTTTTGAAAAATTGAACAAAATGACACGTATGTGGCGCAAGATAGGGCAACTCCGCCAAGAACAAAAACAATCTTCGAAGGAAATATATCATTCAAAAATAAAATGTCTTATCACAGAATTAACAACAATACAATGCACTATGCAAAAGTATTGATTTCAAACTTTGACTTTCGATACCATCTATAAAAAAATCTAAATCATTACACTGAAAATAAAAAAAAAAAGACGCATGGAGGCAAACAAATCCTAATCAATACTAACTACTCAACCAATTGCATTGTCCATTTCCAAGAATAACAACTAAATGTTGTTCTAATAAACTACACCAACAATGATTTTTTTGCTCTCATGAATTTTTTGAAAATTAAATTCAACTTCGTATGAGTGCACGGGAGTGGCGCGACCTCCGGATAACAAAAGCGACGGAAGGAGGAACACATGTCCTAATAAATACTAAACTACACGACCAATTGCATTGTCCTTTCCCAAGAATTACAATGAAATGTTGTTCTAATAAACTACACCAACAATGATTTTTTTGCTCTCATGGATTTTTTGAAAATAAAACTCAACTTCGTATGAGTGCACGGGAGTGGCGGGACCTCCGGATAACAAATGCGACGGAAGGAGGAACACATGTCCTAATAAATACTAAACTACTCGACAAATCGCATTGTCCTTTTCCAAGAATATCAACGAAATGTTGTTCTAATCAACTACACCAACAATGATTTTTTTGCTCTCATCGTTCTTTTGAAAATAAAACTCAACTTCGTATGAGTGCACGGGAGTGGCGCGACCTCCGGATAACAAAAGCGACGGAAGGAGGAACACATGTTCTAATAAATACTAAACTACTCGACCAATTGCATTGTCCTTTTCCACGAATAACAATGAAAAGTTGTTCTAATAAACTACACCAACAATGATTTTTTTGCTCTCATTGTTCTTTTGAAAAAAAAACTCAACTTCGTATGAGTGCACGGGAGTGGCGCGACCTCCGGATAACAAAAGCGACGGAAGGAGGAACACATGTTCTAATAAATACTAAACTACTCAACAAATCGCATTGTCCTTTTCCACGAATAACAATGAAAAGTTGTTCTAATAAACTACACCAACAATGATTTTTTTGCTCTCATTTTTCTTTTGAAAAAAAAACTCAACTTCGTATGAGTGCACGGGAGTGGCGCGACCTCCGGATAACAAAAGAGACGGACGAAGGCACACATGTCCTAATAAATACTAAACTACTCGACCAATTGTATTGTCCTTTTTTACGAATAACAATGAAATATTGTTCTAATGAACTACACCAACCATGATTTTTTTGCTCTCATGGATTTTTTGAAAATTAAATTCAACTTCGTATGAGTGCACGGGAGTGGCGCGACCTCCGGATAACCAAAGCGACGGAAGGAGGAACACATGTCCTAATAAATACTAAACTACTCGACCAATTGCATTGTCCTTTTCCAAGAATAACAAAGAAATTTTTTTCTAATAAACTGCACAAACAGTGATTTTTTTGCTCTCATGGATTTTTTGAAAATTAAACTCAACTTCGTATGAGTGCACGGGAGTGGCGCGACCTCCCGATAACAAAAGCGACGGACGGAGGCACACATGTCGTAATAAATACTAAACTACTCCACTAATTGCATTGTTCTTTTCCACGAATAACAATGAAATGTTGTTCTAATAAACTACACCAACAATGATTTTTTTGCTCTCATGGAGTTTTTGAAAATTAAACTCAACTTTGTATTAGTGCACGGGAGTGGCGCGACCTCCGGATAACAAAAGCGACGGAAGGAGGAACACATGTTCTAATAAATACTAAACTACTCAACAAATCGCATTGTCCTTTTCCACGAATAACAATGAAAAGTTGTTCTAATAAACTACACCAACAATGATTTTTTTGCTCTCATTGTTCTTTTGAAAAAAAAACTCAACTTCGTATGAGTGCACGGGAGTGGCGCGACCTCCGGATAACAAAAGCGACGGAAGGAGGAACACATGTCCTAATAAATACTAAACTACTCGACCAATTGCATTGTCCTTTTCCAAGAATAACAATGAAATGTTGTTCTAATAAACTACGCCAAGAATGATTTTTTTGCTCTCATTGTTCTTTTGAAAATTAAACTCAACTTCGTATGAGTGCACGGTAGTTGCGGGACCTCCGGATAACAAAAGCGACGAAAGGAGGAACACATGTCCTAATAAATACTAAACTACTTGACAAATCGCATTTTCCTTTTCCAAGAATAACAACTAAATGTTGTTCTCATAATCTACACCAACAATAATTTTTTCGCTCTCACCGTGTTTTGTAAAATTAAACTCAACCAAGCATATGTGCTCCTTAATGGCACACCGTGCCAAATTACGAAGACACTATTCCAACCCAAAATATACTTCAAAATTCAGATGTCTTTACAAAGCATTAACATCATACATTGCACTACGTAACAGTATTGTTTTCAATTGTTTGACTTTCGATACTATGCTATATGCATAACAATCTAATTCGCTACACTGAGATTACAAAAATCCATCGATGGAAGCACATAAATCCTAATACATACCAAACTACTCCACAAATTGCTTTTCCTTTTTGCTACAGTAAGAAGGAAATAATTTTCTAATAAAGAACACCAACAATCATTTTTTTGCTCTCACCGGTGTTTGGAAAATTAAACTCGACCTCCCATGTGTGCACCGGAATGGCAAATAACAAAGACACTATTCGATATGAAATTATTTTTAAAAATTTAAGTGCTTTTCAAAAGCATCAACAACAATACAATGCACTACGCAACAGTATTGTTTTCAAGACTTCCGTGTTTTGTCTTCCGATACTATCCATAAAAAAATTCTATTTTATTACACTGTGAATCCAAATACCCACGGATGGAAGCACATAAATCCTAATGAATACCGAAGTACCCCACAAATTGCGTTGTCCTTTTCCTACACTAAAAACAAAATGCTATTCTAAGAAACTACACCAACAATGATTTTTTTGCTCCCACCGTTTTTTGGAAAATTGGCCTAACCACGTATGTGTGAACCGGAATTACGCGCCCCGCCGAATGACAGGAACACTAGTCCGAGCAAAAATATTCTTTAAAATCGAAACCGAATTCGAAATGAAATTCGACAATTCACAGTGAAGGTCAGGAGTTCATAGCGAGTGTAATTGAGGCAGGTGATTCATCTACTGGTTACTACGACAAAAGGCATAGAAAGAGCAGCGGCATACATTGGTGTTGGAGTAACTAGCATTAAAACAATTCGTAAAGAAAATGTTACACCGAATGAAATAAGTGCTGTCACGATTTTATGCGTAATTAGAAATGCTCTGTGATTTTTACGTCCGTGAAAAGCAAGTGCGCACGTTAACGAAAATGCAGTCTATAATTAAAGAAAAGATAAATTTTCCTTGGGGAGAAAAGTCACTTTGGATGTGAATGGAACATATGGAATACAGATGGAGGTGTAATTCAAAACGAAAATTTTTGGTCGAGAGAGCATATTGTAGATTGGAGAACAAGAGATCTCATCCAAATGAGGATGTTAGGGAAAGAAGGCCGTCAAATAGTGTATTGACGAGAGGTGGATTGACAACAACTTTGTATTCAAAAAGTGCTGGCACCATAATGATATAATTGGCGTAACGGAAAATGTAAGTGTATCAGACTAATTGCAGTTCATGCTGGTTGAAATAATGGTTTCATTAACCGTTTAAATACTAACGGGGAAAAGTTTTTCCAGAGCATTTCAACCCTGCCATACCAATGGGGTCTTTTTCGCTTGACCTCCAGAGGCGCGCGACAGCTCTTATCTATCGCTTGCTGACGGGTGAAAAGCAGCTGCGCGGCGATTCTCACGTTTGGAGCTCCGGCCTACGTCATCCGGCAGGGATGTGTTGATGGAGGACTGTCTTCACGCGCGAAGACGGAACGTGGTCCACTGTGACATTTCATGCTTTTACAGTGCGCCGCAGTTCCAGAAACATAGGAGACCATTGAACCCCAGAAAATCTTCGTCGGGAGACGCCGCTCTAACAACTAAATAATATCACATAACACAGTAAGAACAGAAGACATGATTTCTGTATGTAGTTTATAACGGAATTTGTGTTAAGTATGGCATATACATATAACTTCCTCAAAATTTCTTCCGTAATATCTTATTTTAACTTCGTATGTAATAAAAATTTGTGCCAGAAAGATATTTTTCTACAGTAGCAGATAACAATAGGGTAAAATCAAGTATATATCAGTGCAATAAATATATTGCTTTTATATTTAGTTATGTATTGTATTGTATTATTTGCAATTTCCTAATATTTTATTCTATTGGCATAAAAAAATGACGTGGTTCCATATAAATATCTCTCCAGCCAATCAAAGCATATCTTAGGGTCTTGTACTTATAAGTAGCAATTCACTGTATACTATCTCGCGTCACACACCACGGTCATAACAAACTCTCCTCGGCCCACGTTTCTCACGGGAGATTGCAATCGTATTCTGCTAAGAGTTTCTGATTGTGATTAAGTCGTGTGCTTTTGAAGTAAAAATGGCTCGTCGAAAAATATCGCTAACAACTCGCGAAATTGAGTAAATTTTTTAAGTGTCAGTATATATACAGTTTACATACGTCTATGTCCAGTCTCGAAGATGATCCAAGCTAATTTACTTACACATTATTTTCAGCTGCGATCAAACTGTCCATTTTTAAACATTGATTCCGTTCAAGACCCTAAACCTCTACGATTTAGGTTTCCCCACGGTGTACGAAAAAGACTTCTTACGAATTTAAAATAAAATTAAAGAAAATAAAATATGTTTTTCATTTTTGGAATTGATTTTTATATTTTTACTTTCGCAAACCATTTTAAAAAATCCTAAAAAATTACACTTTTCATAGTTTTATATAAATCCAATATCCTCAAAACCTACTTTAAAAATATTGAAAATATTTTTTCGAAACACAAATTTGGAATTATTTTTCATAAAGTATTGTGCACATCTTTTTACAAGTGGGAAATATTTTTTTAAAATTTTGAAACATTCTAAGTATATAGGCATTTTAAAAATCAAATGCGGAAAAATCCGTTTTGCACGCAGAGAGAGTGGAGTAAAGAATGAAAATTAGTAGGAAAAAATGAAGAGAATCATTGTTGTTATGCTGTGTAAAGATATTTAAATTTTGAAGGATACTTTTGCTTCGAATAGTGTCATAGTTATGTTTAATTTTCAAAAAAATGGTAAGAGCAAATAATTCATTGTTGGTGTAACTTATTAAAACAATATTCCATTATTATTCTTGGAAAACGACAATGCAATTTGACGAGCAGTTTAGTATTTATTAGGACATGTGTGCCTCCTTCCGTCTTCTTTGTTATACCGAGGTGCGCGCCATTCCGGTGCACAAATACGAGATTAAGTTTAATTTTCAAAAGAACGATGTGAGCAAAAAAATCATTGTTGGTGTAGTTTATTAGAACAACATTTACTTGTTATTCTTGAAAATGGACAATGCAATTGGTTGAGCAGTTTAGTATTTATTAGGACATGTGTTCCTCCTTTCGTCGCTTTTGTTATCCCGAGGTCCCGCCACTCCCGTGCACATATACGAGGTTGAGTTTATTTTCCAAAACTCCATGACAGCAAAAAAATCATTGTTGGTGTAGTTTATTAGAACAAAATTTCATTGTTATTCTTGGAAAAGGACAATGCGATTTGTCGAGTAGTTTAGTATTTATTAGGACATGTGTGCCTCCTTCCGTCGTTTTTGTTATCCCGAGGTCCCGCCACTCTGTTGCACACATAGGAGGTTGAGTTCAATTTTCAAAAGAACGATGAGAGCAAAACAATCATTGTTGGTGTAGTTTATTAGAACAATATTTCATTGTTATTCTTGGAAAAGGACAATGCGATTTGTCGAGTAGTTTAGTATTTATTAGGACATGTGTTCCTCCTTCCGTCGCTTTTGTTATCCGGAGGTCGCGCCACTCCCGTGCACTCATACTAAGTTTGTTTTTTTTTCAAAAGAACAATGACAGCAAAAAAATCATTGTTGGTGTAGTTTATTAGAACTACTTTTCTTTGTTATTCTTGGAAAAGGACAATGCAATTGGTCGAGTAGTTTAGTATTTATTAGGACATGTGTTCCTCCTTCCGTCGCTTTTGTTATCCGGAGGTCGCGCCACTCCCGTGCACTCATACAAAGTTGAGTTTTTTTTTCAAAAGAACAATGAGAGCAAAAAAATCATTGTTGGTGTAGATAATTAGAACAACTTTTCATTGTTATTCGTGGAAAAGGACAATGCGCTTTGTTGAGTAGTTTAGTATTTATTAGAACATGTGTTCCTCCTTCCGTCGCTTTTGTTATCCGGAGGTCGCGCCACTCCCGTGCACTCATACGAAGTTGAGTTTTATTTTCAAAAGAACGATGAGAGCAAAAAAAATCATTGTTGGTGTAGTTTATTAGAACAACATTTCTTTGTTATTCTTGGAAAAGGACAATGCAATTGGTCGAGTAGTTTAGTATTTATTAGGACATGTGTGCCTCCGTCCGTCTCTTTTGTTATCCGGAGGTCGCGCCACTCCCGTGTACTCATACGAAGTGGAGTTTTTTTTCAAAAGAACAATGAGAGCAAAAAATCATTGTTGGTGTAGTTTATTAGAACAACACTTCATTGTTATTCGTGGAAAAGGACAATGCAATTCGTCGAGTAGTTTAGTATTTATTAGGACATGTGTGCCTCCGTCCGTCGCTTTTGTTATCCGGAAGCGCGCCAATCCCGTGCACTCATACGAAGTTGAGTTTAATTTTCAAAACTCCATGAGAGCAAAAAAATCAATGTTGGTGCAGTTTATTAAAACAACATTTCATTGTTATTCTTGGAAAAGGACAATGCAATTGGTCGAGTAGTTTAGTATTTATTAGGACATGTGTTCCTCCTTAGGTCCCTTTTGTTATCCGGAGGTCGCGCCACTCCCGTGCACTCATACGAAGTTGAGTTTTTTTTTCAAAAGAACAATGAGAGCAAAAAAATCACCGTTGGTGTAGTTTATTAGAACTACATTTCTTTGTTATTCGTGGAAAAGGACAATGCAATTGGTCGAGTAGTTTAGTATTTATTAGGACATGTGTTCCTCCTTCCGTCGCTTTTGTTATCCGGAGGTCGCGCCACTCCCGTGCACTCATACGAAGTTGAGTTTTTTTTTCAAAAGAACAATGAGAGCAAAAAAATCATTGTTGGTGTAGTTTATTAGAACAACTTTTCATTGTTATTCGTGGAAAAGGACAATGCGATTTGTTGAGTAGTTTAGTATTTATTAGAACATGTGTTCCTCCTTCCGTCGCTTTTGTTATCCGGAGGTCGCGCCACTCCCGTGCACTCATACGAAGTTGAGTTTTTTTTTCAAAAGAACAATGAGAGCAAAAAAATCATTGTTGGTGTAGTTTATTAGAACAACTTTTCATTGTTATTCGTGGAAAAGGACAATGCAATTGGTCGAGTAGTTTAGTATTTATTAGGACATGCGTTCCTCCTTCCGTCGCTTTTGTTATCCGGAGGTCGCGCCACTCCCGTGCACTCATACGAAGTTGAGTTTTTTTTTTCAAAAGAACAATGAGAGCAAAAAAATCACCGTTGGTGTAGTTTATTAGAACTACATTTCTTTGTTATTCTTGGAAAAGGACAATGCAATTGGTCGAGTAGTTTAGTATTTATTAGGACATGTGTTCCTCCTTCCGTCGCTTTTGTTATCCGGAGGTCGCGCCACTCCCGTGCACTCATACGAAGTTGAGTTTTTTTTTCAAAAGAACAATGAGAGCAAAAAAATCATTGTTGGTGTAGTTTATTAGAACTACATTTCTTTGTTATTCTTGGAAAAGGACAATGCAATTGGTCGAGTAGTTTAGTATTTATTACGACATGTGTTCCTCCTTCCGTCGCTTTTGTTATCCGGAGGTCGCGCCACTCCCGTGCACTCATACGAAGTTGAGTTTTTTTTTCAAAAGAACAATGAGAGCAAAAAAATCATTGTTGGTGTAGTTTATTAGAACAACTTTTCATTCTTATTCGTGGAAAAGGACAATGCGATTTGTTGAGTAGTTTAGTATTTATTAGAACATGTGTTCCTCCTTCCGTCGCTTTTGTTATCCGGAGGTCGCGCCACTCCCGTGCACTCATACGAAGTTGAGTTTTATTTTCAAAAGAACGATGAGAGCAAAAAAATCATTGTTGGTGTAGTTGATTAGAACAACATTTCGTTGATATTCTTGGAAAAGGACAATGCGATTTGTCGAGTAGTTTAGTATTTATTAGGACATGTGTTCCTCCTTCCGTCGCATTTGTTATCCGGAGGTCCCGCCACTCCCGTGCACTCATACGAAGTTGAGTTTTATTTTCAAAAAATCCATGAGAGCAAAAAAATCATTGTTGGTGTAGTTTATTAGAACAACATTTCATTGTAATTCTTGGGAAAGGACAATGCAATTGGTCGTGTAGTTTAGTATTTATTAGGACATGTGTTCCTCCTTCCGTCGCTTTTGTTATCCGGAGGTCGCGCCACTCCCGTGCACTCATACGAAGTTGAATTTAATTTTCAAAAAATTCATGAGAGCAAAAAAATCATTGTTGGTGTAGTTTATTAGAACAACATTTAGTTGTTATTCTTGGAAATGGACAATGCAATTGGTTGAGTAGTTTAGTATTGATTAGGATTTGTTTGCCTCCATGCGTCTTTTTTTTTATTTTCAGTGTAATGATTTAGATTTTTTTATAGATGGTATCGAAAGTCAAAAGTTTGAAATCAATACTTTTGCATAGTGCATTGTATTGTTGTTAATTCTGTGATAAGACATTTTATTTTTGAATGATATATTTCCTTCGAAGATTGTTTTTGTTCTTGGCGGAGTTGCCCTATCTTGCGCCACATACGTGTCATTTTGTTCAATTTTTCAAAAAACTGTTAGAGCAAAAAAATCATTGTAAGTGTGGTTTATTAGAATGAAGTTTGATTTTGTTTGTTGGGGAAGGCCAATGCGATGTGTTGAGTATTTTAGTATTTAGTAGGATTGATGTGCCTCCATTGGTGTGTTTTTGGGTACCCAGTTAAAGGATTTACAATTTTTTCTTCGATAGTATCGAAAATAAAAAAGTTAAAGACAATATTGTTGTATATTGTATTGTATTGTGGTTGATGTTATGTGAGGATAAATTGATTTTGAATTAGAGTTTTGCCTTGATGAGTGATTTTCTTATCCTGCGAGAGTGCGTTGTTGCGGGTGACTCGTGAGTGGTTTTGTTGAATTTTGCAAAAAACGTTGAGAGCAAAAAAATCAGCGTGTGTGTACATTGTTAGAACAATGTTTGGTTCTGTTTGTTGGGAAAGGACATTGCGAAATATTGTGTAGTTTAGTTTTTATGAGGAATTGTATGACTTGAATTGTGTTGTTTCTTGACAGTAGTGTAAAGAATTATTATTATTTATAGGGAATATTAAATGTTGAATATTTCGAAACAACATTGTTGTATAGAGAATTGTTTTGTGGTTATTTTTGTGTCAAGAAAATCTAATTTTGATGGATAGTTTTTTTTCTACGAGTAGTTTTCTTACGCGTAGTTGTTGCGCCTGCCGGGCATTTCGAAAATTCGTTTTTTCTAAATTTTCGAAAAACGGTAAGAGCAAAAAAATTAATGTTTATATATTTGAAAAGCACAAAAATAGCACAATATTTTGTGTATAAAGAAAATTTGTTTTGGCTAATTGGCTTTGCCAGCTTAACATTAAGCCAGCAAAGCCACCCATTTTTGGAAAAACCGTTGGAGCAAAAAAATTAATTTTTGGATATTTGGAAAGCACAAAAATAGCACAAAATTCTGGGTATAGAGAAAATGTGTTTTTTGAAAATGGCTTTGCCAGCTTAACGGACGTTGTTTCCCATGAGCGGGACACCGCCCCGCCGGAACAAGCTTCAAGTTCCCGACCGATCTCCAGGCATGTGTGATGGTGTAGTGCCTGTTGATGTGTGTGTGTGTAAATAAGATGCGAGGATGAAACAAGGAAGAGGAAGGAAACATCACGCGCGGTCCTTGATGTCCGTACTGCTCTGGCATTCGCCTGGTGTTGATCGGAGATACCACGTAAAACAACCGATCAGAGCAGCCGGCCGCTAGAATTCTCCTCCAGACAGCGACAGAACTTAACCTGTCTAGCTAGTGTGAAAATCCTTCCACCATCGGCACTCGAATCCCAGGACCTTCCCGCCAGAGGTATCAGCCCTGAGCCACCTCTCCCGGTCTGTTTGTTTGCGTAGAACAGGTAAAAGTGAGTGTGAAAGGGGAGAAGGGGAAACAAGGGCGAGTAAGAAAATATCGCGCGCGGTCAATGATCTCTTCGTTAAGATCCTGATCTGCCATTCGCCTGGTACTGGTCAGCAAAACCACGGAAAATTATCAGTTCCATCGGCCCTTAGGTTTCGCCTGCAACGTGTTTGAATCTGACCTAGCTGTTTAGCTGGTGTCGAGAATCCGCCCTGTCGGGGCTCTAGGAGCTGCCAGGCGACGACGCTGAAAGGCAGCGGTGTTTCCGCTGCGCTGTAGCAGCCGCTGGAGAGGCGCGGCGAGAGAGGCCGGTGCGCGGGGGAGTACTTACAGCGCGGAGGGGGTGCGAAATGACGGAAGGATGTGGTGGGGTGCAGGAGCGGTGCGCAACGGGGGCGGCAGACAGCGTGGGCGAAGGCAAGCGGCAGCGGAGAAGGGAGAAGCGAAGAGGCCGGAAGGAGAGGGAGCAGAGGCGCGTGGGTGTGGCCCTTCTCATGAAACATTGAACGAGAGCTTGCGCCGCTCTTTGCGGCGGACGGCCGCAGCAGCGATGGGCGGCGTTGAAGGCGGTGGCAGAGGCGGCGGCAGAGGCGGCGGCAGGGGCGGCGGCAGAGGCGGCGGCAGAGGCGGCGGCAGAGGCGGCGGCAGAGGCGGCGGCAGAGGCGGCGGCAGAGGCGGCGGCAGAGGCGGCGGCAGAGGCGGCGGCAGAGGCGGCGGCAGAGGCGGCGGCAGAGGCGGCGGCAGAGGCGGCGGCAGAGGCGGCGGCAGAGGCGGCGGCAGAGGCGGCGGCAGAGGCGGTGGCAGTGGCGGTGGTGGTGGCGGCAGTGGCGTCGGCGGGGGGGGGGGCGTCGGCGAGGGCGGCGTCGAGGGCGGCGGCGGCAGGGCGGCGGCGGGGGGCGGCTGCGGGGGCGACGGCGGGGGCGGCGGCGACGGGGGCGGCGGCGGTGACGGCTGCGGGGGCCGGTGATGGTGGCGGCGGCGGGGGCGATGGTGGTGGTGGCGGCTGCGGCGGGGGCGGCGGCGGTGGTGGCGGCGGGGGTTTGGCGTCGGCGGGGGCGTTGTCGGCGGCGGGGGCGGCGTCGGCGTCACGGCCGTTCGCAAACTGCGTCCGCCCACCGGCGCACGTTTGTCCCTGTGTAGCCGCGCGTGCGCTACGCAGCCGCACCGCATCCTTTGACCGATAGCGCTCCGTTCCATCGTTGCAGCCTAGTAGCTCGCCAAATTCACATTCCTGGGGATGTCGGCGACAATCAATTACACAAAAATGGGCGTTTGATGTCGCAGAGCACTGTGGTGTGCCATGCTTTTCAATTGCACCGTCGCTAGAAGAAAAAGTAACGTACCTGCGAGGGCGGTCAATTCTTTGAGCAACCAATGATCATTCAAATTATTATTATTATTATTATTATTATTATTATTATTATTATTATTGTTATTATTATTATCATGATCATCATGATGATCATCATCATCATTATTTTACGTTGTTTCTTAGCAGGAGATACACTTAGTGCCTCAGGTGACAAGGAATTCCCTGCTTTTCCGATCACTGACGTGAGATATTTTCGGTTTCGAAACAATAGTTCATAATATAGGAACGGTATTTTACTTTAATGTGTTTTATAATCACAATAATCTTTCGCAATAAATGAATGGGAAGAATGATTTTTTCTCTCCTTTAAGTCCTCTTCTTCCGCCTGTTGCTGAATGCGCTCTGCTAAAAGTCACGGCCTGGAGGGAGTTCTTCCGGAACAGCCGGTTTGGGTTACAGTTTGCCTTTTAACAACGGAGTAAAATCGGGAACCCTCATTCGCATACGGTCTCATTACTCTGGAAACTCTTGTTAGTTTTATCTGCGGGTTTAGTGGACGATAAATCATGAAGGGAGATATTACATTTAGCCAAATAATGATTCCTTGTTGACAATATATCTAATGTCACCTGCGGCGACTTCGTAAATGTTTTGTTGTAAATTATTAGTGAATTGACTTATAAGAGCAAATGAATGTAAATTGATTGTGTTTTAAGAATATTTTCAATGATTGCTCAAAAGTGTATTGTAAGCGGCGACGTAGGCACACAGGTTGGAGCAGATGCTCATGGACTTGTGTCTACGCCGCGGTCTGCCGCCGCTTGGGGCAGGATGTACTCTTTGAATTGGCAAATAAAAACTTCTATATATGTGCCGATTTCGTGGTGATGAAGCTTAGGGAATTGATCCACAATAAGTCTCCTACTACCATGTGCTACACTGACATCAATTGATGCTCGTGAGTCGCCTAAGCCGGATTGATGTATAGATGTGCTAGTATTAAAATACCAGTAAACCTTTGCGAAACTTCCGCACACGCGAGCGAGCGCCCGAGAGGCACCACTACCACAACGGGCATAGAGAGCTCATAGGTCACACCTGTTTTAATCGAGTTATTTTTCGCCTGATGTAATGTAAGTTCTCGCGCCGCCCTCTATAGGGCTGAATTGGAACAGCCTGGCATTCTCCTGATCTTTAACGCTGCCATCATCGGAAATTTGGTGCGCTCCCTTGTGACCATGCAACCTATGTGCGTATTATTCTTGTAATTTTTCTTTAAACTGAAATACTTAACAGATCAATGAGTTTTAACTTAAAATTAGAGTTATCATTGACGCCGGTAAAATATTCTATGTAATGAATATTTTACTGCTCAACGATAACCTCATCGCACTTATTCTTTTTCAAAAAGAGATGTTTGTCTACGACAGTTATATGTATTCTTTCATGTGCGTTTAGAAATTGTTCCGAAAAACGAGCTGGAAAGTTGGCTTGGCCTGGTTCTCCGAAGGCCTACGCGTTACTCTTTTCAATATTGGATTTTACGAACATGTAGACCCATGCTCTTTCTCTCTCTACTTTGCCAGAGCAGCAGCTGATGTTGGACTTGTCACATGTCACTCTCTCTGTTTTCTTT
The DNA here is from genome assembly GCA_031308135.1 of Acheta domesticus. Lineage (NCBI taxonomy): Eukaryota > Metazoa > Arthropoda > Insecta > Orthoptera > Gryllidae > Acheta > Acheta domesticus. Next base: position 10,340,081 of record JAHLJT010002406.1, read on the forward strand.
ACGTATACATTGGCTGAGGGTGGCAGTTGGAAGGGTCGTTGATACTTTCGATCGCAGCTGACAAGCTTCCGCACTCACGTTTACCAGTCGTGCCATTGGGTAAAGCTGTCAGAGTGTTGCTAGTGGGCTGAAGCACTAGTGCACGATGGGTGGGATTATTGAAGATATTGTATGAGGAAAAAACATTCATCATGGAACTGCTAAGAAGAAACTTCAGAAAGTTTAAATCATCTCAAAATATTCTTACAATGTTTTCTGACGTTACAACATTTTTTAATGAATTTCTTGTATCCCAATAACTGTTGGTAAGGTCATAGCAATTCATTGGTGGCCAAATCATTAGGGTAGAGTTATTTAATGAGGCACAAATTAATTTGTATCCATTGAACTTGATGATAAACTGTGAGTTCAGGTATCTAATATTTTATAAACATGATCTTATTTATAACTGACATATTTATTGTGAGTCATGTTAAAAATTAATTTTTAATCCATTCTTTCCATTTCATAATCTTTTTACAACAGATAAATGAATTGTTTTTCAAGTTAGTTTGTTCCGCCATCTTTTCTTCAGTCCTATTTAATTATAGATTGAATATTTTCTATGAGATTCGTGTCTGGGCTACATGCAGCCCATTGAAACACAGATTGATCAATGTCTTTTGTTTTCGAACTTTTTATCCTATTGTAGCATGGAGCGCAGTTTAGCATGAATATGAATGGATTTTCTTCAAATCAGTCATTTGTTTGAAAGAATCATCGGTTCTATACCTGATAGTATTGGTCAAGCCTCAGTATATTATTAACTGGTGTGTATATTTTCAGTACCATTACAGACCATTAACCTAACACTTCAAAGCATTTTGTGGCCTAGGACACATTGCAATCCATTAAGTCAAGGAAAAAATACTTACTATACGTATAATAATTTGTCCACCTCTGAATTATGCGATAAGTAGTTTTTCAATGATCTTCTTACAAATTGATGCTCAAATTACACAATTGCCTTCATTTTGTCAGGAAACTTCGCTTTGACCTGAGTGAATTGTCTTTCAAGAGGTGATCTATGGCTTCTCATATTCTCGCACCACCTTAAGTTGTTTGCCTCATGCTCTTTAAAGACACGCACGCACACGCACATTGGCACAAACATTCAAAAGCACATACTCGAACAGATGCACAAACAGATGCGCAAACATGCGCAAACAGATGCACACACTGATGCACATGTTGATGCATATGTTGTAGCACATGCCGATGCACATGCTGATGCACATGTTGACGCACATAACTGCCTCAAACTGCCCGTGCCACTAGTTTCGCTGCTTCCAGGTCCTACTATTTTTGTTTGTCTTGTTCCGCAGTGGATGCCTCTACAAGGGGTCCGAAAGCGAGCACGGCTCCGCTCAGGCCACGCTGCGGCGTGCAACATTGTCCAATTCCGTCTTTGGGACTCATCACCTAGCACCTGAAGCGCATTTCTCCACTCCCCACCGCCCCCCGTCACCGTTTGCACATCCTCTCCCGCCTCCACTTCCGCCTCCCCCTCCCCCTCTCCCCCCGCACCCCGCGCGGGCGGCGCCAGGCGCCTGGATGAAGCCAATTCTGTAACTCTTGCCTGTCGAACGACTACTCGTAACTCCGGCCGGGCTGCAATTTACTGCAACGATCCCCTTCTGTGGCTTTTTATTGTCCTCCATTGGCCGGACGGGCTGCGAATTATTTGGAGGGCGTGGCACATATTGTAGAGTCTTCTGGAACCTGAAACCTTGGACAACGAGGGAAATGAAAAAAATAGATACACAATAATAAATTCCTTTTCCACGTTTCATGATCTTGAAGTATTAAAACAATATGCAAATATTCAAGGTAATAATTGTTGCTTATTTTAAAATTAATAAAAAGTACCAGTAATTATAAAAATAATTAGTTTATGAAAAGTTAACAATCGAAGGTTTTCCGATTTTCAAACTTATTCATTAAATTTACAATAATAAAAAGGTTGGATATTATTCAGAAGTAGAAATACACGTTATCTCTGCGAAGATTTATCAAACGTATACGTGTTATTTAGTGAAGAGGTTGATATTGGAGATACATACGATGACAAATTATTGCCTTTAGCGCCATGTTTATTCATTTTATCGCGCCGTGCTTTTTATTTAGATAATGCTCAATATTTGTCTGAAGCACATATGTACTTGAACAGGTATGTCCTCAAACCTATCAACAGTATTTTCTGCAGCGAGATGTAGGCTTCCCTTAGACTCGTGCATCCCCCATCTTGTCGCTTTACCGCGCCGGTGGCTCGACACCCGTGTTACACACAGGCCGTGTCTCTCGGAGTACATACCCGTCTGGAGCGAGCATACACGTCTGCTCATGAGATTCAATACGAACAGCCTGCTCCCGTCGCTGTTTTAAGTTATTTTGGCGGCCACATGATCGACTCCAGCCCTCTAAAGGTGAGGGGGTCGCTATCCCACATGTACACCCACCGGGGGTTCTACTGCCCGCTCGCCTTGCGTCACGGGGGCACGGTATTTTCCAGTGCTTTTGTCCGTCGAATGTGGCCGGCAGCCTGCGTGCCCAGCCGTTTGAAGATCAGTCGGTCATGTGATGACGTTGCAGATGCGACAACTGCAACGATTGTAACGACCAACTGCAACGACCGACCGAGCCATCTCAGTCGGTCAGTTGAGCGCGGCAGCGGGAAATCTATGCGCAGCAGCGAAGTGAAAGCTGAGTGGCAGGGTGCGCCACGGGGGCCGAAAAGCCGCTGAAATAGCGGTGCTCGGGTGCGCGGGGGCGGAGCGGGCGGGTGGGGGCCGGCCGATTAAGCAGCGACACAGCCGTCACGCGTCACTTGCCGCCGTCAGCCGTCAGACCCCGTATCCACACCCCGCACCCCTCCGCATCCCGCCCTCGCCCCGCTCCCGGCGCACGTCCCGTTGCGCCGGGCGCCCCCCCATCCCAGCTCCATTACGACCGCCCCTCCCCCCCGCGGCCGATGGCTAGCCCGCGCATTAGCCGCGGCCCGATTGCCCCCGGCGCCGCCCCGCCGCTTAAAAGGCGACCGGCCGCGGCGCGCTCCCCACATACGCGCATCCGGACGCTTTTGCGCCCCGATCAACAACAGGCGAATGCCGGAGCAGTACCCTAACAAACGGGCCACGGACCGCACGCGATCTTTCCTTCCTTTTCCTTGTCCTATCCTCACCCACTTACACTAACATGCATACACTACCACACATGCCGAGAGACCAGTCGGGAGCTTACAGCTTGTCCCGGCTGGGGCGGTGGGAGATACCTGGTTGAGGGGAAAACCTCGTTAGTCGACGGTAGGTCGGCGCCAGATCTCGCCATCCAGCGGGGAAAAGATCACCGCCACCTCCCGAGAAGAAAACGTGCACTACACTTACGGGAATAATGACCTAAGTAGTTGACGCGCCTGACATTAATGAATCAAGCCCCCCGTTATGGGAAGGGGCGAATGGCTCACTACCTTTGGATTCTACATCACGCTTCGTAATCAAACCAACGGCCTCGTGGATGGATACTGCGAGGGGCATTCAATAATTAAAGAGACAAATTGGTCTGGAGAAATACATGTTTAAGTTTACTGTTAGGGTTTCTCCTGCTCTTCATGAAGCAAACACAGATTACTTTACTAATTAATTTATTAAGTATAAATTTCCCTAAATCGGAGAGGAAGCGTCCAAACGTCGCAACCTTCCTGTTACATTTCTTTTCTAAGACTCCCCTCCTCGACACTGCCTCGCTTCTACCAGCTCTCCCCCTCCGCTCGCTTCCAAAAAAATGACATTCCAGGAAACCGCCCCTTCGACTGACCCCGGAACGCCGGAACACTCGCCCCCCGAGAAGGGTCGTTATAAAACCCTACCCTCCTCGGTTCGTAAGATGGGCCTGGCAGTTCGCTAAGCACATTAAGTAACGAACACTACCCATACATGACGTACATAGCGACACTTACGTACCTACAATTATTGAAATACACATAAGGAAATAGGATCATACACATAAATACAGATACGACATTTACCTAGAAGACACTTCAAATACTGAAACTAGAATTCACCCATAACATACAAGAACACTTAATTTACACAGAACATTGAATTGATGAAAATAGAAATACACATAACATATAATAATTCTTAATTTACACAGAACACTTGAATTACTGAAAAATAGAAATACGCATAACATAAGAATTCTTAATTTACACAGAACATTGAATTACTGAAAAATAGAAATACACATAACATAAGAATTCTTAATTTACACAGAACACTTGAATTACTGAAAAATAGAAATACTCATGACATATAAGAATTCTTAATTTACATTGAGTACACACATCCACAACTTTCAATCGTAAGCTTCATTTTCATGAACCGTATAGGAATTATCTCAATGTACGTTAGTGACCTAGAGTCTCACTTCCAGGATACTTGTTTGCACACGTATGCACACCACTAATCAGCTGATTTCTGATACATTCTGCTGAGAGCATCAGCATTTACATTGTACTTCCCTTTCCGATGTTTTATTTTGAAATTGAACTGTTGAAGGAACAATATCCATCTCATGATTCGCGAATTTATAGGTGATTTGGAATGAAGATAGCTAAGAGGATTATTGTCAGTAACAATGGTGAATGGTTTGCAATTATCTAAATAGTACCTTAACTTTTTGATTCCCCAGACTAGAGCATAACATTCTTTTTCAATCACAGAATAATGAGATTCCGCTCCTCTAAATTTCCTACTAAGATAGATAACTGGATGTTCTTCATTAGCACTGTTTAATTGGTTCAACACGACACCGACACCTGAGTCCGAAGCATCTGTATGCATGATAAATTCGGAATCGGCTCTGGGAACTTCTAATACTGGAGCAGATACTAAAATATTCTTTAATTGATCAAATGCTTTCTGACAACTCTCATTCCAAGTTATGATTCCCTTTCTAGGTTTTCCCTTTGTCAAATCAGTCAGCGGAGCTGCTATGACCGCCATGTTGGGAATGTATCGCGCGTAATAAGATATCAGTCCACAAAATCTTCTAATTTCAGTTTTATTTCTAGGTGTAGGATATTCAGAAATAGCCTTAACCTTTGACTGAACCGGACTAAGACATCCCCGTCCTACCATATGTCCCAAATAACAGACCCGGTTCTGCGCAATTTTGCATTTGTTTGGTTTGATCGTAAGACCAAACCGATCTACCCGCTCCAACACTTGGCGAATATCTCTTAAATGAGCTTCCCAGGTGGGTGATATTACCGCAATATCATCTAAATAGGTAACGACACACGTAAGACCTTCAAACACATGCCGCATAAGTCTGCAAAATTCATAAGGTGCATTTCGCAACCCGAATGGCATTCTTAAAGGAAGGTAAGTTCCATTTGGCGTCACAAAAGCAGCATACCTTTGTGCGTTCGGAGACATGCCAATCTGCCAATAGCCCTTTGAAAGATCAAATAGAGTAATAAATTTGGCACTAGCGACTTCGTTGATCCTGTCCTCAATACGAGGCATCGGCTCCATGCATGGTTTCGTAATAGAATTCAGCTGCCGGTAATCTACACAGAGTCTAGGTTCTCTATTTGGCGCCTCAACCAAAATCATGGGAGATAACACATCTGAAACCCCCTCTTTGATAACTCCCAATTCTAACATCTTTTTAATCTCCTTCTGTACTATTTCTCTTTGCCTAGGAGAGAAACGATAGCATTTTGTTTTAAAGGAGGGTTCCTCAGTTAGTTGGATGTCATGAATTACTTCATCAGTTTTCCCGGGTTTTGTAGAAAATACATTTTTAAACTCTGCTAGTAATGACACTATTTGGGCAACCTGCTCACTATTTACCCTTTCCTCTAACTTGCTTTCTTTAATCCACTCCGGATTCACCTTCTCTTCTATTTCAAGGATTTCATCATCACTCACCTCTTCATCAATACTGCTTAATAAATCTACATTGTTCACACCTTCTATTCTTTCGTAGTAAGGTTTTAACAAATTATGATACACTTGTTGTTTATTAGTGTCATGGAATTTAACCCAATAATTGGTTGGTGAGATTTGTTCTATAATTTCACCTGGCCTCTTCCATTTTACTCCTAATTTACTTCCTCCCAATACTGACAGAATAAGTACCTTATCTCCCGGTTTGTAATTTCGGACTCTAACGTTTTTGTCATAATACCGTTTACCTTTAATTTTAGCTTTCTCGGTATTTTCGATCGCCAGATCTCTACATCTACGCAACCGATTTATTATGTTAAATACATATTCAGTTACAGGTGTTTCTGATGAATCTGTCATTTTCTGTCCTAGCCATTGTTCCTTCAATAATGTCAGAAGAGTTCGAATTTCCCGACCGTAAACTAGTTCGGATGGAGAAAATCCCGTAGTTTCATGAACAGCTGTTCGAAATGCTAGTAGGACACCCGGTAAGAAGCGATTCCAACTCTCTTGTTGTTCGTGACACACGGTTCGTAACACCTTCTTTAAGCTTCTATGCCAGCGCTCTACTGAATTTGTTTGGGGGTGATAAACTGAACTATGCAGTACTCGAATTCCCATTTCTTCCAAAAACTCACTTGTTAAATTGCTAACAAATGACCTGCCTTGATCCGATTGCACCACTTTCGGAAATCAGATACTGGAGAATATTTCTAATAAAGCGTGTACAATAGTTTCTGACTGTATGTCTTTTAATGGAACAGCCTCTGGATACTTAGACATTTCGCAAATCAGAGTCAGAATATATCTATTATCATTTGTAGTGACTGGAAACGGTCCTACAGTGTCTATGCACACCTTCTCGAAAACATCCGTTACAGTGGGAACGAGAACTAGCGGTGCTTTTCTCTTGTCTGTCCCATAACCCACTCCTTGACATCGATCACAAGATCGCACAAATTTCGTTACATCATTTTTGAAATTGGGCCAATAGAAATACTTTTCCAAAGCTTTCCGTGTCTTATAAATTCCCAAATGCGCCACTGCATGATCATGAATAAAAGACAATAGATCATTTCGCAAGCTCTCTGGCACAACTATTAACCCTTCCGAATCATTGTTAGGTGCCTTATATAACAGAACACCTTGCCTGATTATAAATCTATCATCACGTTCCCCGTTGTGTATTTTATCTATTTGTTCTTTCAATTTAATATCTCCTTCCTGAGCCTCAATGAATTTCTCTTTAGTAAAACATGGTATTTTACAATGCAATGGTTGTTCTCCTACCTCATCTGATTTTCAGAATTCCCGAATTCCCTATCACTGTCTTCCTGTTCCTGAGAATCCAGCTCTCTTTCATGCTGCTCCACAATTAACAATTCTTGCTCTCGCTCTTTTTCTCTCTCCTCTTTTAATCTAGCCGCCCTCGTTTTAACCTCATTCACTACATGTTCAATTTCATCTTTATTTTCAGAAGTGAAAACATTTCCTTCAATAAGTCTTTTGTCGTTTAATTCATCGATTTTCCTAGCTGTTTCATTCCCAAGCAAATATTTATTAACTTCATGGCTATCAGGAACCACTACAGCTCTGCCGAAAATTTTTCCAAATGATCCGACAATTTCAACTTCTGCCACAGGTAAGAAAACCGGTTCCTCTGCTAGAGGGTTTTTAACCTAAACAGACTCCCCCGTGAAGTGACTTCTATCTACATACTTCCTGGAAATCACGTCAATACTAGCCCCACTATCGCGGAGAACCTTAATAGAATAACCGTTAATTAAGTTGTTGCTGTACCTATCATTCATATCAAATTGACAATTTCTTTTCCCTAGTCCTGGATTTTGAATTTCTAGTCCTACCTTGTTCACTTCTAAGACAGGTTGCACCTCTACTTCCTGAACCCTTTCATATTTTCCAGAATCTACTTCACTTTTGTATTTAGGACAGTGCCTTTTAATATGCCCTACTGATCCACAATAATAACAGGTAAATGCCCTTCTTTTCTCGGCATCAGCAGGAAGAGGAACAATTTTATTAATCTGTGTAGGCGATGATTTTATTTCCCGAGAACCTCTATTTTCTTTTATTTCAAATTTACCCTTTTCAGAATTATTTGTTCCGCTCTTCGACCATTTGTTAATATTACTCGCTTGCCCTCTTTTTGTTCTATTTTCCGTTATGAGCTGATCGCTAGTTTTGAACCCACTACCTGACCTGGCATCATCAAATTGTTGCAAAATATCAGCAAACTCTTTATGGTTTTTAAATTTGGGCCACTGCATCAAAAGCTGCTCTCTTACCTGGTATGGAACTAACCGTTTCATTCTGTCCGACACGAGTAATGATAACAATTCATCTAATGTCTCTACCTGCATACCCTTAACCCAACCTGATAATTTCGTGTAGAGCTCATAAGAAATATCCTTCCAAGTTTGGTTCGGGGTTTTCTTGATTTCGAAAAATTGTTGGCGTAATTTTTCCGGCGTCACTTGATACTTATTAATTAGCCACTCTTTAATCTGTTCGTACGATGCAACTCCATCCATATTTCCGCGAGTAACATATTCAGCCACGGAAGGAGGCATCAAACACGTTACAAAATGAGCCCATCTTCCTATATCAAGGTTATCAGCTCTCGCATTATGCTCAAATCTTTGGATGAAAAGATAAATTTCTTCCACATCCGGTTGAAATTTACCCATTTGTTTTAACAAGGATTGCCTACTTTCGTGAAATCTACTATTCTGTCCAGTAACATGACTGTCATCTGCAACCGACCTATCTCTAGAAGCCATTTCAACTTCTCTGATTCTCACTTCAGCCTCAATCCTAGCTAATTCTAACTCTTTTTCCCTTTCTTTTTCTAATTTAGCTAATTCTAACTCTTTTCCCTTTCTTTTTCTAATTTAGCTATTTCTAACTCTTTTCCCTTTCTTTTTCTAATTTATCTAATTCTAACTCTTTTTCCCTTTCTTTTTCTTTTGCTACTCTAGCTAATTCTATTCTCTCTAGACTCCCTTGAAACCATTCCTCATCGAAATCCGAATGACTCTTAATTGCAATTTCAAGACGTCTTAAGGTCATATTCAGAGGCGACTCAATTCCTAGCGCTTCCGCGAGCTCTAACAAAACATCTTTCGATAATCCCGACATTTTGTTTTACAAGTAACAATGCAATACAATAGCAATAACCGGCTGAATAGTAAGCTACACACAATTTGCATGCAAACAAGGGAAGTAAGCTCACCTGATTTATCAGCACTTTATCACCAGATACAGCTAAATTCTGGCGTCACACAACAAAATACTTTAGTAAATATTCTTGTTCCAACAAAGTTCACAGAGTTCGTTCACCGTCGATCTCGTTCTCCAGTAACCTCCAGGTAGCTTCCGGCAGATTCCGCAACTCCCCAAGCCCTCTGCTTGATGTCTCCGTCACAGAAATTCGCCACTGCTCCCGTCACAAGGCACTGCAAGTCCGTAAGAGTTCACAGCTCGTTCACAGTCGTTTCGTATTTCTAGTCACCTCCAGGCAGCCTCCGGTAGATTCTGCAACTCCGCAAGACATCTGCTTGATATTTCCGCTGCAGAATTTAGCCACTGCTCCCGTCACACGGCAACTGCGAAGCATTTAAGGGTCCACAGCTCGATAACCATCATTTCACGTTCTCCGGTCGCTTCCCGGTCGCCTCCGACAGATTCTGCCACTCTACAAGCCTTCGCTTGATATCTCCGTAACAGAACTCGTCACTGCTCCGGTCACACAACACCACGTGATGGATACCTGGACATCCCGCTTAAACAGTTCGCTCACGACAGTTCATAGGATTGGTTATCCTGTCACCGATTTCCAGTTCAACTTTTCACAAATTCTCACGAAACATTTCCCGTGATTCACGTACATACGTTTCACATAAGGTTGCGGCGTTGCGTACTAGTGCGTATCTTACACACACATAAATACAGTTCCCATACGTTGCACACACTGGCAATACTTCAATCTTCAATTAATGGTTTTCTTCCGACATCACCATCGCTGCCACCAGTTTTCTTTCTCTCCTGTTAGGGTTTCTCCTGCTCTTCATGAAGCAAACACAGATTACTTTACTAATTAATTTATTAAGTATAAATTTCCCTAAATCGGAGAGGAAGCGTCCAAACGTCGCAACCTTCCTGTTACATTTCTTTTCTAAGACTCCCCTCCTCGACACTGCCTCGCTTCTACCAGCTCTCCCCCTCCGCTCGCTTCCAAAAAAAATGACATTCCAGGAAACCGCCCCTTCGACTGACCCCGGAACGCAGCCTGCCAAATGTCAACCACATGCGGGCTCCCCTCTCCGGGGCGCTCGGCCCTCCCACCTCGTGGGAACGCCTCGACACTCGCCCCCCGAGAAGGGTCGTTATATTTACAAAACAGGAATTTTCTTACTTCTTAATAAATTCCTCACCAACATGAATGTACTTGTTCCAACGGCTAACCAGCTTTTTTATAACAGCTGCAAAGAACTCTATATCTTGGCGTTTGAACCAATTTACCACAAATTTTTCGACAACCACGTTATCCTGGAACTTCTTCCCACGTAATACCGTCTTCAATGGACCAAACAAATGGAAGTTAGATGGTGTTTAATCGGGGCTGTAAGGTGGATGAGGCTGTACCTCCCAACTTTTGTCGATGGTTTTACGACTTTGTTGAGCAGTGTAAGGACGTGTGTTGTTTTGCTGGAGAATTCTCTGAGATCCACGACGTTTCTCTCTCATGACTGGTTTCACCTTGTTTAAAAGTATATCTAAGTAGTTGTTTATTATACGCTGTTCTTCGCGATAATCACAAAAACGCACCTACACCGTCCCCAATCATAGTCAATATAACTTTCCCTGCTGATGCGGCCAGAACGATGTTCGTCAGTCACTGAGCCTCGACCACGTTGAACCGTTCTACTCACTTGTAAAAATTCTCACAGTTCTTACAATTTTCACCACACACTTTAGTCGTTCCAGAGTATATAGTAGCTGGTTTTCCCCCTTCAGCAAGTTAAAAACGAATCGCAAAACGTTGTTGAACCAATGTGGGATTTTCAAGTGGACTCGCCATCGTTCAACTTAATTTTCAGGTTATGAACACAACAATGCTAATCCTCCAGATGATCAGGACTCATCCCCGTGATGTCAACTTAAAGTTATAAAGTTACCAAATTTGTCCTACCCACTGTTTTTTCTTCAGACCAATTTGTCTCTTTAATTATTGAAAGACCAACGTATATCTCTGGAACGAATCCGCTCAGCTCGAAGTGTTTTTTCAACTCCTTCACACTCTAGGTTCCTGGTTTCTTGTAGCAAGACAAAGGAACTTGGGATAACTATACGAATGTATAATATGAATTACCCTCTTACAGTCTAATTTTACAAAAGTATGGCTTGAAATAAATATTGTTAAAACAGTAGAACGAAAGTAGATTGCTGGCATTATTTTTATATTGGTTTGTCTCTAAACACCCCTTTTCTTTGGAGGATTCATTTGATAGAAAATAAAATACAAAAACATTAGTGTATCAAACACATGAAGTTAATATGTCCGTATATGCTGGTAATATCCTGGCCCATCTCTTTTGGCCATATTGACAGCATAACAACATGATATAAATTCTCTCCCACGTCGGTAAACTCTTGGGCAAACTAAACGGCATTAATCTGATCAGATTGCCAATTAAATGTGCTAAAAGTTCATGATCATAAATCCTATTTGCCTAATTTTATCCTTCAATGAAAAATGCAATATTTTAGGTTACTTATTCATTTTGAAGAACAAGGTGTATTAAAATATAATACTACTAAAGCCTCAAAATGAATAAGTAACCTAAAATACTGCATTTTTAATTGTAGGATAAAAATAGGCAAAAATCCGCAGGTTACTAATGATAAACTTACCCGGAAAGAAGTTATAAAGAGCGCCTTTTGCGCGTTCTTATCTATGAAGGCTCCAGAGTGCGAATGCGAGTCCATAAGCCTAATAGATGTTAACCACTTCTTACACTCTCCCATACTGCATGCTGGCACTATCAATCGGAAACAGTTTCAGCTAACAACATTGTCACTATTCGGCCAAATTACCTTCACTGGTCATATTTGTATCACTTACTTTGTCATTGGTACGTTACTTTACATAAAACGTTACGTTACTTTACTTATACACAAAATAGAATCAAAAATGTCGAGTAGTTTTTCTTTATTATGTTTTATATGATAATTAAATTTGTGAAAAGAATTGGTCGCCCTGACAGGGATTCGAACCCGGGTCTTCTGGTTTACGCCCAGCTCTTCTGCCCTGACTGAAAAGTGACTACTATATGTTATATAAGATTATAAACTGAATGTTTCAAGAAAATGATAAAATATTTTCCTATTTCCAGAAATTTGCTACAAAAACGAAAAAGCACAGAAGGCGGCCTTAACAAATGTACGTTTAATATTGCAAACCAAATCTCGAGTTTTAATTTACTATTTCGTTAGACCTTTTTAACTGCACCTCAGTTGAAAATGAAAATTTTATGTGCACTACAGGACCTTCCAACAATTTGGCTTAATAAATTGCGTTACTGAGTTCCAAGACCGCCCTTTCTAATGAAGCACTTTACCGGGGTCACCTGGCAAAGGACGTAATGAATCACTTTACGTCGGCAAAGAGGGATTACTCCCGCCTGCGGCATCGCGCGACCGCACAGTTTACTGCATTCCATGAGCATCGACGCCGATGACGTAGCTCTTTGAATACGCTGCAGAGAAGCGCCCGTTTCCAAAATTATGAATGATTAAAGAATTAAAAGGACGTAGTAGGGTCTTGAAGATGACGTAGTAGGGCAATGAGAATTATTCGCATACTTTAAGCAAAATAATTTAATGAGAAACTACAAAAGTAATAAAAATGATAATCGTGATGGAAACAAAATATCATAATCACATTAAATTTGCATTTGTTTCTATATTTATATTATTTGCAATTTTTATTAAGTGGTTAATTGAAAATAAAGTATATTTCAGTAGAAAATTCAGTTTAATAAAATGAGTGTGGTGGGGGTTATTGAATTCGATTTCTTTGTTTTTCTAGTTCAAGTGCTGAGTTCAGTTCTTCAAAACTTCCATGGCGTTGTTCATGCGGTGTTGAAGCTCGAATACGGATCGTTCCTCAAGTTCTAGAAATAAGTCGAACTCCTAGCCATCATTTAAGTTAGCATGGAATCGTTTCTTTCCTGACAACTTATCTGAAAGGGAAATACACCAGCAGCGCGAAATATCGTCGCACGAGGTCTCCACTTCCCTTTTGTTAATGAATACACATAATCAGAACTGTGCGACTGAAAAGTTAAAAAAATATGAAATCAAGTGTAAAATATTATAAAACTGGCGGGACCCAGCAGACGTAGTTATGCCTCTTTCCTCTTCCCCCTCCCTTTCTCTCTCCGTCTCCCTCTCTTCGTCTCTCATTCCGCCTCTCTCCGTCTCTGTCCTTGTCTCAGTCTGCCTGACTCTCTGTATCTCTCTCTCTTCCTGTCACTTTCTCTGCCTCTCTCTGTCTCTCTCATTCACATTTAGTTGCAGATTCTGCATGTCTCTGAGAAGGTGAAGTAATATCGAGAAGCGCCGGACCCGCAAAAAATGTAATAAAACGTACAAGAAGAACTCGTCCTGTAGATATGGCGTGAGACACTTTTTTTTGAGGCCTTCAAAATTTTAGTTTATAATGCCCTAGAACACTTCGTTTGGGAGTAATTTAACAATATTCAAGAATCTGCTGTATTTCATGACCATTTTCTGTAGACAATTCCATTGCGGGTTCACGGGTTTTGGTCCAAAAAATAACGTATTCTTGTTGCCGACGTTTCGGAGTTTATTATAGCTCCATCTTCAGGGCTGGACAAGTTTTCACAACACGGTTATTAAAATATTTCACAGTGATAATTACAATTATAATTTTAAAAAAATTATAAAAACATTGAACATTAAATATATAATTACAAAGAAAATTACAAATTAAATACAAAGAAAATTACAAATAAAACACATACCTTAATATAGGACACATACCTTACTATGCGTGGGAAGTTACATAGAGAATATGAAAGTTCACATCATGAGAAACAAGCCACACAGGACAGCATGCCTGCATGTTCCTGAATGAACTAGTGTATACCCTGGGAGCTAACCAATGGCTATCAAGAACAATATCCGGTACAACAGGAGTCAAAGTGAGATCACACACTCATAAGCTAATAATTAATTGTATATATATAAACTAGTATATAAAAAATAAAACCTTATGCATGAATACGTCTATTGGATGGATCTGATGGAATATGTCTATTGTACATCACTAGTTGTTATCAATTACTGACAGAAAAATTATGATTTTAGTTAAATTTTATCTTTTTTTTAATATATTATTTTTTTTCCTTTTTAAATATATATTTATTTTATTATACATATATTGTATATGCAAGGGGCATCCATACTAGATTCCATCACTTAAACTGGCCGAGCAACACAAAATTGTTTTATGCTTTAATTATTTGCTTGTTATATTTGAATTTTATTGTATTGTTAGAAAGTATTGTGTGAAGTTAATCGTAACCCATCAGAAATTGCAAACCCGTTAGTGATGATGGAATGGGAAGCACTGTCAAGGAAACAAGAAGATTTGGAATATGTGTAATCGGTAAGGAGCTAACCCGATATACAGAAACAGAAAGGTCCATGGATCATGGAATCTCCCACACCCATGATGTAATCTAATTATGCATAACTTACAATGAAAATGAGTGAAGGTGAGCTATGCAAGCAGGAATTATCTGATTAGATTAACATAAGTTCTGCTGAGTTTATCAATGTCAGTTTTTTTGTTGACTGTCTTGTGTTTGGTGATGAAGAGCATCTCTTTCAATAATCTTTTATTATATTTATATTCTTTGTCCAAGATCTTAGTACCTTCAAAATTGAATCCATGTCTAGATTCATGGACATGTTGTGCTAGAGCACATAATGGAATTTCTTTTTTGATATCGTATTGATGGTGGTATAATCTTTTCTTTAAGTACTGGCCAGTTTGTCCAATGTAACTTTTATCGCAACCCCCACAAGGGACAGAATAAATTATATTGCTCATATTAGCTTTATCAATTCTGTCTTTGGTGTTGCTGAATACAGTATTAGCTAACGTTCTCTTATTGTTAAAACTAATTTTTACACTATCATTTTCCAGTGTGTTGCTCAAGGATTCAGATAGTTCTTTGACATATACTAAGGATTTATAAGCAGTTTTGGGTTCACTGCCTTGATTACTGTGATTAATATTACTGTTACTTATATTAGTCCTGTCGTTATAATTGTTGTCAAAGGCAGCATTGTGTAGAAGAGAATTTATCAATTTACTAGGGAAACCATTAAATTTCAAAATGTTTTTTATTTTATGCATGTTAGCTGCATGAAAACATGCAACAACAACAATAATGTGCGAAATAGTATTGCTGATTACGTAACAGAGATTAACAGAGATATGTGTACGCTAGCATTGTGAAAAATGCGTGTACACCTCATAGTTATCGAAATGTTGAGTTGTGCGCCGTCGGTCTCTTGAGGTCGTGTGAGGTACCCGCCGGGATCTAGAGAGCGTGAAGTGACAATTGACACCTTTTATTGTCTAACTTGTCTGAGTGGAACTTGCCCTCATTCTTATCTTGTGAATTACCAACCTCTGGAGTTTCAAAACGTCGGTGATTCGAAAAAGTATTTATTATAGAAGGGGATAGGTGTCGATTGCATCAGTGGCAGGAAGCAGGTAGAGATTCAACATCCACTCATGTCGTTTCCTAGATTAAAGAGAATTCGAGGTCGTTGTGTGAAATTCGAGGTGGATCAATGAGGTCTGCTCTTCCATTTAACCGCTTTATTTGAAATTTGCAGGAAAGGGAAATGGAAGTTCAGATTAGTCGTCGTGAATGAATTCGGTGAAAACCCAAACGCGTTCAAACGTGGCACATTTGATGAAATACATATACTAGATTTATAAATACGTTTGAAATTATTTTTTTGGTCATTCCAGTGAAATCTTGAAATATCGGTAAAGCCAACAAAACAATTTCATTCTGGAAATTTTGGATGTGAGAAAATGTAAATTTTAATTTCACTGTACTACTTTTAGATTCTTGTTAAATCTCCACCTTGAAATCATTTCATATTTTCGTTTTGTACCGGCCCATTTCACTTGATACAGACTGACCCAAGAAACGTTGCTGAGACATGATCGTCCCCTTCGGGCGAAGTAACATGAGCAGGTTTGTGCGGCGCGACGCGATTGCTGGATGTTGGGGGGGGGGTCCGCGCGGAGGAGGGGGGAAGGTGAGGCGTTTTTGCGTTCGAACGTGCGCCCGCGGCTGCGTTGCTCCATTGTGGAGCGGCCTCAAAGCCACGCTATTAATTAAGCGCAGAGCGCCCGCGCCCCCTCCCCTCGGCGCCACCTACGCGCTCATTCATGCTCTGCGCTGCCCGCCGCGCGCCCACCCTGCTGCGGAATCTGGCCGCGGAATCTGCGCCGCCCCTCCGTGCAGTGACGCTCCCCCGCCCCGCCCCCGCCCATGCACCGCCCCCGCGCGCCGCCCCCGCCCCCGCGCCCCGTCTCCGCGCCCCGTCCCTGCGTCCCGCCCCCGCGCCCTGTCCCCGCTCCTCGCCTCCGCGCCCCGCCCCCGCGCGCCGCCCACGCGCCGTCCCCCCGCCGCCCCCTTACCGCTTCAGCACCCGTCCGCGTTCCCGTCCCCCCTCGCCCCCGTGCCTCGCCCCCGCGCCCAGCCCTCGCGCCCGTCCCCGCGCCCGTCCCCGCGCCCCGTCCCCGTGGCCGTCCCCGCGCCCCGTCCCCGCGGCCGTCCCCGCGGCCGTGCCCGCGCCCGTCCCCGCAACCGTGCCCGCGCCCGTCCCCGCGCCCGTCCCCGCAACCGTCCCCGCAACCGTCCCCGCACCCGTCCCCGCTTCTAGCACCCGTGCCTCGCCCCCGCGTCCCGCTCTCGCTCCCCGCTCCCGTTCTTCCCCGCTCCGCCCCCATCAGCCAGCGCCGATCGAAGCGCAAACATTGGTCGGTCCGCGAGGAAGCCGCGGTCGCGGGAGACAAAAGAGCAGCGTTGCGGCGGCGGACGCGCGCACGAAATTTGTGCTCGCCCCCACCCCCTGACAGGGGGCCGAGCGCCACGCCCACTGGCGCCACCGCAGACACGGCAGGCGCTCCCTCGCCTTCCTCCTCACGCGCCTGTTGCCCTCGCAGATGTAGAGCCTCTCGCGCGTTAGGGGCGACCGCGGGGGCAGTCGCTGCACTTCCTCACGCGCGTGGCTTGGGCGAGCGAGAAGCCCGTCGCCATCATCACCACTTTGTAGCGACAATTAACATCGTCACAACCTCCTTGATCACGACCACTATGGTGTTAGTACCACGACAGTAAATACCATCACCATCATCATCGCGCGACCACTGTCATCGGCTGAGACGACTCAGTGACAACATTCGTCGCCGCTGCCGCGTCGTTGACTGGGAGGTCCTAGGCTTCGAGACCTACAATTGGCGGATTTTCTGCGCCTTCTCTGTGAGGCTTGGACGAGTTCGATCGCGTATCTGTAAGACGATTCTAGCGGCCGGCTGGCCGATAATTTTGCGTCGTTCCTCTAAGGGAAGGCATTGCAGAACGGTAACAAACGTGCCACGGACCGCGCACGACCTTTCCTTCCTCCCACCTTTAGACGCACGTACACTACACTACCACACACATCTGGGTACTATTTGGGAGCTCAGAGTTTGTCCCTGCTGCGTGTTGTGCTGATGGGGATGGGAAAGGACTGGGAGAAGTACTTCACATGTTGAAGTGAAGGGTGGACGAGACTCGCTGCTATCCACCAGCTCTAAGGCGCTTACGGAAAAACGACCATAGTAGTCAACGGCCTCGGAGATAGTGAATACTGCTTCACTCATGCCACGATTACTTATCACCACTACTATCTTTTTTTTCTTTAAGGTCGCATCAACTTCTAGGTCATTTGCGAACACTATTGAATTTAACGTTGTGGTATGAGAATGAAACGATATGGTAATGATAGGGGATGAAAGGACGAACACATACAACCATGTCCGAGGAGGGTGTCGAACCCGGAACCCTTCGGTTCGAGATCACTGCTCGTTTAGCGATCTCGGCCACGGGGCTGACACTACTACCTTGTTACAGCCACTGTCACTTCGAAAACCAAATTAACAGATATCAAAATTCTCACTTCTTCTTCCACCAACGGCACTGCCACTATTTCCATCTGCATCCCCGTCGTTAAATTAGTACCGCCCCGTCAACCTCCATCCCCTCGTCCCGCACTCCCACACTCCAAACGTGCGCAGTGCATGCCGGGAGGTGGAACCGTTCGAAGCGTCGGCGCGCGGCACCAACACTAAACTGCCGCCGCCCGCCCACCCCCACCCCCACCCCTCCTCGCGGGAGCTCTCAGCCAAATGACGGCAGCTGCGTTTGGCTTCCGCGTGCGTGGACGTTAAAGAAGCGCTACTCCTCAAACCAATCACTTCAGATTATCAACAGTACGAGCACATACATTCAAAATGAGCCGGCGGCGGTTAGAACTTATGGCGTTTACAGACTGTACTCAGAATCTCTAGTGAATGAGTCGCACTGTGTAGGACTGTTTTTCTCTGACTTCTAACGCACGAACAAACAGAATGAAATCGTAATCCAATATTTAACCTTTCCTTCTCCGGAGTTACTGCTGTTACCTATTAATTATGATTTGTAGTGCAATAGCGATATTGTTTTGTTGTTCCATTTAATAGTTATTTATATAACATTCAATTAAATATAGGTTATAGCTCTCATGAGAATTACATCCCTCGGGCTATTGAGCTCGCGACCTGAACTTTCTGCATTGAGAATAAAGCTCTGTTAAATCCCCTTTCCATACATGGAATTCGACTAAATGACATTGGAATTTTACTTGGTTGCGGATACAGTGTACTTAAAATGTGAATCATGACATTCTTGTTCGTAATGTTTTTGAAAGGCATTGAACATGATTAAATTAGTAGCACTACACCACCATATTTTTACTCGCATAATTTGTACCTTTTGTAATTTTGAAAGATTCAGAGAGTCCAATGAAATCAGAACCTGTGCTATTTTAAAGCATTGTTTGCTCTATTTGAAAAAAAATTAAAGAAAAAATTTGAGCTGTTTTGAGAACATATTGTAAATGGCCTTATTTAAAAATTTATTTTTAGAACAGATTTCATTAAGGAAAAATATGTGTCATCAATATTCTACTTTTGCGATGTTAATGTTTTGCATTTTAGAAAAATGAGACCTGCACCAGAACCACCAAACCTCCTGAACATGAGACCATCACCAAACATTATCCCTGCATAATTTTTATTAGCTAATCTCATTGCTCTCTTCGAGAAATAAAGAATAAAATTGGGACTCGGTTTTAGATAAATGATTGTTTAAAAATTGTTTATATTTAACAAACAATTTCGCGAAAAATACTTTTATTTTTTAAACATCACTTTACACCACTTTATCTAAAGAACTGTCTGTAAAGTACAGATTTCATTATGAAAAAATCTCTGTTCAGTATTGTATTATTGGACTTTTGCAATTTTCAAGAATTCAGAATGTTGAACGAATGTGTGACATGTGCCATTCTTGAATAGTCTTTTTCTCTCTCCGAGGAAAAAAACAAATTCGACAATTTGGAGATATTTTTGAGAAAACCTTCAATATGTTCAGATTTTTTGTAAAGTATCACATGTGGCGTCGCGGGGTAGAGCGCCGCTGCGGCGGGCCGCTTCGGGAAACCCGCTCATAAGCCGGAAGGGGGATGGGGGTGGAACGCGGGGCGCCTCGCCGGCACGCGCCGAGCAGGGAAATCCCGGCACCCAAATAACTGGGAGAAGAGGGCGCGCGCGGGCGCGAGTCTGGGTGATGTCGGTTGCGCCCTGGAGAGGGCTGGCCAGCGAGCCGAATGACGCCCGCCGCTTGTAGAGTGGGGGCGAGCCGACGGATACTTAAGGCTGCGCCGACACGCGCCTCGCGGGATACGCAGGTTGTCGAAAGACGGGTGCTATCCAGTGCTATCTTTGCACGTGATCTTCAGGTCGAAGATCGGTTTAGGCGTCAGGCCATGTAACTTCTGTAGTTACGGGACTCTATGTCCGACAGCTTCGCACTTCGCGTTGCTTTCTCCTGCTCTCGAGCAGTGGTACTGGGCTAGGCCTAGGGACGGTCGCGGGGTTTCGCGGCTAAGGGAATTGAGAGGTTGCCAAGGGGTTAAATTTTGTATAATAACCTTTGTACTATAATTGTAAATACATTGTAAATATCAAACAGAAACAGTCGTCTGTGTTATTCTTTTCTAGTACGTCACACACAAAAAAACAAAATACTTTATTCTCAAGCAACTCAGAATAAACACTTGAAAAACCTTAGCTTTTCACGGTTCGCATTAATGACCATCAACAAGTGAAGATGAAGACACTACCGCTTGTCTGGGTGACGGTCTTGCAAAGAACTACAATTTTAGTACGTTTCCAATAGGCAAGTTTATAATAATTTATAAAATGTAATCTTCAGTAGTTTAAAAAATTCAGAATACTTCGGAGTGTGCGTACCAACGTCGACTAAATGTTTGGGAGCGAGTGTTGGTCCGAAGCGGCAATCCTCTATGCGAGGCGTGCATCTCGTGGAAGCGGCACTTGTTTCTCGCTCGAGTTCCGCGCGCGGTGTTCGGCCGGACAGCGGGCCGCTCGCCGAGCTGCG
Source organism: Acheta domesticus (assembly GCA_031308135.1). Taxonomy (NCBI): domain Eukaryota; kingdom Metazoa; phylum Arthropoda; class Insecta; order Orthoptera; family Gryllidae; genus Acheta; species Acheta domesticus. The sequence goes on from JAHLJT010002406.1 coordinate 10,360,920, forward strand.
CATGCGCGTAATGAGATTCGCCTGCCAGCCTCAGCGCCGCACATTGGGCTGAAATGGCCCGAAATGCGCGCATTGGGAGAAAAAACAAAATTTGCAGAAATGGCAAATAATATGACTGTGTATGCTATTTATGAGTTCCTGAATCCAATTTCAAGTTTTATATCACATTTTGATTGCGATATATATATATAAGAAAAAAGCATTCAAAACGAAGCATTTTTGTCAATGAAATTAATCTCCATGTTATTTAAATGGGAAAATAGGTCTCACTTTAAAAGGCTGTAACTTTTTTCTCCTCCGTTCTCCTCAATAGGATTTTTAGGAAAAGAAGTCTATTTATATAACTACATGTTACGATTAAATGCAGCTGCGTCCACCAGCGTCCGTGAAAATGACAGCGTTTTGTAAAAAGTTTAACACACCAGAAAAGCCACGCGCCATGCTCGGAACCTGCGCATGCGCGTGAGCACACGCGCGTCTTGCTACCTGTGGCTATCATGCCAAATTGGAGCTCAAACATTTGAATTTTGTTTGAACCTACATTATTTAATTCAGAAGATATAGATGGTAACAAGCTAGTGAGGGAAGTAACAATATCTAAAAATTACGACGAAACAATACATAAGAGCGTGAAAAGAGATGCACATATTAATTTTAATATCGTCAACATTAGGTTTATTTCTTCGCTAGAGTTGGTAACAAGAGTTACATCCTTTACTTCGCTCTGCAAGTTGCTTTTTAGAGTGTGACTGTCATACATGCTATTATTTTGTTCATGATTCTTGTGACACGTTTTTCAAGAACTATTATTTGTTTCATTGTTTGTTTCAACTGCAATAATTGAAGGAAAAAGTGTATAGTTTATTTTCGAGTTAGTAGGACAAAATTGTATCAAGCTATTTAGTGTTTAATTGCGTTTTCACTAGTGTAAGATAATATATCACAACTACTTTTAGCAGAGTGTGTATTTTCGATCTAATTGTATTATGTTATACATTGCAGTTGCAGTTATATGATTTTGTAACTTAATTGAGTATGTCTTACACAACATAACCTACGAAAAGCAATCTAATGTTTTTTCTGGAAATAACATTTGCCAAGTTGCTGTAAGCAAATGCAAATGAAAATAATCCATGTTGTCCGGTAAAAGAAAAATATCTTATTAAATCAGCCTTTCACATTTGACCAAATGAAATATAACCCGCAAGTTGACGTTTGTTTCTCATTGTTTTAAGAACCATACTAAAGTAATGATCGCATTTCTTCAGAATTTTCCATGTTTATGACTATCAAAGACAGTAACATTCTAGTTAAATTGAGGAAATTGTTTTTGTAGGTTCCTCTCTAAATGAACAGAAACATTACGGAAAGAAGCAAGATCAGATGATCATCCCAAAGAAGTTTTGAAGAAATCTTATGTTTACACTGTGTGAATAGATGTAAAGAGTGTTTGCTTTAGTAATTTATGTCAAGCTATTTAATTTGTTTTCAGACCAATGTTGGGGCTTGAAAAGAAGTTTCAAAATCTTTGTTAGAAATGTAGCAACATACTCTTCTTTGAGGTATGATTTTGAAACCATACATTTTTGCTTATTCAAAACATTTTAAAAATTATATGCTGAAAAACAAAAACAGACATGGTCTCAAAGGTCATTCAATCAATAAATCTACAAAATATATGGGAACATTCTGATTGTCTCTTTCTAAAAGAAATAACATTATTTATCTCGTTAGAATTCAATGAAAACCTTTAAATATAATCATTTGGAGGGTAGTACTGGGTAATACTCTAAAGTGTTTACAGGAAAATTAAAAAATATTGTACACTTTCAAAAGTTGTAAAATTTGTGCATTGTGATTCTGACGTTCTGAAATATGTAGTCATTGTTGCACATTGTTGTCAATAATGTGTATTGTTATAATTGATTTTCTCATACATGTGATGTATTGCTTTTGTTACATGTTCCCAATGAAATTATTCAGTATGCTGAGATATAAATATAGTAATAAATATTGTGTATTGTTTGTTTTGTAGTAAATAAAATTACTTTTAAATAAAATTTTGTTACTGCATAATCAATGAAACTGTCCCCAAAACCTCTGCAATGATATTTTTGTACCAAAAAATATAACAAATCTCCCAAGAAAATTTTATTTGTGATTATAAAATTGATTTTTTTGTTAAATGATTGTGGAAATTACTTTTGATAAGAACTTAAATATTTAATAGTAATTCTTTAATTTTTAAATTAAATTGTAAAGAATCAGGCTGTGTTGCTGGAGTTAGTTATCAAGATAGTGGTAAAACGTCTTATAAACTTGAATTTTTGAAAAAATAATGAGTTGCACCACTAAACACAATCTCTAAAATTAACTTCTATAATGTAGGGAACTAAAGGGCATCACAAGTACGTCTTCAACATTTTCCAAGTTTCTCTATCCTTTTATTAAATATTCAAGGCAAATTTTGGTTCAATTTTCTAAATATCTTCTCTAAAACTATTGGTGCTAAAAAGCACATATTTTGTCGCAATATTTGCAATTTGAAATTTCCAAAAATTCAGAGAGCCCAATGAAAATGAGATACATGACATTCTTTTAAAGTATCACTTCTCTTTGTGGGAAAAATTTATAAAAACATTTTGAGTCTTTTTGAATTTTTTTTATTTTTACAAATTTCAAGAGCAAATTATGCGAAAACGACTCGTTTTTCACAAAATTGTACATGAACTTTTTGAAACAGCTTTTGTTTTCGTTCAGATCGATTGGGAATAACAATTATGGAGAAAATCAGCTGAACGTTTAGGCGCTAGCGTTGACCACAGAGACAAGCGGACTGACGTTTTGTCGTCAATCGATTTTTAGGTACCAATGACCCACAAAACATGGATTCTGGCTACATCACGTTTTGAAGGAAGTCATTTACTATCCATGATTTTCGTTATCAGGGACTAGCAATAAGTGTTATTCTGCCGAAAATTCGCCATTTCTTACGCGCGATTACATAACTTTCTCTTCTTACGAAGTACTATAAAGTACCCCCAAATTTTTGAGGAATGTCTTTCAAAATCGCGACACCTGGAGTGCAACCAAATTGGCTCTGGAATATTCATTTTGGAAGAAATCGTACTTATGGTTTCGGCGCTACGATTGTTCACAAACAGACATTCGGACGGACGTTTTGAAAAGAAACACATTTTCGGTATCAGAGGACCCCAAAACGTGTATTTCCGTTGATATCTCGAAATCGATTTTCCTCAGCATTACATAACTTTCTCTATACTACGTATAAACTTCGTATATACGTACGTATACGGGAAATTAAAAATTTATATTTTCAATATTGAAATTGTACGAAGATGATAAAAACCTTTTTAATTACGATTACGATTTTTATTAATAATTCAAATTCCACTGATCATGTATTTAAACTTAATAAATGTCATTAAAAGTACTTGAACGTGTTGTAATTACCATTTAAATCTTAACTTTCTTTCTTTTGACGTATAATACATCACTCGTCCAAAATTCCCAAAACATTTAATTTTGGGAAATTCGATAACTTTTCAAATTTTGATATTCACTATTTTACAATTTTTACAGCAAATTCGCAATCAACGCCCTCACAAACCCTATCATATGTAGTTTAGATAATATTTAATTATTCATATTATATCCATATTATGAATAATATGAATATAATATTAGAATTGAATTCCGAAAATTAGGATCGCCATTTTGAATTTTACAATCTGAGATCAAATTTGCAGTAAATTACCCCACAATTTTCATGGTATACTTTTGGCAAAACTGAATTCCAATTTCAAAAATAGTCACCATTTTGGATTTGCCATATTGAATTTGACTATTTTGATAGCAAATTCGAAATTAGCATCCTCTACAACCCAATGGTACACATACCTTCACTATATTTTCTAAATCTGTCTATTGCTGTCATGCTTGTGTGTTTTTCTAATCTCCGCCGAAACAGCATGAAAATAGTTATTGAAAATGAGGGTGGCGCCATCTTTAATTTGCAATTGTTTACAAAATTTAGTTATTTTAGATCTTATATTAAAGATCTGTAGCGCACAACAACATTTTGGAGGGCTTATTTTAAAATAATTGCTCGTGAAACCCAATGCGCGCGTTTCAGCCCGTTTCAGCCCACTGTGCGCCGCCTCGCGCTTTTCCGCGTCGGCGCCAGCGCTGCTCGCTTGTTAATCAGCGCTGCCGGTGATCAGGATGCGCGAGGATCGGAGACAAACAGCAGAAGGGGCACAGCCGAGTATTTACACTTACGATTTGCAGACTTTCATCTTTTTTTTTTGTTATAGACTAAAATATTTTGCAAACTGATTCAAATGAAAATTTAAAATTTATGAAATGGAATTTCGAGATACCAACTTTTTCTATAAATAAACACGGAATCTAAGAGTAAATATCTTATTTAACGATTTTTACAGCTTTGGCCGTTTTCCGCATTCCGATTTCCATAAGTCTTTATCCCATGTGTCTTTATCCTCCATTTACCTTTTTTTCATAGCTTCCGCTATTGCCATGTTCCATATACTTCTCGGTCTTCCTCTGTATCTTCGTCGATTGAGCATCTATTCCCAAACTTTTTGTGGAAGTGTATGCGATTTCAACCTTCTCATATGTTCATACGATTTTAGTCGTTTCATTTCGATCGTTTTGTTCAAGGTTGTTTGCCCTTTCATTTTATTTCTTGTTTCATCATTTCTTATTTCGTCTAACAGAGAAAGTTTACATCTTCGCCAGAACATCACTTCAGTTGGTTGATGCTATGAATATTTTTCTCCAATCTTTTATGTATAGATCTTTCTCCCATCTTAGATTACAAGCAAGAGTCAAGAACCGTGTTAAAATGATGCAGTATTGTTCTACGTATATCCTCAGATAAAAAAGTACTTCCACAATTGTAGTTTTGCAAGAGAACGGTTACAATTTGAGTGGAACCATTTATTTTGCTGCCAAAAACAAAGTGTTTAACTGAACCGGTTGTATTATAAACTAAATGAAGTTCTTCCTAGTGAAATGTACTTTTTTTTTAAATATTCAGTTACATAAACGGTGAATTTTGAGATGCAAGTTTTTGTGCACCAACGTTGGACAGCAATACGAAGAGAAGTCGAGAAAAAACTAGGTACATCTTATACCTTTTGCCTCCATGTGGATATAACATTAATATATATAACTCTAATTTTCACTAAGATTCATTTAAAGTTTACTGCAATTGTTTTTTTGTAATATATATTCTTGTTACCTAACCCACTTTAAAATCTCATATCAATATTTTGACTTAAGTTCAGGAGAAAATGTGATCATTTTTTTCGTACACTATTCTTATTTTCTTTCTGTTCGCAATTTCATTTATTATCGTTCTAAATTGTTACGCACATAATACTTATTATATGATATAAAACTTGTTCGTCTTCTCGACGTTTCCTTCGTTACTCTCATCTTTTCCTGCTGCTGGCGTTAAAAAGGGAGAAATAACTCCGCGAATTAAATTTATAATTGTGCTCTGATTCCAAAAAAAAATCAAAAGCACCAGTCTCACTGTCTTAATTCGCTTTCAAGAATAACATTCCTTTCGAAACTCCTGAAAATGAAATCAGTGGTAATTGACGGCGAAATTGTCTGATTACTCAATTACGAGGCAATTACATGAACAATGATAACGGACCGGTGTTCTATTGATGCTCGGCTCATTTTCTCCAGGAACAATTACATTGATTATGAAGGAAAAGACGTGTTTAAAATTCTCAAAGTTTTACATTTTTTGTTCGTTTCATTAGAACTTCGAGGAAAGAGATTAGGAAGTTCTGCTGCTAGTCTTTCATCCGTGCTACCTTTGGTACGTAATGGCGGGCTTCGTTCAGCACATATATTGTAGTGAGCGTAAGAGAATTATTGCTTTGCAGTAAAATGTTTTTACGTTAAAAATATTAGATATTTTCAGTCTTTGTTCATAATGTAATATTGATGTAATTTTTACCACTTATCTCTTAATTTCTGCTCTTATTGAAAGTTAGTTTACTATCGTAATTTGAAAATTCTTTTCAGTAATTAAATAATGCACGGGAATTTGATCTGTATGACAGTTGAGTATTCGAACATTTCATTCTCAAATTCATGCCAACATTAAATATTTGATTGATTAATTGATGTTTCTGGACACTAAAATTTTCTGGAAACTAAGGACCTTTCAATTGCTAAGGTCCTTAGTTCCGTTAGTGCAGTGAGTGTTTTTTGCCTAAAAATGGTGGAGATTTTTTGAAAGTTTGACATTTTTGATAAAACGATTCAATCTAATACACGACAGGTAAGTGTAATAATTTGCAATCGGACTTGCTGACCAATGTGATCAGTGAGACCCGGCCATCTTCGTGGATAATAATCTTCCACGAGAGAGCAGTCCTCGTTGTCAGGGCACAGTGCAATAACGCTAAAGAAACCCCCCGCGCCGACATCCACCGGGGTCCAACGCGCAACGCTCTAATACGCATGTAAGAGGAATCAGTCTCGCCATCATCAAATGCTTGAAAAACATATTTACCACTGCAGTCAAAATCCAGATAAGTAACACTTCCACGGGTGTACATTTTATCGCTCGTCGATAATTCGGGCCGCGTCGCCGGGGAGTCGAGGGCTGCTTCGCCCAGCGAAGCGCTGACTCCACTCCCGTGCTGGCATACGGGAACGATCGCTGCGCTTAACTTACCTTAAAGAAGAGGCTGAAAGGGGTGTTCTCGGGCGCGACGGAGAGCGCGACTACGTCAGCGCCCGGCTATCGGGAAGGGCGGTGGGCCGGCGACAGGGTGGTGCGTCGCAGGGGTGCGAAGGCCGCATGACTCAGTGCGCGCTGCGTGGCGTGCCGCGCGGAATCTTGATTGATTCGTGTTTCCGGGTGCGTCAACTACTTAGGTCATTAGTCCTGTAAGTGTAGTGCGTGTTTTTCTCGGGAGGTGGCGGTGATCTTATCCCCGCTGGATGGCGACATCTGGCGCCGACCTACCGTCGACTAGCCGGGGTTTCCTCCTAAACCAGACATCTCCCACCAGCGGGGCACCGCCCCAGCCGGGACAAGCTCTAAGCGCCCGACTGGTCACCCAGCAAGTATGTTAGTGTAGTGCATGCTAGTGTGTATGTGTGTGGGTGTAAGGTGTGAGGATAGGACAAGGAAGAGGAAGGAAAGATCGCGCGCGGTCCGTGGCCCTTTTGTTAGGGTACCGCTCCGGCACTCTCCTGGTGTTGATCGGAGAAACCACGGAAAACTACCAATCAGAGCAGCCGGCCGCTAGAATTCTCCTCCAGACAACGACTGAATTCGACCTAGCTGACAAGCTAGTGTCGAAAACCGCGGAAGCGCTTTGCTGTATTTCCACCTCATCCTGTTATCCCGGCCCAACCATGTCAACATCTTCGTGAACTTCTATGACTTTATACCGGCTGAGTGTAACTCAAAGCCAGCATTGCCACAGTCTATACATCGTCTCTGACCGGAAAGTTCTACGTTGATTGTTAGTGATTCCGGGCGCGTCAACTACTTAGGTCATTAGCCCCGTAAGTGTAGTGAATGTTTTTCATCGGGATGTGGCGGTGATCTTCCTCCGCGGGATGGTGAGATCGGGCGCCGATGTAGAGTCCACTAGCGGGGTTTTCGCCAATCAGGTATCTCCCACCAGCGGGTCACCGCCACAGCCGGGACAAGCGGGCTCCCGATCGGTCTCCAGACATGTGTGGTAGTGTAGTGCATGTGTATGTAAGGAGTGAGCTCAGGACAACCCATTTGTTAGGGTTCTACTCAGGCATTCACCTGTGTTGATCGAAGAAACTACGGAAAACCACTAACCAGAGCCGCCGGCCTCTAGAATTCTCCTCCAGACAGCGACAGAATTCGACCTGGCTGACAAGCAAGTGTCGAAAATCTTCCCATCGACGGGACTTAAATCTAGGACTTCCTGGTCAGAGGCACTGAGCCACCTCTCCCGGTGAAAAGTTCTAGGGTTCGAGTCCAGTCAGTGTCCGATTTTGTACACTAGCTTGTCAGCTAGGTCGAATTCACCCGCTGTTTGTAGGAGAATTCTGGCGGCCGGCTGCTCTGATCGGTAGTTTTCCGTGGATTTGACGATCAATACCAGGTCAATGCTGGAGCAGTGTCCTAACAAACGGGCAACGGATCGCGCATGATCTTTCCTTCCTCTTCCCTATCTTGTCATCTTCACATTCACACATTTACATGCGCGACCGCTACCATGTGTGGTAGTCCGGGGCTGCTCCTCTAACTACCGTACATGCCGGAGGAACAGCCCGTAACTTAGAACTTGTCCCGTTTGAGGCAGTGTCTCTTTGGAGGGGGGATTGTTGGAGAGAGTAATCCCCCGCCTGCTGGCGCTGTAAGTCGGCGTCGGATCTCACCATCCAGCGAGGATTAATATTGTCACCTCCCGCCATAAGATATTCTCTTCACAAACGGGACTAATCGGTATAGCATTAACGTGTACGGAAACATCAGTTTGTTATTACCATTTCTCTCCTGTGAAATTTGAGGCTTAAGTGATTTTTGAAGACAGATGACGATGCATGTCTGACTTGTATGAAGTTTTTTACTGTTGAAATTTATTTTTAATAACAAAATACATGACTAAATATTCAATAAAGTGCCCTAACACTCGCGTTGTGATGGCTCGCCTTTCGCTTGATTTCCGTGGCCGTATCTGCCCGGCGCAGACGCGCCCTAGCCGTTGGCATCTTCTTTCGCGTTGCGACCGTCCAGCGCCTCCCCGGGCTCCCACGCGCTGAATAGGCTCTGGCCGGCCCGGCGCACTTCCTCCGACCGCCTGCGGCCCCCGGCGCTCGTCTCGCATTTGGGCCACGTGCGCCCCGCGCTCCGGCCCCCGCTCCGCCCCCTGCTCCGCCCCCTCCTCTGCCCCCTCCTCTGCCCCCTCCTCTGCTCCCTCCTCTGCCCCTCCTCTGCTCCTCCTCAGCTCCTTGCGCCGCCCCCGCTCTGCCCCCGCTCCGCCCCCTCCTCTGTCCCCGCTCCGCCCACTGCTCCGCCCCCTCCTCTGCTCCTCCTCTGTTCCCTCCTCTGCCCCTCCTCTTCCCCTTGCTCCGTCCCCGCTCTGCCCCCGCCTCTGCCCCCCGCTCCGCCCCCTCCTCTGTTCCCGCCCTGCTCCTGCTCCGCCCCCGCTCCGCCCCCCGCTCCGCCCCCGCCCCGCTCCCGCTCCGCCCCCGCCCCGCTCCGCCCCGCTCCGCCCCGCTCCGCCCCGCTCCGCCCCTGCTCCGCCCCCGCTCCGCCCCGCTCCGCCCCCGCTCCGCCCCCGCTCCGCCCCCGCTCCGCCCCCGCTCCGCCCCCGCTCCGCCCCCGCTCCGCCCCGCTCCGCCCCCGCTCCGCCCCCGCTCCGCCCCCGCTCCGCCCCCGCTCCGCCCCCGCTCCGCCCCCGCTCCGCCCCCGCTCCGCCCCCGCTCCGCCCCCGCTGCCGCCCCCGCTCCGCCCCCGCTCCGCCCCCGCTCCGCCCCCGCTCCGCCCCCCGCTCCGCCCCCGCTCCGCCCCCGCTCCGCCCCCGCTCCGCCCCCGCTCCGCCCCCGCTCCGCCCCCGCTCCGCCCCCGCTCCGCCCCCGCTCCGCCCCCGCTCCGCCCCCGCTCCGCCCCCCGCTCCGCCCCCGCTCCGCCCCCGCTCCGCCCCCTCCTCTATCCCTGCCCCTCCCCCTGCTCCGCCCCCTTTTCTGCCCCTCCTCCGCCCCTTGCTCCGACCACGCTTTCCTCCCCCCCGTGGGGGCGAGGCGTGCTCCGCGGCACGACCCGCCCCGAGGGCTCGGCCGCTGCCCTGGGCCACCGCGAAGCCCCATCCTGCCCGTATCATTGCCGCCCTCGCCGCCCCCTCGACGCATTTGCCGCTCCTAATTTCCTCCTCTATCGCTTTCGCCGCGCGTAAATTTCGGAACCGGGAAATTGCGTCTTCTGCTGGAGCGGGCATCTGCTCGCTGGTCCAGACGACGGCCTTTTGTCCCCTCCTGGCCGCCCTTCTCCGTTCCCCTCTCTCCCCGCCCGGCACCGCTCCGCCCCGCTCCACACCACCACCCGCGTCACCGCGCTCCGTCCCGTCCCGCTCCGCCTCGCTCCGCCCCGCCCCGCCCCGCCCCGCCCCTCCCCGCCCCACTCCACCCCGCATCGCTACCATCACCCCCTCCATGCCTCTCCATCCCGTTTCGTCCTCCTCTGCCCGTCCGTTGCCCCTCCCCGCTCCGCCCCCACCCACCTGCCCCGCTGCTTCGCTCCCTCCCAGAACTTCGCAGTGCCTGCGGGCGCCAGACGTGCTGACTGCCTCTGCCGGCAAACACTGCCTAGTCGATTGCCCAAGGTGGATGATGGAGGTTAACCTTTCCTCAACGAGGTAGTTATCATCATTCTAGCACATTCAGTTCGTAGCCTCAGCTCAACTGTTTCCCACCATACTTTGTAAGGTTTTGGGGTATTTTGGAAGGGTGATATCTTGTAAACTAATAAACATAGAAGAAACATTCGTTTTTATTTCAAAGAAACAATTTTGTACTTTTTTATATGTTCCAACTTCTATGTTTACATTAATAGTTTAAAAGAATATACGTAATACAAGAAATTGAGTTCAAAAGAATGAACATGTCTATTTTAATTAAATTCCTACAAATACTGTTAATATTAGAACATCATACGTAACATTATATAATGTCTATTGCAATAATTTTTATTCAAAATAATTGGCTTTGGTTTGGTAATTTTAAAGAGCGCTTCTTAGGTGTTACTGATGGCATTTGTTTATTCCAAAGCTATTTAATACCTCTTAAATGGCAGCAAACGAAATCTAGCCGTGTTTTTAGGTACTTTAATGATGTAGAAACATCCATGAATAGTCAGCGAACAGAAAATGGCATGATATAAGTAGATATACAGTATGAATAGGTCGCCCATAGATTCTTCTGGCAGCGACCTGAATATGCTAGAATGGTGGAATAAAATGTGATAAAATATAATACTGAAAGAAATGCTAAAGTTTTACGGCAAAGCTAGAATCATGCGCAACGGTTTAAAAATGAAATCACTGTGTATTTTATGGATAATGCATTCATAAACTTCTAGCTTTTATTTTCACCTGAACTGAAGTAATTATAGCCCTTTAGAATATCGGCCTAATTAATACGAAAGTTAGGGCAGAAGTCATGGCAACTCTTTTGTTCTTTTTTTTTAAATTTATTTTCTTCCTGTTCGGCATAATATGCCTTTCAGGGGTTTTAATGTACAATCTTATAATACAACATAATTTTTGGCCCTTTGGCTAACAGTATTTGAGGAAGGCCACACGGCTACCTCGAAAAACAGTCTGCAGAGCAGTAATTCAGATGAGATTGTTTTAAGTTTTATTAGCTTTTAAGTTAACATCTTAAGTTGCTTAACGTTTTTGGCAGCAGGGGTGGTTAAGGGGGAGGATTTCTAATTTACGGTGGTTTAAGAGAATCTTTGGGGTATCGGGAGATAATGCGGTTTGGAATAGAAGCATTTTTGCCTAGATTAAATATTTGTGCACTTGTACAAGACGGAAGAAGGGTTAAAAATCTGTTGCTCACCTGTTGAATGTACTCATTGATAGGAGGAATATTTAGCTCTCTGTGTATTTGCTTATTTGGAATAAACCATGGGGCTTGTACGGCTTTTCGTAAGTACTTGTTTTGGATAATTTGAAGTTTCTTTAGATGTGTGTTTGCTATATTGTTCCAAATTTGACAGGCATAAGTTAATGAAGGACGTATTACACTTTTAAATACGGATAATGCGCATTCCAGACTAAGTGAAGACTTTTTATTTATTACGGGATAAAGTTTGTTAATTTTTGCATATGTTTTGTTTGAGATCTCTCGAATGTGGTTTTTCCATGTTAATTTTTGATCTAGTAATACACCTAGATACTTAACAGGTGTTTCATTACGCAGCCATGGAATTACAGTATTATTAATTTTAATTTGTCGTGGTTGGTTAAGTTTTCTTAATGTGAATATTTTAGGCTGTGATTTGGTAGGATTTATGGCAATTCTCCATTTCATTGTCCATTTGACAAATTCGTTTAAATCCGACTGGAGATCTTTGCAAGCGTTGGTAATATCAGAATTTGCATTAAATAATACTGTGTCATCCGCGTAAAGTGCTATTTCTAAGTAGGTCATTTCTGGGTAGTCTGCAATGTATACATTAAACAATAAGGGAGATAGTGGAGCGCCTTGAGGCACGCCGGCTTTAATGATGTGTGCTCTTGATTTATTATTGTTAATATTAACTTTGAAATCTCTCTCTGCTAAGAAACTTTTAATGATATTTTGGAGATAATCTGGAGTTCCCAATGTTTGTAGTTTGTAAAGTAGTCCCCGATGCCATACTTTATCAAAGGCATGTGCAATGTCGAGAAAAATTGCAGCTGTGTACATGTGGTTGTGAAATCCTTCCGCGATGTATTCTATTACTCTTAACAACTGATGGCTTGTGGAAAGGTGTGGAGGAAATCCGAACTGCGTATTGGGTAAGGCCTTGGTTTCGGTGAAAAATTTGAATAGACGAGATTTTATAAGTTTCTCAAATATTTTGGCAAAGGTCGGTAACAAGCTTATTGGTCTATAGCTACACGGATCTTGTGGATTTTTGTTCGGCTTACGTATTGGAGTTATAATAGCTGTTTTCCAGGTCTTTGGATAATATCCTAATCTTAAACATGCATTGAAGAGTGCTGTTAATGCTGCAACCACATTGCGAGGTAATTCTTTCATCATTTTATTATTGATTAAGTCATGACCTGCTGATTTTCTCGGTTTTAATGTCTTAATGATTTGCTGCGTCTCGGACAGGGATATAAATTTAGTTTTTGTCGGAACGGAATATCGCGGGGCTGATAAGTTTTCTTCCAGCTCTCGTTGGAAATCAATGTCGGTTACTGGGTTGGTTACAAATATTTTTTCAAAATTTTCCGCTAGAGTTTCTGCTTTTTTGAAATCCGTCGTTGCTAGTCCTGCGTTAGTTGATAACTGGGGGATAAAAGATTTTTCCTTTGTTATCATTTTAACTGTATTCCACATTGCCCTAGAGTTTGGAGGGATGCTGGCTAAATAGTTTTGAAAATGTGTACATCTAACTTTATGAAGCTCTTGTTTAATTTTTATAGAGATACTATTTAATTTTTGTTTCAAAGTTTTGTTCCGTGAATATTGCCACATTCTGCGAAGGTTATGTTTTTCTTTGATTAAATTTAGTAGTGGTTTTGGAAGAGGAGTATAATTTTTTGTGAAATTTCTGATTTTAATAGAAGATCTTTTAATAGCATTTTTAATTACGTTTTCGAGGGAGCTAATACAATTGTCTATTTCTGATGATGTTTTAAGATTTTTCGGATACTGACATTCATTAGTTAGAAAGTGTCTATACATGCCCCAATTTACTTTTCCATCAATTATTTTTTCGTTTTGATGTGGCTGAGGTTCAGCTTTGAATGAAATTATTACTGGGTTGTGGTCCGAATCTAATTCTGGTTTCACATTTTGGTAAATTGGTATATTTAGATTTTGTGTAATCACTATATCTAGAATGTCAGGAACAACATTTGGGTTATAGGGGTAGTATGTTGGCTCTGAAGGAGCTAATATATTAAGATTTCTTTGCAGTGCAAATTTCTGAAGGAGTTTGCCATTATATGAAGTAGTATTACAGTTCCAAATTTGGTTTTTACAGTTTAGATCTCCAGCTAGTAATATTTGCGATCTACCATCAAATACTGCTTTCATGAAACTCGACGGAAACTTTTTGTTTGGAGGTTTATACGCTGCAATTACAATTATGTTAGAAGATACCAATTCGATCTTGATGATAATTGATTCTATTTCGTTTGAGGACGGGGATTGTATCAGCGTATGTTTAATTTTCCTGTTGACGAGAATTGCTACCCCACCTGATGCTATTAGCGAAATTCTATCACTGCGGTCATAAATAGTTGGGGATCAAAAATCTTTCTCCCTGCTTTAAATGTGTTTCTGAAATACACGCTACATCTATGTCATGAACTTTTAGAAAGTATCTTAATTCGTTCTCTTGGCGTTTTACGCCATTGGCATTCCAGTTGAGAAGTTTAAAGTTTTCTATTTTATTTTGTGCCATTAATATGCATGGAAATAAGTCTTTAAACCATTTGATGTAACTGAGGTATGATTGCAGAAAGAATATTGTTTATAATTGTTTGAATTAGGTTTTCGTTTATTACATTCATATTTTGGTGAACTGGCGGCGGGTTCCTGTTATCTTGCCTAGGCGGTTGACTAGCGCGATAAGCGAAAGAATGCAAGGGCGTTGGGTTTGACTGCAGAGGAGGAAACTCTTGAGGGACATAGTGGTAAGGTTGAGCGTTCTGATTCGGAAGGTGATTTATGTGCTGCCTATTTTGGTGATTTGAAAATTTAATATTAGCCCGATTCCAGTTATATTTTTTAACTGCTTCTTTATAAGCTTTGCAGCCTTTGTAATTAGCCGTGTGCGCCTCACTGCAGTTTACACATTTCGGTACATTATTATATTTAGGTTTATCACATTGAGAGTAATGATGATTGTCTGAACATCTCACACATCTAGGTCGCCTTCCGCAATTTGCCTGTGAATGGCCGAAAGTCTGACAATTTTTGCACATGATTGGGGCTTTAGGCTTGTTGCGAATTTGCACTTTAATAATGTTATATATAATTTTTTAAGTCTTAAAATTGCTTTGTTATTTTCATTATCAGTTAAATCTACAGCAACGGTAGTTAACGGTTTACGTTCTCTTCCGAACAGCCGAACAACTTTTAGAACTTGAAAGTTTTTCGAAAGTTCGTTAAATATTTCCGATTCTGAATAGGTAATTGGAAGATCTTTTATAACAACTGAAAAACATTTTTGAGTAGGGTCCCTGTATGTGTGGTGTTCAATTTTCTCTTTTTCACAAAATTTCCGGTATTCTCGATAGTCCTCTATTGAGCTAAATAGAATTTTTACAGTATCTTTTTCTAATTTAGTTGAGAATGTGTCTTTAGCAATAGATTCCAGTTCACTGATAAATAAGGTAGAGTTGATAACTTCATGCACATAAAAGGGTGGTATTTTAATGAATGTTTCGTCACTTTCTTCCCTTTCGTTTTGTGAATTTTCTTCGGTCATATTTTCTAAACCATCGTACCTATTCTGAATTGGCACATTGTACAATAATCTTTTAGAACCACAGTTTTCCTCTGGGAGATCTACATGCAAACGTTTTAGACCTTTATTTTGTTCATTACAATCACTAGTAAACTGTTGAGTAACTGAATGTTGCGGGGCAACTCCATACCTGTTAACATCAGCATCGCTAGTGCTTACTGAATGAAGGTTGGTCAATGTTCTGTCTGGTTCTCCATCCAGCTGCTGGGCGGGCGGTTGAGATGTGTTAAATTGCCCCTGGGGTTGAATGTCTGCCATCTGTATTGGGAATGGGAGGACACCTCCATTCATTGCTGCGAACTGATCTGGCGTGTCACCATTGAGAACTTGTGCTGCTGACACCAGTTGACCCCCAAAACCGGGGGGATTTGATGCGAACATACAGCTTTCGCTGCACCACTTAACTTTCACTTAGCAGAAAAAAAATATTTCGTTGTGCACAATAAACAATACTGATACTCAATAAACAACACTGTTAGAAATAATAGGGGGCCGCTGGTAGCGGCACCCGTTTGAACGCGCAACTAAACACTAGTTGAGTGGAGCACCGAAGCACAGCGATAAGCGGAGCGATACGATGCTTACTCGACGATGTCTAGAGCCAGACTGTATTTTGTTCTAAAAGAAATGTTATCGAAGCGTACAATTTTATTTGTAGTGTGAGGGAAATGCTGCAGTAAGGTGTGTTCACGTCCACAGAGGTCTCTGCGAGTGTCTCTATTAGTACAGAAAGCAATGTGAAATCAGGTGTCAGACTACCGCTGTGCGAGATGAATGAAACATGTTTCGAGGTGCGCTCGTACTTCAAGAGAACCGTTGTCCATGAGTGAAATACCCGAGAATGTCACAGGGAATTGGCGGAAGTTCTTGGGAATAATACTAAGCTAAAAACGGTGTTAAGAGCTCATTCCATGCAGGTGTTGAAAAATTTGATTTTTCGAAAATTGCAAAAGTTCAAACTTTTTCCAGCGTCTTCGCACAACTACAATTATGAAGATAGAGATTTTTCCTTAATGAAATCTGTTCCTTAAAGATAGATTTTGAAGTAAGGTCATGTAAAATTTTTCGAAAATTTGTGTACTTTTCGCGTAATTTTGCGTGAAAGTATGGGCGAGAAAGTACGTACTCTTTTAGCACCACTAATTGAAATTATTACTGCGCTCTCGTTTAAAAATTTTAACTGCAGAAAGCATTGAAACTATTATCTCAGTTTCATAATATGATGGCACAAATTAAAGCACAATATTATTTCTCTTATTACGATTTATTGCAGTGGTGTCACGGTCTACTACTTGTGGCAGTGGCACGCATCGCGGTACCGTAGCATACCACGAGCTTCTCTGTGCAACTAGCGTTCGGAAAGGCAACTATTAGCAGTAAGTTAGCCCGCCATTTTACAACAGTGATGGCGTTGTCTCTTGTGGCGGGGTTTTGAACAGCGTGTAGAAGCGATTTCGTCGTGCCACTCGTGCCACGGACTCCCGCTCGCGGCATCGACCTTGACAACACTAATTTGCTGCAACGCGGGATGACAGTGCAAGGTGGTTGGCGAGAAGGTCGTTCGCGCTCCGCCCAGCTCCTGGACTAGCGCTGCTGGCCTGGCCTCTGCGCCGGCGCCTGTTTAATGTCGCGCGGCAATTACTGCGAGGCGCGCGGCCCGGGCGAGCAGCTGGCTCGCGGCGCCGCCACTCAAAGCGCCGGCGCTACCACCATTCGGAGAAGCAGAGCTACTGCGAGGGCGGCGGCCGGCGGTGCAGCGGGAAGTGGTGGAGACGGCATACACGGTTGTGGCGATTGGTGGTGGGCGGCGCGGGGGTGGCAGCGGTTAGAGCAACGCCATTTCGGGATAGGCGGAGTCGGGTAAGGTTAATTGATTGATTGATCGATCGTCGTTCCTGGCGCGTCAACTAAAGAAGTGATTAGTCCCATAAGTATAGAGCGTGTTTTTTCATCGGGAGATGGCGGTGATCTTTTCCCCGCTGGATGGCGTGATCCGGCGCCAACCTACCGTCGACTAGCGGGGTTTTCCCCTCAGCCAGGTATCTCCCACCAGCGGGGCACCGCCCCAGCCGAGACCAGCTCTAAGCTCCCGGCATGTGTGATAGTGTAGTGCATGTTAGTGTAAGTGTGTGTGTAAGGGGGTGAGGATAGGACAAGGAAGAGGAAGGAAAGATCGCGCGCGGTCTGTGGCCCGTTTGTTAGGGTACTGCTCCGGCATTCGCCTGGTGATGATCGGAGAAACTACGGAAAACTACCGATGAGAGCAGCCGGCCCCTAGAATTCTCCTCCAGACAGCGACTGAATACGGCCTGGGGTGGCGGCGAGTAGAGCAAGATCATTTCGGAATAGGCGCATTCGAGTAAGGTTAAATTGGATCCTTAGAATAATGTCAGGTTAAGAATAGGCGACATGAAAGAAGGGTTATTGATGCACTCGTCCCAGTAACCTCTGGCGATACTCACGTCGTAAGTTCTATGGTGAAGGCAGTAAAGAAATGCGTCGCCCGGCCGGTTTTCCACCGGGAGACCCAGTTGAGCTCTCGGCTTCGCCGTGGGGTGCCCGATATTCTTGGAAAATTGAGGAGGGCCTTGTGCATTGTGTCTGTCGCTCAAACTCGGCTCTGGTATCTACCTGGAAATCAGTAGCTTGGAGATTATGGTGTGGTGAAACCGGGTCTTATTTGAGGAGACGGTCGTGGGAGTGAATGACTTCTGTGTATCCGGCGAATGAAGGTTCAAGTTTAGCAATGTGAATGCCAGTGCTTGAACTGCTTTTCATCCCATGTTCGCCGCCATACGGATTCAATCGTATGTATTTCTCGTTTTTGTCGTATGACGCCTGAGATAATCTGGGATCTAATTGGGAATTCTTGAAGGATTTAAGTGAAAATTTGGGAATTAGATGATACTTAGGAACAATGAAATTTGCCTCAACTGAAAAGCGCACTACATATATAGATTTTGATGATCTGAATGCGAATATGAACTTCAATTAAAGCCACCATAAAACGTTTTTCCTTATTTTGTGAAATTTCGTGTTTGAATGTTAAGCGCGCGACGGGAATTGCGCTGGTTTTCCTCGTGCGTTAACTCTGAGCTTGGTGCTGCTGCGATGTGATAACACACAACCAGCACACTACTGTGTAATAAACACGAAAGTTGCACTTTTGTTTATATTTGCCTTTCAAGGGTTTGAGTGGCGTAGAATAGAATAGAATAAAACACAGTTTTTATTATGATACTTACGAGTACATATCAGTGTATTTACAGTGGTAACGTTTTCCGAATACAATTAGTAAAAGTAGACAAAACAAATATTATAATAATTACTGATCTACTTCATACATTAATACAGAAAAATGTCCTAACCATATCCTGCTAACGCCGATGTACTATTGTTAAATAATAATAATAATGTACAATAATTATCTTTAATGTTACCATTAAATTTATGTAATGATTTTTTGAATTCCATTTTCGGCCTTACTAGGGATGTATACCCTAATCCCTCGATTTTCCTTCTTTCTAAGTACGCTTCTCACAAAATGTTATGCCTTTCACATCTTTTTCATTAAGTAATAATATACATGTTTTCCCACCCCCAGATCCTCATTTAGTACAATTCTCAAATATTTATAGCATTCATCCCACGCAAAATAACCATTTCCCAAATTACATTTTATGTCGTCGGTCTCTCGTGTACACGCGAATCTGATAAATTTGCACTTAGTGAAATTTCATTTAATTTCATTTGTGGTAGCTCATGATTCCAGACTATCTAAATCGTCATGCAATATTTCTTTAAGATTTGCGTTATACAATAATTGATAGGAATTATGTCGCCAAGGTAAGCTAACTTCACCACAGTAATGTTTTGTTTGGTGTCGAGAGCGGTGTTCATGTCATATCTTTGTCACAGTTGGAATCTTTTCTTTACGACTAATACGCTTCCAAATTGTGAGATTCTTCCATTACCTGTTTGTGTGTTGACATCATCCTTGAAAGTGAGTATTTTACTATATGCCTTGTAAGTGTAAAAATTCTCTACATCTCTTTTCTTATGTTTGTGGGAAGTACGCTTTGAAATCACAGAGGAGCACATAGGAGCAGTGAAAAATGTTTACGATGTGCATTTTAAATGTAAAATTGGAGATCGGGATCAATCTTGGAACCCCCTTTGTGTTGCAGTAGGTGCTAGAAGTATTTAAGCGGATGGTGATAAGGTTCACATCCTTCCACGCCATTTTCTGTGCCCATGTTAAGACCAGACCCCCAAAACTATTCAACTGACTGTTGCTTTTGTATAACGAACGTAACAAGGTATGTAATGTTTAATTTTTGTTCAACGAAAGTAACGGGGTGTAAACTAGTTTACCACACACGTTGCGCGACATCAAAAACCTCATGGAAGCATTGGTGGTAGAATATGTTTCTTAAGAATGACAGCTGTTAACAAAATGTTTTCGGCGTTTTCCTACAAATACAATTATGAAGACAGAGACTTTTTCCCTTGATAAAATCTTAAGATTCTTAAAGATTGGTTTTGAAATAAGGTTATTGTTCGAAAATTTGAGTAGTTTTGCGTGAAAGTAACTGTGAGAAAATACGCGCTGTTTAAGCAACACTAATTCATTTCATATTCATTTTCTTTTTAAATTCTATCGTGTGTAGACATTTTTACCAACGGAGACGATCCTGTGGGAATGTCGAATTTTTCCAATGTTTTCATTTTGTATTGTTTTATTAAATAATTGTTTTGTGTGATGTAGTTATAATGTGACAGAACGGGCTGAAAGCTCTTTTAACTGACAAGCACCTTTGTCTAAACTCTTAATCTAAACGTAGGAAGTTAATGCAATGATTACACTTTTAAGTGAACGCTATTATCAGAGCAAGATCTTAAGATTCAAAATATTAAATTTTACTATAAATTTAGAAGTTGAAATATGATTGATATCACATTGAATTGAATATCAACTGATTTATTCCGCATTGTGCATTCCGCATATTGCATTTTTCCGCTGGGCAGGAATACCACACTATTCAGATTCCGCACTATTGCATTCAACTTAAGCTTCCATTAGCCTTTACCTGGCGCGGGTCTAGGCAGTTAGTCCTTTTGCAGGTGTGCCCCATGAGCGTCCTCCGCATGTAGCTGGGTGTGACTCTCAATCTCTCCGCCAGGTGCCAATCTCAGTTAACTATATCCGAGCTATCTGGTTGGGAGAATGCGAGATCTCGTTAGGACGGGAAATTGCCTTAGGGATTTAATTTTGCCGGGCACCTGTTTATTTTACATGCCACAAACATGAGATGGCTCCTGTGGATATTCCGCCCTCCGAATATCCTCTCATCTCAGTCGGGATCAAACTCTCGCTGGGGCGTTACGGGGCCAGTAATGAACCACTCGACATTGGAGGAGCGCGAATGGTGCTGTTACATCACAAGAAAGAGATGCTTTCTTTTTTCGTGATAAAGGAATTTTTCACTATACTGATCTTGAAATTACATTTTGTCTTCGATGAATGAGTTTTAGGCTTCCGCGCAACATTTCAGATCTCGTACATTCACTCTATTGTTGTTAATAAACATATACCGCAAAACAACGCAAAAACATCTCGTAAGAAACGTACAATCGCATCTCTAGGTAAAGAAATTGTCTAGACACAAAATTAACTTTCGGCCCCACATGCCCTTCTGAGAGCGAGAAGAAAGACAAATACGAAATTATCAGAATTGCATGGCTGCTACTGGAATATTACACGCTTCATGACACTCCCAAATAATGTACTCTTAAGTGGTTTTTGAAATATGAATATTCACAAATAATCGCGCATTTTGTTCGTCATGTAATGTCATCAGCTGTGTATCTGGATGAATGGAAAAATTCTACATTCCCAGCTGAAGTCAATTTTGTTCCTGGGTAACCCACAATCAGACGGGAACACCGTCGTGCATTGCGTATATCGTAGTTTGAAGCTTAAGGCTAATATTTTGTTTCTTTCTTAAATGATATCGACGAATTTAACAAAATGAATTTATCAATGAATTAAAACTTACAACTTATTTTTATTGTTGAAGTACATGAATCTAACTTTACATAAATCATTTACTTTATGTACGTAAGTATTTATTTTATTTTATTTTTTACCATTAAATGTCCTGGAAAGGGCTAAAATGGTAGTTAAACTCTACAAGGGTTGCCTTCTATTAAATATACTATTACGGAAATTTAATTATATTGTATAACTACTAAATAATAATTTGAATTACTGGAAATTCTTCTCATAAAATTATATCTACTTTAATTAAGCGATACATCAATAGTGCAGAGAATCAATTTCAGTTATCAGGATTATGATTTCTAGGAATTAATTTTGATTTGCGAAAATTGATACGAATAAAATTCTTCAATTAAATATATATTTTGGAATTAATTTATATATTCGTCCGACCCTTTTAAATTCTAACATTTTGCATTAGGCTTCGAGCCGTTGGTGTAATGACGTAACATGATGAAAATAACATAATGATACAGCACATTTTTAACTTGCGTTTTTATTTCAAACTGATACTACATTTTCACGGGTCTTTCGAATATTGGTTTATGAGTGATTTGTTATTGGAGGTCTTCCATGTAATAAATATAAAAATGTTGGCCACGAAAATGCTTCTAATTATTTTATTTTATTTTATTTTAATGGTTAATTAATGATACGTTTGATTTACTTACAACGTTGTTCGCCATTGCAATATTCATGCGGCTTTTTTTATACATTGTAACCAAGAATTTCTTCTGTTGCAGGTAAGTTGTACCAAACTTTACTTCTTACACAAGAAGTACTTTTCTCTGGTGCACTAAGGTGCTTGGCAGAAATCGTCTAAAGACATCATCACAAGGTAAATTATAACAATTACACTTTTCAACTTTCTCCGTCATTTACTAAACTTTTCGTTTATTACGAATACCTAATTTCTTTACTGCGTCAATAAATAGAATTTAAGAAGTACTTGTGTAAAAGGATGTGTTAAAACGTATAAGTCTTAGTCCTTCACTTTTCGTGCCTTTCAGAAGATGATGAAGATTGTTGGAAACTGAACGCCAGGAGAGATCCCTACAACATTTATATAATAAATTCGGTTCTTCAGTGTGGACAAACGGAATTGCGACTGTTTTCATGAAGAGCATTTTAAATCCTAACTCTTACTTTGTGTACCTACTAATTGACGTGAACAATTTTCTATAGAATAAATGATGAATTTCATTTGTAGCACAGAGTGATTTAGAAATCACTACTTTGGATACTCTCATTTGAAAAGGAAGTCATTTGTGTTTCATTCTTCTATTCAGTGAGAAACAAGAACTCAAATTCTATTTCTTCATCGAAAAAATATATGAATAATATTTACTCATTTAGCAGTACAGGGAGAAACTATTTTCCGTAGCATCAACATTTGATTTTGAAAATTTCGAACTTCACTCACATCACTTCTTTCTTCAACTAATTCTAAAAATATTGATGGAAGGAAAAATCACAACCTCAGTGTTACAATTTCTAGACCTTCAATGTTGTGGCAAACCATCCTTTCCTTATTTATTTTGTTAGAAATCCTATTGAAACTTTTATTCAGTCTAGAGGATGTAAGAACTCAAAATTAATTTTTCAAAGTAATCTGAAAATTTAAGATCATTTCTGATGATCAGTAAAGGTTTATGAAAATGCTGGACAGATTTTATATCCCTTCAGTACAATACATTCACATTTTATTCGAGAGTAAACACTATATAAAACGTAGTCGATTCATGCAAACACTCCGCAATTTTTTATCATAGTTTTAAAAGTGAAAATAGCTTAATACTCGTACTGGAACAGCATTGAGACAAAATTCGTACTGAAAAAAGTTCTAAAACTTCCCACAACGTCGGCGTAATTGGAATGAACATTTTTAATGAAAACATGGAATTTTAAAATCGAACAGATTTTTGTTTATGTGATTGGAGTGTACAGTTATGTAATAAACGTCCACGATGCTGCAGAAAACTGAAACTTTGAATAGTTATTCATGAACTGTCTGTACGCAGCTTACCCTTACCCCCCTTACCTCTATTAGCTGCAAATAAGTTTTTTTTGCTCTTTGCAAAATTTCGGACTGTGCTTCGGTGTAAGAGAATATTTATTATCTCTTTATATTGATTATCCAAAATGATGACATACCATGTATTACGGCGTAAGAAATGTAACTCGTTTACAACACGAAGACTGACACTTTTTTATAGACCTATCTTTTCCGAGAAATTAATGCAGCGTAAGTTTAATATGCGTCTGCCCTTGACTTTCTCGCCTTACTACGCACGTAATAAAAAGAAAGTAAAGTAATAATGCAGCGGAAATCGGCTACATTTCGACAAAAAGACATATATTGTGGGTTCCTGCTATCGAAAAAGTGGATAAATCATCTTCCAAAATTATGTAAATTACTGCCTCTATCACATTGTGTTGTCAGAATCCACCCTGTGTGGGTACTTTGTGGATACCAAAAGATTGATTGACAGCAAAACGTCTTTCTGTGTCTGTTCGTCCGCCTGTGGTGAATGCCAAGCACCTAAACCGTTCAGAAAATTTTCTCAAAGCCTGATATTCCCCCTCCGATCTGAACTAACCGAGGTCCTGTGAATTTGAAACGGAAATTTTGAATTTTGGAGTTTTTTAAGTGAAGTCTCCATAGCATTTTCAAAATTTTCTCAAAAATGCCTTCAAAAGTGTGCATTAAACTTTGTCCCTTATGAAGAACTCTTAACAAATTGCGCAGGTGTTTTTCCCCTGAAATGTCCGTAATTTTGTCTTCCTACAACTATAATATTGACGACAGATATTGTTTACAATCTCGGATACGTATGTATATGGAAAGTAATGTAACTTATAGAAAAGCTGCGGAAAATCGATTTCTTCATTTCCTCGAAATACGCGTTGAGGTACCAAAAAAGTGTTCATTTTTTCATGTCCGTCCATCCGTCCGCCTGCCTGCCTTTCTATCCTTCAGTAGCACCACTACTTTCCATAATGAAATATGTTGTCCATACACATTTTATATTTAGCTCATGTACTATTTTTTTCGAAAATGTGGGTAGTTTTCCCGTAATTTTGCGTTATGTAAGGGCAATTTTTCAACCGTTATTTTTTCAAAAAAGACTCCAATTTTTTCTTTAATATTTTTCTTCGCCTATAGGAAAGGGCGGTAAAAATGTTGCTCCCACATGTGTGTGTGTGTCTCCAGGAGGAAATTTCCTAATTAGCAGTAGCTGTCAATGCTGTCTAATAAATTGTTCAGAACCGTCATCTTTTATGAGCATGTTTTCCGTAGAGGGAACATGTCTATAAGCTAAATGCCACGTGTTTGGCGGTTAACCGTCGACGCGCACCTCCTTGACGTCGGCCGCCCTAATGGCACGGAGAAGAGACTGCGGGGGTTGGCGCCGCCGGAGGCGCGAGGCGTGAAGCGCGCAAGGCTCATCTGCCATCTGATTACGCACCTCGGCTGCTGGGCGCACGTGCATGCAATTACGCTATGCAAAGCAAAACAAGGCGGACGGCGCGGGCGGCGTGCTTCGGACCCCACGTCTTCGCACCCTCTCCGCTCTTCCCCCTCACCGCCCGATGCCCTCCCATCGCCTCCCTTCGCCACCCGTCCGCCCCCTCCGCCCCCTCCGCCCTCCCGCCGTCAGCCTTCGCCACCCCCGCCATTTGCGTCCCTCCCCTGCCCTCCGCTCCATCTAACTCTGCGGTACTTGGGTTTTTGTTTCTTGGCGCGTCGGGGGATGTCATCAACATGGAATATCTCACGGTATTTCGCGTCGTTCTCGGTTCTGCCGCTAGGAGTCGCATGTTCGCGACTGTATCGAGCAGTACTGGCGATCATGTGACTCCTAGCGGCACGAACGAGGGCGACGCGTATGGTTATTTCATTACAGGTAAAAATTGGAAAATGCTTTTTATTCGAAAATATAATTCTCAGTAAAATGACCTCTTAACATTTCCAATTAGAAGGATTTATTTTTCTTATTTATTATATTTCTTTTTCATTAATATGTTCTACATATATGATGAGCACGAATGACAATTTAATTATTTTAAATAATTTAAAAGCAATAATATTTAGGGGGCACCCTCAATAGCTTTTAGCTTTACCCGAAGGAAATGTAATAAGGTCTTTTATTGGATTTTAATTACAAAACTATAGGTGATAAGGATGATCACTATGGAATTTAAATTTGAGGGAGGGAAAGGAAATCTCGGAGGTTTCAGTTTGTCGTTTGGAAACCGGAAAATTATTTGTTTAAGTAGAAAATATGCCTGCTATATGTTGATCATTAATATCGATACTAAAGCTCCGATCGGGAGGTCCTAGGGTTTGAGTCTCGGCAGAGAGAGGATTTTCAACTAAGTCGAATTTAGCCGTTGGAAGACAGTTCTACCGACCGGTAGGTCCGATCAATAGTTTAGTGTGGTTTCTTCTACCAACACCAGGCGAATTCCGGAACAGTACCCTAACAAACTGGCCACGAACCCTGCGCGATATTTCCTTCCTCTTCCTCGTCCTATCCTCACCCCTTACACCCACCCACACACACACTAACACGCACTACAATAACACACTTGCTGGGAGACCAGTCGGGAGCTTAGAGCTTGTCCCGGCCGGGGCGGTGCCCCGCTGGTGGGAGGTACCTGGTTGGGCCATGGGACGCGTAGATGGGTGAGGAACCTCGCCATTCAACAGCGGAATATCAACGGCACCACCCGTGGCAAAGCATGCATTAGAGTTACTGGACTAATGGCGTTAGCAGTTGACACGTCATAACCACCAATCAATCAATCAATCTTCTAAAACTACCGATGAGAGAAGCATGAGAGAGATGAGATCTCCGCGGCGCGGTCTTCGACCTCGGGGCGCGGGGCGAGGGAGGTGCGGTGGTGGGTGGAGCGCCCCGCACAGGGAGAATGAGGCGGCGAAGGCCAAGGCGGCGCTGGGCGGAGCGAGCACCCGGAAGAGACCGGCGCGGCGGTGCGGGCGAGGGATGATCCGGGGGAGAGGGAGGGTGGAAGGGGGGCGTGCGGAGTAGGAGAATTATGGGGGAGCGGGGAACACGGGCTTGCGGTGCCGGGGAGGAGTGGGGGGGGGCGGACAGCGGCGCTCATGCAACATGCAGCAGCCTGGCGCTCAGGCGCTTGTCCTGCAGGAACCTCGAGATCCTTTCTTGCCTGCGTCGAGTTGCCGGGCTGCAACCGAAAGAGGGCTTGTGTGCCTCGGCCTAAAGTTTTCCAAATAATTGGGAGCGGGAGTGAGCGCCGGAAGAGAAAGGTCCACCAATACAGAGGAACACATAAGGACCACGAATAATCTAGATATTTTTCAAACATATTTTCAGTCTCTAACATTGAACCTTAGGAATACAAGATCAGAAATACAAGACTCATACTATATCAGAAATACAAGACTTGACACTATAATGAAATCGAATTGATCCTTCTTGTGTAAAAATAATTAGATTTTTTAAAATGTATTTTCTCCCAAAATTGTCCTTTGTTCTCTCTCCTCTGGAGGCATAAAAATGTTATGGATCCTCAACAGAAAGCAAAGTATTATCAATTATAAAAATTACAACCTTTGTATTCAATGGACCTCCAGTCTGTTTTAAACAGTTGAAGTATCCTATATTAAAGTTTTTTTCTAACTCACTTTTCACTCTCCTTCCTCGCGTCAACACATTTTACTTTTTTTCCCTCGAACCGAATGAAGATTGCCATATTTACTTTGTTCACCTCTTGACCAACACACAAGCATAATCAGATTTCATGCAATATCAATTTATTGGCATTGAAAATTCTGCAAAAACTGTACCTCTCTAATTAACCAGTTACAAAGGGGTTACCCGAAGGGGTGTCTAACGGGGCAGGCCGCCACTGTCTGGACTTGGCAGGGGTGTCTGTTTACTCTCTGGAATGGGCGCATACTTAATTATGCTATTCTACACACACAACTCCATTTGTACGGTGTACAGAAATAAAAGTTAAAACATAATTAATGATCAAATTATTCGAAATTTTATTATATGTCATTGTATACATTAAGGTAATTATCATACAAAAATTTAGTAATTTTTCATTGAATGGAAATGTTTTAAATACTAAAAACAAATACACTTCAACCATCTTTGGAGGATAATTTATTTCACGGTAATGACATTTATGTTTGTGATTTTATAAACAGTTTTTATTTAAGGGGAAACGACTCCGGTTATTCATCACGTCATATTTAAGTATTATTTATAGTAATAAATTAATACAGATGACTTTTTTCCGAGGAGATTATTCATAAGGATTACATTTAAACAAGTTTCCGGCTCTGTTATTTTATGAGCACCACATCACAATTGAAAGTAATTCTTAGGATTAGAAGAGATAGATTTAATAGATTTAAATTCTTTTGTGCTGGACTTGCTTTGTGATAACTTCGGGTGCAATAAGGCCTCAAAAATAGTTTTCTAGTATGCACGTATGGAAAGAATTACTTACCTTTTTTTATTAATTGGAAAGTGTTCCTTTTCGGTACGCGTACAGAAAAATTTTCTTCGACTTCTCGCAAAGAAGCCAAGGTACAGCAAAATAAACAAACCATTGCGGGGCGTGAAAGAACTTGGAGGTCGCCTCGTATATTAAGAACGACCTCAAGAGGATGTTCTTGTAAGTTTCCACGAATTTGTAGTAAAAAATAATGTACGCTACTCGTACGGAAGTGTCCTCGGGGAACACATCAAATCAAAAAGAGTTGACCGGGAGAGGTGGCTAAGAGCATTAACTGATGTCACTGGAGTACCTCTGTCCGGGAGGTCCTAGGTTCGAGTTCCGATTATAACTAGGATTTTCGACACGATCTAAGTCGTGTTGAGTCACTGTCTAGAGAAGAATTCTAGAGGCCGGCTGCTCGGATTGGTAATTTTCCGTGGTTTCTCCGATCGAATGTCGGTGAATGCCAGGGCAGTACCCTAACAAACGGGCAACGGACCGCGCGCGATCTTACTTTCCTCTTCCTTGTCTTATTCTTACCCCTTACACAGACACTTACACTACCATGCATTACACTACCATATATATCGGGAGCCCGGTCGGGAGCTTAGAGTTTGTCCCGGCTGGTGCGGTGCCCCGCTGGTGGAAGATACCTGGTTGGGGAAAATCCGCGCAAGCCGATGTAAGTCGGCGCCAGATCTCGCAAGCCGGGGAAAAGATCAACGCCACCTCCCGCGATAATACCACTACACTTACAGGACTAATGACCTTAGCAGGACAGGACTAATGACCTTAGCAGGACAGGACTAATGACCTTAGCAGGACAGGACTAATGACCTTAGCAGGACAGGACTAATGACCTTAGCAGGACAGGATTAATGACCTTGACATAGCAGGAATCACTAATTAGTCAATCGTATGAAAGTGTCCTTGGCGTCACTTCAGAAAGACTCCTCGACTCGTATGGTCGCCTCGTCAGTCAACATTTTCAGTCGTGTACCAGACTCTCATTTGTATTGGTATTTAAAATAATGGAATCCTCCTCTTTTGAAAAGAATCATAATGAGTAGAACTTAATCTAAATATAGAAACGAGATGGTTTATATACGACTGTTAAATTGTACTTATCAAGTGCAGTCTGCAGTTATTAAAACGAAAAAAATAAACATCGTGTTTCAAGAAATTTGTCAGTTCATTTCGAAACCCTTTAAAAGCAAATAACATTCACACAGTAATTTCGTTTACATCCGAAACTTCGTCTGCGCTTGCTAATTTAATTCTCGAAAATAGACTTTCTGTTTGCCGAACCGCCTACGCTTTCAAGTGCGTGTCGTGGTCACCTTCCGATGGCCCTCGTAGCCCTTCGCGCTGTCGGCGGGCAGCTGCCGGAGCCCCGGCCGACCACGCGATCAGCGCTTGCCGCCAGCCGTCGCTAACAAGAATGCAAATGAATTCGACATGCGGTTCTCTCGCAACGCGACCCAAGTTAAACGAACGTGCGTAAAGTTGGCCCGCCCGCTCTGCGCGAGGGGTTGGCGAATCGACCTGGCTGGCGGCCACTCCTACGCCCTAACGACGCACGCGGTCCCCGACGCGACACGCAACGGAATACAGTCGCGCACGCTCGCAATGTCGGTGGCGGAAATCTGTTGCTTCAAATGCTCAACTTTTTAAAGATACGACCAGGAGAGATGACTCAGTGCATCAACCTGATGTCACTACAGTTCCTCTGACCGGGAGGTCCTAGGTTAGACTCCCGAAGGCAGCAGGATTTTCGACACTAGCTTGTCAGCTAGGTCGAATTCAGTTACTGTCTGGAGGAGAATTCTAGCGGCCGGCTGCTCTGATCGATAGTTTTCCGTGGTTTCTCCGATCGACATCAGGCGAATGCCGGAGCAGTACCCTAACAAACGGGTCAAGGACCGCGCGCGATCTTTCCTTCCTCTTCCTTGTCATCTCCTCTCCCTCTTACACACACACACTAACGTGCACTGCTCTACCACACGTGCCGCGAGGCCGGTCGGGAGCTTACAGCTTGTCCCGGCTGGAGCGGTGTCCCGCTGGTGGGTGATACCTGGTTGAGGGGAAAACCCCGCTAGTCGACGGTAGGTCGGCGCCAGATCTCGCCATCCAGCGGGGAAAATATCATCGCCACCTCCCGGAAAAAACACTACACTTACGGGGCTAATTACCTAAGTAGTTGACGCGCCTGGAAACACGAATCAATCAATTTTAAAGATACGTATTGAGGTAATGGGAAATTTGCTAGGTGGAGGTTATGTAACTTATTTATAACTTATGAAATGTGGTAAATTTAACTGCAGTTATTTACATCTTACAATGATGATAAGGCGGCAACGATTAAGTCGTGAAAGAAAAAAGATTATTTCTTAATCAAGCTGTTTATATAAAAAGATATTCTACAAGAGCATGAAACGTTTTATGAAACAACTCATTCTTTTTGAGAAAGAGGAATATTGCTCAGAACATTTAAAAACAGATGAAATACATGTATGCATTTAAAAATATGTGGCAATTTGATCAGTCAATGAGTGTAATACTCATACGCCTGAGTAGATTATTACTTTGTATTTCAAGGAAGAATCAATTATTCTTTCTAATACTAGGGCAGAAAATAATTTCTTTTCCTCATAGAGGTTCTCTCTCTGCAAAATACGTAGTTCACAAGCCTGACTCGTTGCTATAAGAAGAATGCGACATTTCTTTACGCCTCCGTGAAGAACGTTATCATAATAGCCCGGTCTCGTGATAACTGATAATTAGTGCCTTTTGTCTAATGGTGGACTGGAAACCGTCCCGTTCATCGCGAGATATTGCAACTTGTTGGTCGTGGTAACGTATCCTATCAAACTATCACTGCTGTTCCTCAACAGACTTTTCTCAAAAGGCCGGTATACACGGTATAATTTTCGTGTAGATTCTCATACACTTTCTATATAGAAACGTCAAAATCTCAAACTGAACGTAGAGACGCGCATACACAGTGTAGACCAGACTTCACGCTTTCTGCATGAGCCTCCACAAGCCGCCGCTAGGGGGTCTACCGAGAAACAACTGAATTGCGCCGTCCGGGTACTACTACAAATTCCCACTCGTTTCGCACCTAGGGAAGGAGGGCTCAAGAAAACGTGCGCGGATAAGTCAAATAAACTTACTTGAATAACCGAAAACAAAACGCCACGCTGGTACACACAATTTCACTTCGCTGTATCACCTAACCACAAAATCGAAATGGATGAGTCCGTCGCGTTGGGTACACAAATCCATTAGTAAACGGTTCTGCCGCTAGAGGCGCTGGAGTCAAAGTACATGCTTTTCCACACGAAAAAATTACGAACATGTTCATAATTTTTTCATGTAGTCTGGACTACATGAAGAATCTACACAAAAACTTTACCGTGTATACCGGCCTAAAGATTTCAACGCAGTCTGCGCAGTTAATGCAATTTTAAATATGTTTTGGCGCAACACGCACTTTTTTATCCTTGGCAGTGTTGTGTATTCACAAGATGTAAAAATAAATTCGTATTTAGTGTGTCACTAGGACCAATGAATCTTTTGGTTTCCTTATTTTAGATCTACAGTAATAAGCTCATTAGCTTCATCCTTCCACAATTATTTGTTTACCATACACTTTAGGCTATTTTGAAACTTGTATCAACGTCTGTTTATTTATATTTATTTTTCGTTATCGAAAATCGTTCATACTTTCAAATCTTGTCAACAATTTATTGATTTTTAGTTAAATAAACTCACTCTTTTGTAAGCCTACAATTCGTTTTTTTCCAATGAAAAACATTGTTTTGTTTTCGTAATTATATGAAAAATGTGGAGAGCGAGGTTCCATTTTTTATCTAAACCGTTGTAAGAGGGTGCTTTCTATTTTTCGGGGGTGGGTGGATAATCATAAATTTTGGGTGGCATTTAAATTTTGCATATACGTTTCAAGTTTTAGGAAGCTCGGTTATGTCAGAGTGCTATATTTCTTTTCTTAAAATTAAATTAAAAGAGATGGCAACGTTTTTTGGTATTTGCAGTTCCTTTTGAGATTCCAGTAATTTTAGAAAATTAGGGGTTACTGGTCAACATAACAGTTACTGGTAAGCGTAACAATTTTATATTTACACATAATCAAACAGAAATTGTTCTGCAGGATTAACCTGTCAACAAACAGAACAATGTTCAACGATCCATTAACATAGTTTAATAAAATCTTCAATTCGATTTTAACTATAAATTTGTATAAATGGAAGCATTATTGAAATAATTAATGTAAAAAAATTGTATATTTTTAATTGGAACAATGAATTGGTAAAATTTACATTGAAAAGGAACAATATGACCAATTGAAAAATGAGAATTTTCAAAAATATGACTATGAGCAGTTGGTTTGCAACAAAATGTTAATTTTTTCTCCCCTTTTTTATTTATACAGTATTCAAAATGCTTTACATTCACTGCTTGCGACTGTTTGTTTATAAAAGACATAAACTGTGCAGTATCCAATGGCGACCTACTGTGCGACGATTCCTGGAATGCTCTCTGCCTACTCTTCGCCGACGACCGTGCCTCCGTCCTGCTTTCATTCCGCGTCCGCCCCGCCTCAGCCCTGCTGGCGCTCTGCCTCGGCGCCGTCTCCACCACGCCTCCCCCACTTCCTCCTCCCCGTCTCCACCCCTCGACCTTGACCCCGATCCCCGACCCCGACCCCCGACCCCCAACCCTGACCCTGACCCCGATCCCAACCCTTGCCCTCGATCCCGCCCCACGTCCCCGATCCCGATCTCCGCCTCCGACCCCAGCCTTCGACCCCGACCCCGATCCCCGCCCTCGATCCCGCCCCACACCTCTGATCCCTATCTCCGCCTCCGACCCCAGCCCTCGACCCCGCCCCACGCCCCCGATCCCGCTCTGCGCCTCGACCCCAGCTCCCGACCCCGACCCCGATCCCCGGCCCCCGCTGCGACTCGGGCTCGATCCGTCGGCTTCCTTTCCTTTCCCGTTCTTCCGCGTGATATTCGTCGCCGGCAGGCGGCCGCGGCCAAGGGCAGCGCGCGGGGCGATCGGGCACTGCGCGCGCGGAGCGAAGGACGCGCGAACTAGATGAAGGGGCGCCCGCGCGCTTGAGAGAAGAACTCGGAAGCGCCGACGACTCGCTTCATGCGTGCTCCCCGCCGACGCTTTCCCGCGAAATCGAATTTTCTGTTTGAGGATTTCGTGTTACGAAGGTACCGGTTTACGATACTCCATAACTGTGAATACAAATACATAATTTAGCATACTTACATAGGATTCATCCATAAATTACGGGAGGGAGGGGGTCTGAGGCAGCGTTACGCTGCGTTACATAGAGATAGGGAAGTGCGTTACAAGGGGGACGGGAGTATTAAAAATTCTCGAAATTTGCGTTACGTAATTTATAGACGGCCCCATACAGTAATCTGCCATTATGTATACGACCTATGTTATACATATAAATAAGCGAATCAACAGTATTTAATAAGAGCAATTTATAAATATTTATGATTTTATATTATATTATAAAATATTCATTTTTGATGTTCATTGTACTTCCTTAAATTAGCTTGATTATCTGGGAAACTCAATCCCCTAGCATTGCAGTTAAACGAAGCTATAAATAAGGGAGCCAATATTCAGTTTCAACACATGCAGATTTCAAATTTGTTATGTAACAAACCTGACCGTAAATGTGAATATCAGCTACAATTCCCCACTAAATCATTCACAATGGAAATAATTTGGTAACTTTGCAGCGTCTGTGAGTTGAAAATGGTAAAAAAGAATTGAATGAAACCTTGCTTGTAATGCGTGAAAAATATTTACAATCTTTATTATATTTATATTTTCAATATTTCAACTACATACATTGCTGGGTGGAATGTCAACACTCGAAGAGGTGCTGACAAACACAAAGCTTACAGAATTTTTCTGTCACTTCCTCCCAAGTTATATGAAAATTAGAAAGTAACTTCACAAAAAGCAAAGTATATGTTGGGAAAATTAAGACCTTAATTATCTACTTTAGATTTACAATTGTTTCTATGTAATGGACAAGGAAAAGGTTAAATTTTCTTCACTATGCAAATATTCTCGAACATAACATTACCCTGCAAATCAGAGCTTTGATCAAGATACTTGATATTTAATTATTCTGTGGCATAGTGACGCTTGTATACATAAAAGACAGGATGTACTTTTGTCTATGGAAGCCACAAATAGACAGACCATTAGGTTGAGCAGGAAGGGGGCGTGTCTAAGATGGGTTTAGGCTGAAAGGACGCTGAGGCACCGCCAGGGGGCGGCAAGACACGTCACAGTGGTCTGTTGTATATGTCACAAACGTCGCACTAGCAAGCTCTGAGGGACGGAGGTCACGTGGGGCACCCACGTCACTTTAGTTACGGGGTGGGAGTAGATCATGTGATCGGTCGGTCATGTGACCGTATCTATTTATGGTGAGGTAAGGGCATATTAGCCAGGATACATTTGCGGCACGGAGCCGAGTGGTATCTTCATTAAGTGCTCACGCACTGCGCTCCAGGGCGAGCGGCCGGACTTGTCCGGGGGAGACGTCAGTCTCACATTTAGCGACGCGGTCAAGCGTTCGCTGTATCTTGCGGTCAAGCAAGGGCGGGTGGGGACTCGCAAGGCAGTCGCGAGTGGCGGCTAGGATAAGCTGTACTGAGGAGGGTTCCGTAAAGCACGAATAAGTGTAAATGAACTTGTGCAACGTTATATATTTCTTTAGTTACAAATAAACTTATTTTGTTACGAATCCTTCGTGTCTGTGTCTGATTAATTAAACGACGCCACAGTTCCTACATTCAGATAATGCCTCCCTAATTGTAGGTAGTTATTTTTATTTCTTGTCCAGTTCGTACCAGTAATGAACTAATAATTACAATTTTCTGTGCTCGGTGTTCTCCAATGTCCCGCACTTGTTGCGTGCGTAACGCCGTATCTTCTACTGCAAACGCACGCACGCGGTTTTTGTGTTAGGCGGTATGACATGAGAGTATCATATGCCTCTCGCCATATCTCATGTTGCAGGAAGTAAACGTAATCGAATGTAACACGTTAAGCAAGTTCACGGTTCACATCCTACGGCGTAGGAGATAGAATAATGTAAAGTAAATGACACAAATAAAGCAGTTAAAGAAATAAATTCTGGAATTTTAGGTTCGGAAAATCGAACATTAGTCTATGTATAATAAGTATCCAGCGATCACGTTATAAATCGTTTCATTTTGACGAACACATAAATTTATGAAATGTGCAAAATTTGCTTTCAAGAGAAAAAATATTAATACATTTTATTACTCACTAAATAGTTTTACCAGTGGTAGTTGCAGTTTGGAGAAGAGCTATTGTCGTAATAAAACGCGTTAATTATTTTGATAATTGAAATATTGCTTCAGAGAGGTATTGGATATTCTACTGTGAATGTAATGCAAATATTATTTTGGTTCAAAACGCACCTTACTGAGAATTTTCGCGTATGATACAATGTTGTGTTTCCACTTGTGTTGCACATCCAGAGTACAGTGCTTCATAAACCTCGCAATCTGAATCCATGTCGTTCGCCCTCTGGGAACCTCTCGCAGAGGCTGGGCGCGTGCGCTCCTCCGCCAGTGGCCGGGCGTCGAACGCATAATGCCGTGAGCCTCCGAAAAATTCGGGCCCCCGGCGCCGCGGAATGTCTTTTAATAAGCCCCTGGGCGAGTCGGGTCGGGGAAGGGCGGGGTAGGGCGGGTCGGGGCAGAGCGGGGAGGAGCGTCGGCGGTACGGGGCGTGGTGGGGAAGAGCGGGGCGGGGCGAGGTGGGGCGAAGTAGGGCGGAGACGGGTGGGGCGAGGCCGGGCGAGGCGGGGCGGAGCGAGGAGGGCCGGGGTGGGGCAGGGGCGAGGCAGGAGCGGAGCAGGGGCGGGGCAGGGGCGGGGCAGACGCGAGGAAGGGGCGGGGCAGTGGCAGGGAAGGGGCGGGTAGTGGCGGGGTAGTGGCGGGTAGAGGCGGGGCAGTGGCGGGGAAGTGGCGGGTAGTGGCGGGGTAGTGGCGGGTAGAGGCGGGGCAGTGGCGGGGCAGTGGCGAGGAAGTGGCGGGGCAGTGGCGGGCAGTGGCGGGGAAGTGGCGGGGATGTGGCGGGACAGTGGCGGGGCAGGGGCGGGGAAGGGGCGAGGTGTTACGGGATAGGGGCGGGGTGTGGCCCACCGTGGCGCAGCGACGCGGGGCGAGGCGACGCGAGGCATGGCGGGTTGGGGCGGGTGTGGCGGGGTGTGGCCGGGCGTGGCGGGTCGTGGCAGGGGATTGGCGGGGCGGGGCGGGGAAGGGCGCGGCGCGACGGGGGCCGGGCGCTTCATGGAGAATGCATGAGGGCGCGGCGCGTCGCACGCGGATACATCGTGGCGGCAAAAACTCTGTCGGACCCTCAGGAACGCGCCAACATGGAAGGCGTTGGTCATTGGTGCTGCGAGGAAGATGGAATTGGATTTGTTATTGTGGTGGGGATGTGGAGGGAGGTGGTTGTAGTTCTGATCATTGTTGTAATTGGTGGCGGCGGTGGTGGTGGTAATTGAGTGTGTAGCGATCCTGAGCTTCCTCAGTCGCTAACAAATATTCGATTAGTAAAACATCATCTCCGAGATTCGCCGAGAGATCGCGTAACGGCGGCGGCGACACCGCCGTCTTATCAGCGGTCGCTGGAGGGGGCGAGAGGGGAACAGTTGTCGCCCCTACGGCATCGAAGGAGAAGAAGGTAGTTGTAACGGAATCGCCGAGCAGAGTAGTTGTAATAGACTCGCCGAGCAGGGCAGAAGAAGAAAGTTCTTAGCAGCGAACACGAACGGTCATGGTGTGAGGAGTGTTCGACGTGAGAGTTCAAGTATCGTTTGAAAAAGGCCGAAGTTCTATCGGGCCGCCACGCCACGTAGATTGAGAAATAAAACGTTCTCACTGCAAGTTATTGTGTGCGCGTGTAACGGAAAAAGTGTTCACGCGAAGCACCAAGAAATAACTCGCAAATATTCACGTTGCGCATGTAACGGAATCTGGACAGAACTTTATTACCAGTGACGCCAATATTCTTCGGGAGCGAAAGAGCGGCAAGTTCCTGCGGAAAACACAAAGAAAGCCAGAGAAGCCATTTTGTGCATTTCGTGAAGAGACGACACACCGCCCGTTCAGAACGAAGAATCCGACCCGCCACTACGTAAAGGCCACATCCAACGGTCTGGACTTCGCCGAGAAATTTCCGGAAGCATCATCGATTGGACTGCAAAGCTGCCGATACAACTCGAAGACGGACCGCATGCGTGAGCAAGAGAAGCAGAGCTACGAGGCCAGGCATCACGACGCACCGCGTCGCCCGCCCATTCTTTGCTCCGCAACAGCGGGCCGCACCGAAGGAGAGCTGCTGGCCGCCGGAGGTCAAGCGCTACCGTTACACCGCGCCGCGCTGCCTAGACGCTGCACCGCGTCCCCAGGTGGGGCGAGGTTAGCCAAAAGCATCGAGAGTTCCGGCGTGCGTCCCGTTCTTCGGGCGTCAGGGGAGTATTACCAGCAAAGGTCATTCGTCCGCGCAAAGACGACGAAGCGTGAGTACCCACGGAATAGGTTTCAGTTAAAACTTGTTAACGTCGAAAGAAAGGCATGTATTTCAATTATCAAAATGAACTAAGTCATATTTGAACGAACTATTGAAATTGATCAGATTTGAATGTTGTAGAATAAATGTAAAAGGAAGTAAATTTCTGTAAGGTTCTACAAGGATTTCAATAGAACATTCTGTATTTTCAGAACATGATATTTAATCAGTTTCAGAGATTACAAGCTATTTGTTTTAACTTTCATGTGTATAAACAAAAGGGTTTGTGGAATATTCTGTTTAATTAACTACTATATAATTTGTGCAATTTAAGTGAATACCAGATATTCTTTTTGGTGGATTTCCAAAGAATTTCGTGCACGAAATTACAGGAGAGCGTTAACTTGGTGTATGCTGAGGAATAAATTAATTGCACTTGTCACCTATAGGAAACAGTAAGATATTCTGGCCATTGACAGGCAAATATCCCTCCCTATAACGGTGCATTCTCAGCACTCCTCGTCTTATCTGAAGCCCCTTTTTGTGCACTTAATTGGATTTCCATGG
This sequence comes from Acheta domesticus, assembly GCA_031308135.1. Lineage (NCBI taxonomy): Eukaryota > Metazoa > Arthropoda > Insecta > Orthoptera > Gryllidae > Acheta > Acheta domesticus. The sequence goes on from JAHLJT010002406.1 coordinate 10,398,932, forward strand.
CACTTGATCTCAGAATATAGTTCAGTGGTCCTCGTTTTTTTTCAATTAAAAGAAAGGTTAGTTTTAATAATCTTGCAGTTAATTTTTCCTCCAAGGTTTTAATTTTATGCTGTTCAATGGTATATTTTTCTTGGTGTTTATTTGTTTATGTGTACATATTAAGGTAATTTTGAAATGTGTGATTTGTTTTTCCTCTAAAGACACAATTATATATATATGTTGGTGGTTGCAACTTTGTGTTTGTTTCTCAAAATTTCCACAAAAGCGAATTACCCTCGAAATTCCCCTCAGACGACCTACACGTTCGGTCACAAGTGATGTTTTCGGGCAAGCTAATTCTATGGTCATAAATTCCGTGAGCTTAGTGAGCTTTTTTTTGTCTGGAGGTGGCAATGTTGTTCCCTCACTAAATCTCATCCTCCATTCTCCTCGCGTTGTGTCATCAACAAAGAAACATGAACCTCGTACTGTTTGGCGTTCATTTGAGTTTCGTCATTGGCCGCTTTTTCTTATTCAGTTTTCTATATCAATTTTTTTTATTGGCACAAGAGGTTTCTTAATTTTGTCATATAAACCTTACTTTAATGTTTTTTCTCAAATACTTCCAGATAACAATACTACCTACTCGGTGGTATTGGCAGGTAACGTCATCAACATCTGCCTTCAGTTTTTTTTCATTTCATACATTTACAGCATTGTTTTGAATGTTTTAGAGACTGTGATCAGCGTATCTTTAAGGAAAAATTAGGAAATAAATGTTTACCATTCGATACTGTGCACTACTACTGTATGATACAGAATTTGGGATAATTTGCCTACTAAACAGCGCTAAGTGACCTATTTTGCGCGAAGTGACCGCCTGGAGGCCCACGTGACGTGGCATCAACCTGATGTCACTGCAGTCCCTCTGACGAGGTTCGAGTCCCGACGGCGGCAGGATTATCGCCACTAACTTGTCAGCTAGGTGGAAATCAGTCGCTGTCTGGAGGAGAATTCTAGTGGCCGGCTACTCTGATCGGTAGTTTTCCGTGGTTTCTCCGATCAACACCAGGCGAAGGCCAGAGCAGAACATTCACAAACGGACCGTGCGCGATCTTTCCTTCCTCTTCCTTGTTCTATCTTCACCCCTTAAACGTACTTTACACTAACATGCAGTACACTACCACACATACCGGGAGGCCGGTCGGGAGCTTAGCGCTTGTCCCGGCTGGGTCGGTGCTCCGCTGGTGGGAGATAGTCGACGGTAGGTCGACGCAATCCAACGGGGAAGAGATCATCGCCACCTCCCGAGAAAAACACGCACTGCACTTACGAGACTAATGACCTAAGTAGTTGACGCGCCCGGAAACACGAATCAATCAATCAAGGGAGGTGGCCGCCTGGAGGCCCACGTGACGTGGCCGCCGAGAGCCAACCGATGACGCGCGGCCCCGAAGTTCGCTCCCTGAGCGAGGGCCCGGTCGCGTCGCTTCCTGAGACGATGCCCCCGCCGCAGGCCTCGAGGGGCTGCGGGCGCCCACGCGAAGTGCGGACCCGAGTGCTGGGCGGCGGCGGCGGCGGCGGCGGCGGAGCGGGCGAAGGTGCCTCCCGGGAAGGTGGGCGATGCGTCGGGGGCGTAAGCCGTCCCTCTGGGGGCGACAAAAGACAGGGAAAGTCCCTCAGCCACTACGGGCCGAGATTTTCTCTGGAAGATCTCTAAACGCGCAATTATACATTTTGTAAAACGGAAAGTGAAGCATTGAAATCAAACACAACAAACATTTAAATAGTCGGCCCCGTGGCCGAAATCACCAAGACAGTAGTTGCCGTAGTGATCTCGGACCGAAGGGTCGGGGGCTCGAGTATCGCCTCGGGCATGGTTGTATGTGTTCGTCCTTTCCCCCATATCAGCAGCATATCGTTTCATCCTCATACCATAACGTTAAATCCAATAGTGGTCGCAAATAACCTAATAGTTAATGCGACCTTAAAAACAAAAAAAAAACATTTCAATAATTTCTATCCCCTATCCTTTCGGCTGATCATAGAGGGTAATGATTGCGGGTTCGGTGTAAGTTGATGCGTTACTGAGTGGACTGCGTGGGAGTTGATGGCATCTCACTTACATTTCCTTTGGTAGCGGAGGACCACTGGTGGTGAATACTTACAGACAAACCACCAGCCTTGTAAGTTCTGTAAGAAAAGTTTAGGTGCTGTCATTGTCACAAGTGAAATTATTGGAATGGAATTAAACCTCTATATTATGAAATCAACAAAATTACAATAAAATGAACCTTGCAAGGGTAATGACTAAATTGGCATTGATTACAAACAAACAGGAATCAGGTTTGAACATAAGAAGAAACATAAACTATTATCTGCGTGAGTTGTAGTGTTGCGTTGAGAGTCCTGCGGTGGCCGGCTGTGATGACGCCAGAGCTGCAGGCATGACGTAGTGAGGGCCATGGTGGGGGAAGACAAGATGAATACGCCGTTGATAGGCACATGAATCAGTTCATACGTTGCAAATCAATTACTGGTGATACAATGCCACTAATTCTGGCATGGTAATCTTGTTCTTTTCAACGACACAGCAAGAAGCAAGAGAGCTAACATTGCACTGAATTGAGCAGAGCTATGCATGTGCCAAGATATGTGTTCAGTATGAGCCAGTAATGGAACAAATGAGGTTACTAAATTATCACAGTTTGTAGGTGATGGCACATGACACAGTTTGCAGTTACCGCAGCAATACACTGTCATAAAGCACTAATACAAGTTCAACACGTAGCGAGACTGCATGTCGTGTGAAAAAATTACTCACTGTCATATATAAAGACGTGGAGTAGTGGTGGCGTCGCACTTAACTGTTTGGCACGACAAACAATGTTTATCGCGCATTTGCAATAATGCGTCATACACGGAGCCACGAGCGACGCAGAGGTGCGTCCGGCGTGAACTTCAGCTCGTGACTGTTGAGTATAAGAGTCTCCAGCGGCAGCGTGGGAGCGTTTCGCGGACAAAGTAATGGATAGCCAATGAGAAGCCACGTAACAATGTTGGATTTCGCGTTGTTAGTTGAAGTACATTACATTAAAATACATGTTATTAAATATTAAGAATTTACATGTATGTTGCATGATTGAGTTCGTAACGGATGTGAAATTGAATGAGTTCAGTTATTCTCGGACCGAGTGCAGGGGGCGGGAGTTCTGGGAACTGCCGGCTGGCGTTGGTTATATTGAAATTCTAAGAACTGAGTCGTTGAGAACATGGATTCGTATGAATGCTGCTAAACTCAAATAAAATACAGAATTACAAATAAAATAAAATGCAGAATGAAATGTACAATGATTCATATATACGATGTGCATTTTGTATACTTTGTATAATTAAGCTTACTTGTTCGAACATTCGGTATGTGACGGTGAACGTATTGGACATTTACACCATAGTCTGCGAGTACCAACCCGATAAAATCCGTGGATTTTAATCTACGATAAGGACAAAAAATTTTCGTACGCCTTTCTTGGGAAGGGAAGTAAAGCAGGTTGTTCCACGTTGAAGATATCCTGCATGAAAAAGAACCTCATGTCTAAACGAATCCTAAGACTTAAATTCAAATCGCCTGTTTCGTCGCCCGAGTGATACCTTTTCTTTCTGCTAGATGGCGAAATGAGACAGCAAAATTTGCGTGTTCAGGAGGAACAGTAGGCGTTATGGCCTGAGCCTCGTCATGTAAGATAAGCGATCACTGAATCGAATTGAAAACTAATGGTGCTACAACATTAGGCTGCTGGCCATTGTAAATGCACTATACTTTGAATAGAAATGTATACTACCGAAAGTATAAGTTGGTGTCGCTATTAATTTTAAAACACCGAATTGGTGGACTTCAATTCCACTTGACCCGCTATGCATGTAGCAATTCTGTACAAGTATAAGACATTGTTTCGATGAAAATTAATGGAGAAGTAGAATAGAATAGTTTTTTGTTGTAGTTGACAATGGAAAAAGTGAAAGGGAATGTTTGAAATACTATCATCGACTGCATGTATTTTTTATTTCAGAATTTAATTGCAGAAAGTGAATTTGATATTCCATTCCCTTGAGCTCTCTTATGCATTTTCATAATTCCTCTTAAGAGCACTCTCGATGCAATTGAAATCCGATGCAACGTTTATATTATTTAGAAGTTTCTGAGGTAAACTTTTCGTATAAAATTTGCCAAAAGCTTTTCGGCTGAATATCGAGCGGAGGCCGGAAGCGAAGGGTTGCTCATTCTCCAGCAACTGGAAGCCGCTTTGCTTCATTACCGAAAGAACTCTCCTCAGCAGCTCACAGCTGCGCCCCGCGCTTGGCCTCTTTCCCAGCAACAACACAACCGCTATTGTGAACTGAGTCAAACATTTTTCTGTAAATGTGATTGAAATGTATTATATTTATCAGTGGCGTGGCGTCAGGGGACGCTAAGATGCTCAGCATCCCCACGTAAAATATTAATAAAAGAACCCTAAATATTGTATTGATTAATCTTCCAAGTGAGTGAAACACATTGAGCGAAACATATTTTGTATTAATTTTAAAGTGATTTCCTACGATTGGTACAAGCGTTGGTACAAGCTGGCCTCTGATTGCTTGGAGGCTAAAATGCTTCTAGCGTCTGCTGCGCGATTGCGAAGAGAAATGACGCATGCGCAGACGGCGAGGTTCCCCTTCCCCTCTCCACCCCAGCCCCTAGATTCTAGAGTTCCGAGAAGCTAGCATACGACTGAGAAAAGGCTTATAAGCAGTGGCGAAGCATCAGGGTAGGCAGAGTAAGCTGAGCTATCCCTAAGAATCTTGAAGAAGGCGGGAAATATATCTTCACTAAAAAAAGTAAATTGTCAATTTATAATGTTATTTTAGCCAATTTATACCGTAAAGTATGCGCACCAAGTTCATTTTTCTGTTCTTATGCGCATTCAATGCGAAGTGTCTTTGTCGCCGCCTGGTGCATCGGGCAGGCTGGGGAGTGAGGCTGAGGCCGTTCCGCTTACCACTGGAAGACAGTTTGTAGGCAAGGGACGGGGCGCGGGGAAGTGATCGCGCATGCGCATTGAGAAGCTGGCCCGGTTATTCGGCCAGAAGGGTAGGCCGGCCTTACAACTGGCCTTACAACTATAATTTAAACTCCTGCCGGCAGGCGCTCTCTTCACCACAAGCTTGCGTGGAACTTCCGGAAATGTCCACTAGAGGTCATTGAGCAACTTCAAATATCACTACTAACAAAAGTAAATACATTTATTTATTCCAAATTTCAGAATTAGTATTCCTCTGTCGCCAATTCGTTAAGTACACTATTGAGAATGTTAACTCTTTCTCCCACATCATTTAGCATTAGTTTAACTTTTAATAAAACAAGATCATTTAAAAAAGCGTTGATTTCAAGCATTTATGGGTTGGTATCGCGGCGTGTGAATCCCCCAGTAGTATTGTATTCTGGAAAGATCAAACAGGATCTGATCAGTGTAATTTCATTTCGTAAGTTAACTGAATAGCGTATACGTGTGTAGGTTACAAGTGAAATGTCGTTGACCAGCAACTGCATGTCGCTGTGTCTCATTGACAATGAGCACTCTGAAACAATTAAAACTCATTAACGTAATTCTAAGTCAAATAACACTCTTCAACTTGGCTACTATTTTAATAGAAAAGAAAATTTCGTGTACGTGTTCGCAAGATGATATGTTTAAAGAAAGCGTTGAATTTTTTCTAAAGAAAACCAGGTATTTAGAATTAATTTACAAAAAACTGTACAAACAAGAAGTATACATCTATTATAAATAAGCATAACCATTTACAATTTTTTTTCAATTCTGCAGTAGGCTTATTCTTGATATGAGTATTGTTGCATGATTGAAATAATACTAATACTAATAATAATAATAATTACTATTATTATTATTATTATTATTAAATTTGTAGTCTTTTGATCTCTATCTTCTAAATATTCGATATTTCATAAATTAAGTAAAAATATGTGTTTTTACAATATGTTCGTGACTCAGCTTATCCAAAAATTAACCTCACGCTTCGCCACTGCTTATAAGCATGTTGGCCGTTTGTACACGAGAGCGCAGCACACTTGAGGTTGTCAGAAAAATATTTTTCTTTCTCACTCGTCATTCTGTACTTCGTCATTCGTCAAACAGTAGAAATAGTGCTTGCGTACTAATTCTTAATTAATATCTAAGAAGTTGAATTCGTACTTAAATACACCCATCGTCATAAAAAAAGCTGCACCCAGAAGGACGACGCGGATTGCGATCATTGTTGGCAGGCAGGTAGAGGGTACCATGCATACAAAATAATTACACTTTCACATTTGTTGCGCTACACAGCCACAGACGGGACATGTCAGTACGGCGTGGGGCCGCCATGATGGCGAACACACGCGTCCAGACGTCGCGGCAGGAATTGTAGAGGTCTCGAATGGAGTCCTGTGCTAGTCCATCCCATGCAGCTTGCACCTGAGCGCGCTGTTCTTGTAGATTGGTGGGTAGGGGTGGAATCCTGATCGCACACTCCATAGCATCTTAAACATTCTTGATTGGAGAGAGGTCGGACGATGCGGCTCTCCACGGCTGCAAGGAATGCTCGGAAGATGGCTGCATTATGCAGACTCGTGTTGCCCTCTTGAAATAGGGCATGGACGTGGGCATTCACGAACGGCAGAGCCACCGGTTGCAGGATCTCCTGAACGTACCGTGCGACTGTCACAGTGTCTCCGAGGAACACTAACGGTGAACGGGCACCATACGATACCGCGCCCCACACCATCACAAGGCCGGCGGGACGTGTGATGGGATACCACAACCCGCTCGTCGTGGAGCTCCACCGCTACCACTCCAGACACGGACCCGGTGGCCTTCGCCATCAAGACAGAAGCGGTATTTGTCGCTGCCGCTGTCAGTCTGCATGGCTGCAGGTCCGTCGTTCCCAACACCATGCGAGTCTGTAGCGACGCTGCTGGGATGTGAGTGGCAGGCGTCGTAACGGTCGGCTTGCGGCGATCCCTGCGTTGTGCAACCGCCGGTCAATGGTACTGGTCATTGAATGTGACAGTGCAAGTTGCACAGCCCGCTGAATAGCACCTATCGTTGCCGTTGTATCTGTTCGCGCGTGGTAGACAATCCGTCGGTCCTCCCTCCTCTTGGTGTGTGGCGGACGTTCATATCCTCCATTTCGTATTTGCGTGCCTTCCTCAATCCACTGCTGCCAACAGCGGGCGATGGTGGTGTCCGTAGGACCGGTGTGGCGCGCAATACGGTTACTAACTAGCCTCTCGCACATCCATGATGTGGCCCCTCTCGAAAGCGTCTAACTGGACAACTGGCTGTCGAACGCATCGCCTAGACATCGTGTACGTGCAGGTGACGCTCTGGCGACGCTACCAGATATCGCAATGGCTGGCGCGGACGTTTGAAGCCGTCTTATTTAGACCGGTGAGCGCGATGTCACCTACCACCGACCTCCCAGTGTGCGGTTAACCATGAAAACGAAACCATTGGCTTAGCAAATGATGTGCAAAATACCTACCGAGATTGCAGCGGATCAGTAGGGTCCTGCAGGGTGCAGTTTTTTTATGACAATGAATTCATATTCAATTTTATTTTGGTTCGAAATGTATAAATTGACAATTGATCTCATTTCCAATCGCGCATGAGAACTAAAGCTAAGCAATTTCATAATTTGCTTTCAAGAAGTCTCGACATAAATCTGTTGAAATATTGTAACATTAGCTTCAATAACATAGATTCTAGAGAACATTGAGCATCATGATGTCTTCAGTTCATGTTACTGTTGAGCACCCCCATACACGCGAGTCATGCTACGCCACTGATATGTACCATGAACTATAGGCCAACAAGTATGTTGTGGACTATTGTAGGATATCCTACTATCCACCCCAATTTATAAACGCAAGAACATGCACAGCTTATAGATTGTCTACCTTCTGATTCTTTCTCCCATTTGTATTTTAATGCTCCTCCTCTTCCCTCTTCCTAATCATTATCATTATCATCATCAGTACATTTCAATACAAACTACTTACTCAAATATTTTAGCATTTCAAAAATATTTAGGGAGTTTGAACTGAAATTCTCTCTCCCTTTCCACATACTGGATCCGTCCCTGCCATAGAAAATCTCTCCGTGAAAAGAAGAGATTTACTCCAGCATTCACATTAAAATAAACATACCCTTGAAAATGAATAAAATTTCTAAGAAATGTAGAATAAAATATTTAGAAAAGATTACAGACCTAACAAACTCATTTATTTTTCTTGAATGAAAATTGAAATTGACGATATGGTTATTGTGAAGCCGTATAATTGAATATGTGTTCTTTAGATAGCACAGCTTTAATAATACAACATAAAATAGTATTGTTTTTGTAGTAGTTTGGATAGTTATGGTATTAATAAAACCGTTCTCTTGTCCCCAAAGATCTACATTTTAAATGAAAGTTGTCTATTTCATTAAGAAAAGTGCTACATGTGCATGAAGCAAAGAGATATGAAATGAATCTACCAACAGAGGCACTGCATAAATCCTTAATATACGATTGAAAATTTAATTCAAATGTTTGTTATGAGAGAAAGTCAATAATATATAACCATACTTATACATATCTTTCAATTCCACTTCTTCGAAAAATTGTTGACTTTCTTACATTTTTGTTTAATTTCTTTATTGACAATGCCTTATTTCTCAGTTAATTGAAAAAAGTCATTTTTAAATTGAAACATTAACTCTTTAAATAATTTTCATGCCAAGTATTTCTTAGCTTTTTTGCGACCTCCAGCAGTTATCGAGCCAGCAATGCTGGTTGAAACTCACGATCCTCACATTTCCAGCGCTGAAGCGATGGTACAGCTTAGTCTCTTATTACAAAAAAAATATTGAAAAATGAAAACAAATCATATATTTTCATTGACGATTCTATAATTCGATGATGTTTGCTCTAGGTATCGACATTTGTGTTTGCTTTTTTTGCATTTGCGAATGTTTTATTACAGACGAGATTAGCATATTCATTTTGTAAGTTTGAATATTGAATTTCGAATTTTCAATATCAATGACCAAGAAAAATAATAGAAATTATTCAAAATATATAAACGAGGCACATTTCATTCTTGCTCAGTTTGTTTAAAACCTGTCTTGTGGAAATGAATGCATATAAAACGATAAGTGTATAAAAATAATTCTTATTTAAAACACAGCAACTTTTTTTCTTCTCTAGAGAAGAAAAATAGTTGTCTTTTATAAGATAAAGTTTTACTGCGGTGTTCATTCGTGTGAAGGTAAACGGAAGTAATAAGTGATACGTATTTCCACAAGATTTCTGCGATAAACGATTTTAATTCGAGTACGTAATGTTTGGAATTTGTTAGAATAATGAAATAATGTACAAGCCGGTGATTGAGACTCAACGTAGTTTCCCCAGTGTGCTGTTTTCTACGCACTAATAGTAGTTTTGTGATTCTCACCGTCGATGTTCATTTTCTGGCCGTGATGGTATCATGCCTTTTTAAGACTTAATACTCGTTCATCGTACTGTAATGTCTAGTAAAGTAATTTGTAATGCATTATCTCCAGCTGTTGAGGATGCCGTTTTTTGCGAAGCAGTACGCTGACGTGCTCTTGCTCTTTGGGAAGCTTTGAGATATTGCCATGAACTAATGAGAAGACACGCTGCGAACGATGGGATGCATCGGACGGTGAAAGCCGGGCCGATCACGACTGCGTTGTATCAATGAAGCTTTGAATCTTGAAGAGGTACGGAGTCTCGACGCAACAGGGCAATTTTTACCAATCTAGTTTTAGTGATAATCATCCATGTAATTTGTAAGGTCCGATTAAATTAAGAAGGTGATTGATAGTTCTGTGTGACGTCAGGACGCCTCTCCCGTTTCCATGGCAGCTGCCAACCAGAGAGACAAAACGTGACGTGTCAGGTCGCTCAGTTGCCACTGCCGAACACGGGGAACATTTGAGCATCGCACAGCGACTTCCCTGCCGCCGCGCCGCCCGCGTTTCTGCCTGTGCTGCGCGCGCAATGGGTACTGTGTTGTGATGATTTGCGTTGAGGTTAGGCTTTTGTGGTATTTTTTACACTTTTACACGTATTTTTTGAAGTGTTTGTTTTCGTGTCCCGGGAACACGTGCTCAGTGGTTTGCGACCTGGCAACGTCGCTCCCCTCCACTCACAAATGTCAATCACCTTCTTAATTTAATCGGACCTTAATAATGAAAATTATTTCGAAAATTACATTGTTAAGGAATAAAATTGTTCACGTAATAAATTCACCGAATACTAAAAAAACTTAATGCAAAATTCAAATAATGTGATGACACAACGCCGTCATTTTTATATTATGGTCATGAAAATATCAGATGATATCTTAAAAACCACACCCTTCCTAATTAAGTAGTACAATCAATTCGATTTGAAATATTTACGAGTGCTTGAAATATTCGCGAAAGCAATGTCAATTAACCCAATAACCAAAGATATAAGATTTAGTTTAGGAATTTTTGCTACGAAGTAAAAAAACAACAACTAAAGACAACACACTGTTATAAACGTGTGGGAAAAATAACAGAAAATATGTGAACAAAAGTACAAAATCCGGTTTGCTATTAAACCGACAAATTATTCCCATGCCTATGCGCGCCGGGGACCGAAAGTCGAAAGCTTGCTTTCGATCAGTCGATCGGTTCACTCTTTAGCCGGCCACGCTGGACTTCTGCAGTCACCGTTTCTCTATTCTGGTCTTCAGCTATACCTCGATATTGAACACAATGTTATCAATAAGTAGTTACATATGCATAATCACAGAGTTGCAGTGATGTTGCTTCTTTTATGTATCTGTATTGTAAATACAGCTTGTTAAGTTGAAAGCTGTATTTACCAAACCCCATACTCTCCATCTGCGCCACGCTTGAAAGTTGAGATATGACCACCAACCGTAATTGGTATATGGCTGCTGTCACTGTAATTCTGGTGTATGACCGTCATGTGGGGCGAAAGATAACAGAAACCACCTCTTATAAAATCACGTAGATGATTATGCATTGCTTTTTAATAAGTGTAGATAAGCCGAGTACCAGAGTCTTTACTCTCAGTCTCTCGGTATGACGCGTCAGAAATGTTTGCATGAGTGTATATTTGTTTTGAATTGAGAGTCGTTAAGATAAATGTACTTATTATACATGTTCTAATGTATTGACGATGGCATAGTAGTGTCACCACAGTCTCCATTTTTTAACTTACTTTACGCGATTTATGTTTTCTTCGTCATAATCTACACAGTGAAAACTCCTTGGAAGTTCTATTGCATCTTTGAAACTATCCCTCACCTCGGAGCATGGGTTCCCAGAAACGCTGGAAGTTGCGTGAAAATATTTACACACTTTTAAAACAATGACATAAAAAGTGCTCTTTTTTAGAGATTGAATTTTTCTGCGAAAAATAATTTGAATTCTTTCATTACATTTTGAAGTATTCGTTCTAGTAGACTTTCTAGCTATTTAGAACTTACCGTTTCATCCGCCAGGAGAGTGAATGTACCAACCCCCGTCATTACGATTTTAAACATTTTCATAATAAAAAAAGCTCCTAGATTACGTTTTTAATTTTCCAGTTTAAGTTCCAGATTAACACATGGGAAGAAAATGGGGAAATATACAGGGCAACATCCGGGGAATAGATGGAGCCCGAGTAGCAATGTTTTAGAAAATGAGACCTATTTGAGCTTTGTGTTATATTTTTGCAAATATAGCTTTTCTATTTGCTCACAACTCAGTATCAGTAGTCAGAAATGAGCTGAAACTCTTTTTCTAAAAGTAAATTACCTAATAAAAGGCCCGTTATGCGGACCTACATTGCTTTAATAGACGATCTGACAATTCAAAGTTAAGATACATTATGAAGCTATTTTTCACTTTTAAAATGGTGATTTAGAAAGCGCGGAAATTCCAGCTAATAATTTTCTATTACACATTAACATCGAGATCACAATAAAGCGATGCATTGAGCTGGTGTGAAAGATGTTTAAAAATGAAATTTCCAGCGTTCAAAATTATGTCAAGACATTAAAAATGTGTCCTTCTTTAGCCCTGAGTGTTTCATCAGTTGCAAAATTAATTTAACAGAAAAAATTAACAACGTACTGAAATTATTACGTACATTGATTTGATTTTAACAATCTTAAAATATTACGCGGATGTTTTTTAAAATAAAGTTGAACATTACAAGTTCATATAGACATGTGCTCTGTCAAAAAAAGTATTGTCTAATTTACCAATGAAATCTATTATTGTTTACAAAATAACAATGATAATTTTTATAATTATAACCATTGCCGTCACCTTGTTGGAAGCCGACCAATTCTTTGAACAAATTTGATTAATAATATTTTTTATCGTTTCTCTTCTCGTATACATCTTTCCCTCTACAAGTGTTCTCCTTCAACGCTTGTTCTCTATTGCATCGCTGTCTAAAATTGCAGATGGATTCAGATTCGTGCCTTCTCTGTGCTTCGCTAGAACAACACAAATATAAAGGAAGAGTGAGGGTCAATGTCTTTCTCTAACCGTGACAAACGGGCAGAGAAAAGACCCGCACATTACAAGGATATAGTGGTGAAAAAGAGAAAAGAGGGTCCAGAATGGCCGTACTGGCAGTTGCAATATTGGGTAGCGCTTCCAGAATAATACCTGCACGTGCGCCATGACTAGGCAACGCTTTTTACAGCAGACTGCCCGCTTATACTTGGGCTTTTATTTCTTGGCGCGTGAGGACCTGTGTTCACGATGAAATATCTCAAGGCATTTCGCATATTTCTCGGTCGTGCCTTTAGATGTCGCATGATGGCGACCGTCTCAAGCAGCGCTGGCGATCATGCGACATCTAGCAGCACGAAAGAGAGAGAATCGACATTCTGTGAGATATTCCATCGTGAAGACAGGCCCTCACGCGCCAAGAAATAAAAAGCCAAGTATAGACGCGTTCGAGAAGGACCGCGAAGTCCTGTCGCCGTGAAGTGCGCCACACCTCCCGGGCGGTCATGAGGGTACACCCACATTGAACGCTGGTTTCCCGCGCGGCAGAGCCTGGCGACGAATGACGTCACTCAGCGGCTGGATTGCGTCATGTTATCAAATGGTGGTGATAATATCAAATGGTCAACACAACGAACGCTCGCCGAAAATTATCGGCGTTCAGCTGTCAACGCCGGCCAGCTGCCGAAACTCCTGAGAGTTTCGGCGCGCTGGCTGCACTCGCTGGTTCTCAGTCGAGTCGTGGCTTTGGAGCGTTTCTTCACAATATTCAATGTGGATATAATGCTTTTTTGATTTCGAAGGTGTTTGCCAGGCCCGCTGTGTGGGATAGAGGGACAAAAGACACACGAACAAATATGGAAAAGTGCTGGAAAGACATTTCTACTTATACGAACAAGTAAACATCTACATAACCTCAAATATATTAGTTTATGTAATGTTTAAAGTTACGTTGAGAGAAACATTAATCGATCTAATCAATAGAAACTAAACGAAAATACGATTTCAGAAGCATTTATCAGTTTATGTGAGAGTACATTATTGGATGATTATGCACGAATTTAAGAAATGAATCTCCCGTAATTGATGAATTAGACGGTCGTTCTGTATATTGCCTTGTAACCTTACTTGAATCCAAATGAATGACGTTATTGGGAGAGTTATCAAATCCTTATTTATCAATAATTTAGATTTTTGTAAAACACACTTTCATAATTCTCGTAAATTAACATCAGTCTATATCAGATTAATATCTATTTTGAATATAATTGTCGATAAACGCATTCAGTAGCATTACAATTGACTAGTTACATATTCTGATTTATTATTATTATTCATAAAAACCGTGCCTTTTCTTGTCTGTCGCTGTAAATAGTTTCGATAAATGAATGGTTCACAGCCCGCTCCTACCTCGCAATCGCATGGATGTGAAGTGCTAGGGAGAACTGCTAGATCTCGACACTGTCGAATCGGCGTGTTACGTATCCACCTTGTTGGACGAGCAGCGCTACATATCAGCAGCGGATGCCGGCGACGGCGTACCAGCGTTCTACGTGTTCGTACCCTCACAGAGGCACACACATACAAAAAAGTTGTCAGACCCAAAGACTTGACACATGTTTTTCTATGTATGTCGACGCGCTGAATCCGAATCTGAAGCCAGAATTTCAACTCCACCCTCCAGTTTTTCGCGATTAAATCCCACACTTCCACTCACACCCCTTACCTTCCACTCACACCTCTTACCTTCCACTCACACCTCTTACCTTCCACTCACACCCCACACCTTCCACTCACACCCCACACCTTCCACGCACACCCCATACCTTCCACCCCCCCCCAGTAGCGTCGCTAGTGATTCCCCTTTTGTTGGGGACGAAAGGCAAAAGTCCGTTTCCAAAGGCGAGTCCCTCCTCGACCTTTGGGAAGGCAATCCCTTGGTCCCGGGTGGAGGCACATTGGCGCAGTGGCGCAACGACGGCTGGGGCGTCCCCTCACACGCCCAGCTAGCTTGGAGCGACTTCCCACGGTGCCAGTTCACCGATAGTGTTGCTTAAGAGCTCCGTGTCAGCCACGCGATACATACAGGTGGCTCTGCCCTTCGTGAACGACCGCGCCGATGGACTTTTGTAACAACTCATGTGCATTCTACATGAGAAGAACTTTCACAGGTCTTCAATCGAGACCTGTAAAACTTTTTTGAGGCGACGCGACATCTGGAAGTGTGTGTCACGGTCCGACGCCATACTAGTATTTTTCGCCTGAGGCCGTGTAGTGCAATGAACGTTGAAGTAGAATCATTTCGTATAAGTTGATCTAGTTACCTTCCAACAATGATCGCATTCCCCCTTGTCCTTCTGGGTGAAGCGTTTTTTAAAATAACTGTATAGTTTATGATCACCAGTGGAAAAGAGATATAGTATTTCTAATTAATTGTATGATATAATTATTCTCTCTTGAATTGGCGATTTTAATATAAACTTGATATGATTATTACAGTTTAGCACAAAAAATCTTAAAGTATTTATTTTCAACAAAATAATTTTATCAAACACAAAAGATGATTTCCTTGATTTAAGAAAAGCCATTGTCGTTTCAAAGTTCTTTATGGAATGAGGAAAAGATTTGCCAGAATTTCTTAATGTTTCGTTTCAAACAATTCTTCGGTGAATAAAGATTCCTCCTCTTTTTTCAATCATTCTGTTTGTAGAGAACATTTGTAAGCTAAGTGGATAAAAGTCTAAGTAGGATTTACTAAGTTCACGTTGTCTGTTACTTGCACCAGTGGCCTAGATCTGTTTCAAATTAAATTGATAATTATATTTGAGCTTATACTTATTCTTATGCAAATTCTTTCGGTTCACTCAAAGAAAGATGCAGAAAGATTACTAAATTGATTGAGAGTTTCTTCGGAAGTTGATAATTTCTCTCAGACTCGTGAACTCGAATTCCATACTCAATCGTTCCGCTCACTAAGTTTCCACAATTCATTAGATTTTCTTTTAATTTATGTTCAGTTAAAATGGAGAAGATGATGGGGAAGAATACGATTGAGGGCCAGTGATCATGTGGCCGACGAGCAAGACGGTAGTTGGAGCAGATTGAACAAAAACCAGTCATACACTCGAGCAGCTACAGATCGGGCGAAGTAACTCAATGTATTAATTGATGTCACTGCAGTCCCTCTGACCGGGAAGTCCTAGGTTCGAGTCTCGACAGCGATAGGATTTTCGATACTAGCTTGTCAGCTAGGTC
Source organism: Acheta domesticus (assembly GCA_031308135.1). NCBI lineage: Eukaryota > Metazoa > Arthropoda > Insecta > Orthoptera > Gryllidae > Acheta > Acheta domesticus. The sequence continues at coordinate 10,414,777 of JAHLJT010002406.1, forward strand.
GAATTCAGTCGCTGTCTGGAGAAGAATTCTAGCGGCCGGCTGCTCTGATCGGTAATTTTCCGTGGTTTCTCCGATCAACACCAGGCGAATGCCGGAGCAGTACCCTAATAAACGGGCCACGGACCGCGCGCGATCTTTCCGTCCTCTTCCTTGTTCTATCCTCACCCCTTAAACTCACACACTTGCACTATACTACCACACATGCCTGGAGAGCGGTCGAGAGCGTAGAGCCAGTCCCGGCTGGGGCGGTGCCCCGCTGGTGGGAGATACCTGATTTCCCCAATCAGGTATCTCCCACCCCGTTAGCCGACGATAGGTCAGCACCGGATCTCTTCACCCAGCGAGGAAATATCACTGCCATCTCCCAATGAAAAAACACGCGCTTCACTTACGGGACTAATGACCTCAGTAGTTGACGCACCCGGAATCAAACAATCAATTAATCAATCAATTGAGCAGCTTCTGCGATGTCGAAATGATTCACAAATGATGATGGAGGCGGACTGTAGAGTATGCCCCGGCGGTGGTGCTGCTGTTGTTTTTTAATAGTCAATAATTATCGATATCTTGTTACTTTTCTATCAGTAATGTAGTTTTACTAACTTATTTTCCGCAAAAGGAAGGATATGATCTCCTAAGCATTTAAGAAGAGTCCCTTTGGGATCGCTCGACCCTGCTACATATTCTTATTCCGCCACTTTCAGCGCTGAGTAGCGGCAACATGAAATTGCACAGTTCATAATGTGCTAAGATCTTTCCGAATAATGCGCCTCATTAGCGGCAAGATAAATAATAAATTTTGTTTGAAAATGGTGTTTGGGAACGACTTATCGTTAGGTACTTCCATACCAAGAAACTTTCTTGTTTCACAAGCCCCTAAATTGGCAAACCTCTATTATTTGACTTGCCTACGATGTGGAATTGTGGCGTGAGTGCTGCAAGCCGTTTCTGATTCGTCGCCCGAGCGGAAGTTTGGGCTCCCAAGCGGAGCGCGCAGCGGCGCATCGCCGCCTATCGCCTCCGCCACTCGCCCCCTCCCCTACCCCTTCCACGCCCCCGCCCCCTGTGTCTGCGCCGCTGCCTCATAAGCCGAGATGGGGCGTGTCGAACCGCGCAGGCTGCGTCGGAGCCCCGCGCCCAGCACCCTCCCTCCGGGGGAGGTGGCTCAGGGCATCAGCTCAGGTCACTGCAGCGCACGTCTTAGGGTTCCTCTCCCGACGGTGGCAGTGTTTTAGACACTAGCTACGTAGCGAGATGGAATTCAGCCGCTGTTTGGAGGAGAATTCTAGCGACCGGCCGCTCTGACGGGTAGTTTTCCGTGGATTCTCCAATCAACATCAGGCGAATGCCGAAGTTGTACCTTAACAAACGGGCCACGGACCGCGTGCGATCGTTCCTTCCTCTTCCTTGTCCTATCGTCTCCCCTTACACACACTTACACTAACAGGTAACACATATATTGCACATGCCGGGAGACCGGTCAGAAGCTTAGAGCTTGTCCCGGCTGGGGCGGTGCCCTGCTGGTGGGAGATATCTGATTGAGAAAAAAAACAGCTTGCCGACTGTAGGTCGGAGCCGGATCTCGCTATCCAACAAGGGAAGATCAGCGCCATCTCCCGAGCAAAAACATGCACTATACTTACGAGACTAATGATCTTAGCAGTTGACGCGCCCGCAATCTCCAGTAATCAATCAATCCGTTCCCTCACCCCCGCCTGCGACACGCTCCTCGCTGTTTCGACCACCAGTCCCCCCCGCACAACGCTCCCCCCACCCGCGCCCCGCTCGCGCCTCGCCCACGCCCCGTCCCGTGTTCCCGCTACCACGCTCAAACCGCTAGCCTTTCCTTTGCCGCACAATGGCCCAATATGGCATCAAATGTACGTCATTAGTGCGTCGTAGAGATGTTCCGTTCAGCGTCTTTCTAGAAAGAATATATAACAAGGCAAATTATATTTTTCAAGGATTTTCTGGAGGTTTGTGCGTTTGAGAATATATTTTTGAGGAAAGTGGAGTTAATATTCGAGGGGCAAGTCTCATGGTGTAATAGCTTGAACATATACTTTCCATCACTGAAGCCCCAAGTTCGATGCCCGGAAAATCTATGAAGAATTAGTGGTAAACAAAGGGAACAGTCGTCAAGTTTTCTCTCTTCAGCCTTTCAGGAGAATTATTTCCGTTTCCTCCGTCTACCATCATGTTTCCAACATAATTACCACTATCATCTACTCATTTGCCACTCGTGAATACCAATTAGTAGTTGAAGAAAGAGACACTAAAGTCGCTTTAATAAATTAATGTCCGACATTGAGTTGTGATGACCGTAACAGAATATCGTACTATCCCTTTTTCGTGTAGAGGCTAAATAAAGGCATTAGAACATATTTTATAGTGTGGATCTGTATGAAAAGAATTCTAAGTGCGATTTTTTTACAGATCTACCGACGTCATTATGTTGCCGGTTTATTTTGTTTCGCTCGGCGCCGTTCGGCGAATGTTGGGCCAGCGTGCGCCCGCCGCCCTTACCGCCCCGCCCCGCCCCCGCCCCTCCGAGGGCGAAGGGACGCGAATAAATCGCCCCTCCCTGATTTATGCGCGGCGCCGGGCGGGCGGGCGGGAGCGCGCGCCTGTGAAATACAGAAGCCCCGACGCCCTCGGTGCTCCCCCTCTACCCACCCTTCCCCCCACTCTTTTCACGCGTTTCCCCTCCCTCGACTCACTCCTCCTCCGATGATCTCTGTGTTTCTGGGTCACACATAAAGCGTAGGATCACATTTACGTCTGCATAATTCGTAATAATAATTATTATTATAATAATTATAATCATAATATAATATAATAATTTAATAATAATATTATTATTATTATTATTATTATTATTAAGAAGAAGAAGGATGGAGAATGCGAGTAAAAATAACCGACGTGAATTGAACATGGTAATTTTGGTACATGAGAATTCGCTAATGTGTAAAATCATTCATTTAAATAGCATTCAAACGCAAATGTATTTCGGAATGAATGAAAATAATTGTTTTATTATTAGATTAGTTTTATTTTAACTGTCATGATGTATGATTCGATGATAGTTAATTACAATTTTAAAATCAAAGCAAACAAAGTACAATAAAGTTACAATCATTACAATAATAATTCTGTCAGTGAAAATACTAATTATTTCAAAAAATTAATTCTACTAATATGAAGTTAAATTAAGATAATTATACTGCATTATTATTATTATTATTAATAGTAATAATCAGATATTAAGGCCAGCTTAATGCTGATCCCCTGATGAATCACATGCATCTGCCACCGAGATCAAAATAGTATAATTTTTAGCTGCGGAAATGCAGGTGCAGGTCTGCATGGTCCCATGCGGCCTATTTACGAACACAATAATATAATAATAATAATAATAATAATAATAATAATAATAATAATAATAATAATAATAATAATAATAATAATAATTCCAATCTGCCCCCTTTTAATAGACCCCAATGTCTCTTTGCGTGCGCCATCGTTTGCAGATGCTTCGTGGCTGGTAGCCGACCAACCCGCACCCGCTTCTTTAAACCCGCCCCGCCCCGCTCTGCCCCGCCCCGTCCTGCCCCGACCCTCTCCGCCTTGCCCCTCCTCGCCCCGCTCTGCCCCGCCCCTTCCCTACGCAAGCGCCTGCCGCAGAGCCCCGAGCGGAAGAGAAATTGGGCCGGCGCGCGATCGCTTCCTCAGGGGGAGGCCTCCCGCCGATAACACCTCCCAATCTACTCCTCTCGGCGGTGCGTCTTCCTAACCCGATCGACCTCAGCAGTTACTAAGAACTGCACAAACACGCTTATCGCGGCGGGTCACAATACGTAATAATACACACAATGTATGAAAACAGTGGGAAGACTTGAGTACTAACAATAATAGTTTATTGAGCTTTCAGCTTTACAAAAATGCCATAATCCGAATCGTACAGTAAACAATGCCGAGATAGACCATTCGCCAGAAGAGAAAACACCAAGACCGTAGCCTTTGCCGTTTTACCAATAGGAGTAAAAGTTCCGTGCCTAGTCACTAACAATTCCAACAGAATAAAACTGAGCACGTGCGTAGTCGGTGTATCTGAATCTACAACTAACTTAAACGCTCTCAGGCACAGTCCAAATCCAATCTGATTTTGCGGGTGCCAGGACGCTCTTTGTTTAAACGTCACCGCTGCTCACTCAGACTCGCCCCGACGGCTAGGTGTTTTGTGGAACGAATATTGCTTTGCTGAACCGTAGATTTCAGTAAGATTTACAACAGTAGAGTCCATACATTTGCAACAGTTTTACATTTCCTGATGTATAATGATCTTACATTTTCAGGTTCTGTGCTTATTTTCATTTTCGTGAATATTGAAGCTTATTGGCATCAATATTAACTGAATGAATAGAAAAGGGCCTATTCTAATAATTCTCCTGCTCAATTTTTAGATAAGAGATCCTCCAAGAGAGCGCTCTTCAGGCTATTTAAAATGAGCTACTATTGTCATAAATAATGTATTAATGTTTCCAGCAGTGTAGAGAATAATGTAGAATAATTTACCCAGGTATTTCTTGCGCATAATAATTTAAATAATTTAAAAATAAATCTTCAGATATTAAGTCTAATGTATCACATTAGTTATTTATGCATCAAGGCTGAAGTGTAAACTTAATTTGCAAGAGTAGTTAATCACTCGAGGCGGAGCGGCGTTGTGGGTGATAAGTGAATTCGTAAACTTTTCAGCGAGTGCATGTAAGTTTTTTGCATATCCTTGTTACAATTCATAGTTTTAGATCGAATATAACAGGCAAAAGTTAATTAATTCAGAAATAATAACCATGTACAGGAGGTAGCAGGCATTAGTTCTGTTGATATTTGTTACTCGATTCATTAGTGCAGCACTTGATTTCTAGCAGCATTTCATTAATTGTTGAAGGCTCTATCACAAAAACTTCAAGATGAGTGGACTTCGCTGTAACTTGTGCGGTTTTTACACAATAATACATATGAATATTGAAAGAAATGTATATTCATATCACATATCATTTAGTCCACATCCATTTAAACCAGATACAACTTACTCATTTCTCGAACGTTTATTTCCTTTCATGACAATACCAACTGCGACATTTGCAAAGGTCGTGATAGGCCGCTTCTGGCTGCCCTCGATGCGGTTTTTCTCACCACGGATCGCCATTTTCCTGGCTCCGCGCCATCTTCTTTTATTGCCGTTTCAGCAATGCGAGTTAATTTCAATCTCCCCGGCTAATGAACGAACCAAAGGGGTGCCGCGCGGCCTCCTGAGGGAGGCCACACAATTTGCTGAGGCCTCTGCCTGGGGGAGACCTCTGGGAAGGCAGAGAGCTCCCGGCAACGACGCGACGCGGACGGCGAGCGGCAAAACGGCGGCCCGGCCGACTTTTTGCTCTTACACGCAACACTCACCGTGCTGGATGATCGGATTGACATGAAATTTCACCAGCTGATAGAACACCATGCAAAACCTATATACGCAAATTTTGAAGTGATATAGAGTATTATAGTGTTTTATAGGCATTTTGTATCAGGACCTTTCGTGAACGCGCTTCCCGCAGCGGGCGAGCCGTTGCTTCGGCAGCGCTGGGAATGTTACGCGGCGTCTATCAGCTGGTGTCAGATTTCCAAGCGCGTTCGTTTAAGAATTCGTATTTATCTTCTCTTTAATAATTAAATTTGTTCAAAGAATTGGTCGGCCCGACCGGGATTCGAACCCGGGCCTTCTGGTTTACGCCCAGCTGCTCTGACCACTAAGCTACCGAGTCAACCAACCCTTTGAACCGTTTTCACGAGCGCACTATCGCTCCTTATATGTATATATAATTGTCATGGTAACATGGTCACAATTTGGAGTTTATCAACATCCCCTGGGTGTTGATTCTATATGACTGCGGAACATATTCTCCGAGCGTATAGCTTCCAACAAGGTGACGGGATGGTGACAATTATATATCTTCTCTTTCTTCTTCTTTCGTTTGGGTCATCAAGGGACCTCGCACCAATTTCATTGCTTCTTCCTTTGTCCTTCTTTCTTCTTCCTCCAGTACTCTTTCATCTGCTCGCTGTGTATCACATTTCTCGCTGTGTATCATCTTTTCTTTATTGTATCTGTTTATTATGTATTTTTAATTATTTACTGATTTGTTGTGCATTTATTTATTTACGTATTTGTTATTAAATAAGTATTGTCTGATTAATTAAACCACATTGTAATCTTTAAATCCTGTAAATAATACCAGTATGCATTTAATTATTGCATTCGAATTACTCATGTATGTTTTCTCGTCCTACTCGTCCATCGGAAGCTGCAAAGTAAACACCCGTTTTTGTCACCCCGCCTGCCCTCCAAGTAACTGAGACCTTGCCGAAACTGCGATAGTGCAGGCGCGGTGTGTGAGTAACGGTTGCAGAACCAGCGGTGAGCAGCGATTTCCGCCCTTCCACGGTCGGTAAGGTTAAGAAAGGTCCCAATACTAATTATCGCAAAAACACTACCTGCAATGCTTCATAGCACGTAAAAATTTGTATGTTGGGGTTTTGAAAGGTGCTGAACAAGCTGGTAAAATTTCAAGTCAATCCGAGTATCCAGCATGGTGAGTGTTGCGTGTTAGGGCACGGTCAGAGAGGATCCGTTTTCGGCCGAAGAAAAGTTCGCGCGCGAACTGCCGACTGATTCTGCCGGACTGACTGGTCACTCTGCATTCGGCTGCAATATTCATCTATCTGTGAATTGTTGCGCGTAAGTGGCATGTAATGGAAGCGAGAAAATCACAACTGCTTGCTGAGACCTCTGCTTTCTTCTGCTTGAAAATCAAAAAGGTCGAGTTTTAGAAAATGCATTACTACAGAGGAACGACTGTTCATAACCATACGATATGTGAGGTTAAGTCACATGTTTATAATACGTTTTGTACCAGTTTCGCCCACTTCTTCTGCGATTTCATTCCATAATTTCCTGCTCTTGTCCCTGTTGTGATATCTGTTCTGTCTGATATCTCAATCTGATATCTGTTCCACAGAGCATCTCGTTCGTGTACAAGTGAAATCAGCTTTTCAACATCCATCTCCGACTGCTCAGATCGGCCGAATAAATGAAATTCATTTGATATCGGTCTACCGACGTCGAAGTTCGGCCGTGTTCGCCAGAATTTGTCGGATGCAATGTGACCGTGCCTACGCTCTAGTGAGGGTTTGAAATATTCGACCGAGAACGGCCGTGGTCGGCCGAACGATAATTAGGCCGAATAAGGATCCACTCTGACCGTAGCCTTAATGCTAGGAAGCGGTTGTAAGGCCTCGGGACCTAAGAAAAGGTCATGGGATCGGAGCAAGGAGGTGGGACGAGAACGAGGAAGTGAGGAGTCTTCCCAACTTCTTTTAACTCTTATTTTTTAATTAAATGATCATGGGTGTTGTCATTGTCAACAATACTGTTTATTTGAAGAGCAATTTTCGATGGCTTAGCTATCATCAGTTTTTGCTGTCTGGAAGCTACAAAACAACGGCATAGTCATTTTACGTAAAAATGATGATTTTATATGTTCAATGCACGAAATGATTTTTTAAATGTTTATCAGCAATTTTAATTCGTGTATTTTGCGCAGAAAACATGAATATTTTACATCTTATCAAATCTTATTATTTAAATTCTTGTGAGTGTCCGAGTTTGTGGGGTCCGAGATCACCTCAGTTACGAAAACTGATAATCCATAGTTTATTTGATAAGCATCTAGTACAAATATTTGCTAAAATATTGCGTACACTGACAATACATAAACAACGTAAAACAATATACGATTTCAAATATCGTAAATGGAATAATCTCGTAATGGAAGAAATGTATCAATTTTGAAATAAAGTTTCTCTACTACACGTTTCATGACCGAAAGATCCGAAAAATAGGAATAATGGAGATCTTCACAAATTCCGTAATCATTGGCTCCTCTCCTCAAACATTGAATGGGTCCTTCGTCATTGGCACTCTGTTTTAGTTGTCCCTCCATGTAAGGGGTAAATATGACTATTCCATTATTCCACTCGGAGGAAGCAAACTGATTTCTGAAATATCGTTTCTTGAGTTATTAGCGCTTGCCTACTTTCGCCGTTTCGGACAAATTTGTGACTACCATGGTCACTCTTCTATCACTTTCACGTATGATAATCAATCTGACAATTACGACAAAATAATATGAGAAACGAGGTATCCTGTCGATCGTCAGACTGTCCTTATTGGTCCTCAGACTGCTGATATTGTGGAAGGGAGAATTACTGAAAATTCCAAATACTCAACATTGTAATTTCAGATGACTTTTCATTAGTGGGGATGCAAACGTTAATTGTAGTTAAATAAATTATTTTTCATGACATGCTTGGCCTTTTTTCAACCATGCTGAGTAATTAAATAGGTAAAATTACATTCATTTTGCGTTATTCAAGACGCGTCTGCAGCTGGAACTTCGTAATGGCGCACGGAGCGGAGTTTCATGGAAGAAGGAAAGACCTGCGCTCGTGCCAGGACTGAAAATCACCTGCATTGCCACGAAGGAGAACCTCTCTTCCGCAGGGATTACAGAAGTTTAAATTTGTAAAGCACTAATTTTGCTTTCGTTTGAAATACTTGCAAAGTCTCCTCTTCTCTTCCGGTAACATCTGTAGGCTTCTAAGTCAAAGATGTCTATTTTAATTGAAAAAATAACCTTTTTTAAAAGCAAACAGTGAGTGATAAGAATGAAATAGAACTCATTTTAATACGAGGAATGAAAATAAGAAGTTTTTTTTACTGGCTGCGACACTTATAAAATATTTTGACGTATTTATGAGATTTTTTTCATTGAAAAACAGTATGATTTCGCTTTTTGTGAACCCATGTAGTTGTTATTTTAGGCACTCAAGGCATGCATTATAAACCAGTTTCTAAAGAGGAGGAAGTAAGAGAAAACGAACTCTTAGAGTGTTTTTTTTCGTAGGGTCTTCTTGTACCATGAATTTTCACTGACTTTTCTGTGCAGTGGTGCAGTGGAACGAAATGGGAAAATTTGTCACTGTTTCTTTTAAGGAGGAAATGCTTCACAGAAACTGTTTTGGATCTGGACGAGTTTTAAGGAGGAAACCCAGTGAAGCACTCAACAAAGGAACTCTACGAATTAAACACCAAATGAAAATTAAAGAAGTGCAACCACTCCAACAAATTTTGGTTTGTTATAGATAACATCAATAATATATTCCGCAGTTTCACAACGAAATGAAATGAACTCTGTGATTGAGTCACCAGATGGGAGTCACATTGCACAAATAACTATTTTCTGTTTTATTGGACAGGCTAAATTCGAAACCGCAGCGTCATTGGAAAAGGAAAGGTTTCAACAATTAACACTAACTTTCAAACACTCTGAACTCATCTTTGAAACAAAAAAACGAGAATATTACGCTAAAAATGGGGGTGCTACAACAGCATAATTTTTCGTTTTAGTAGTAAGTACTCTTATTACATGAAGTATTATTTCACAATTATTGGTACGTAATCTACGTGATGCAACTCAAAATTTATGCAAAAAGTTCTCATATTAAAAAAAGTTACATAAAATTAAATATCTATTATTTAGACATAAATTGCGTGATAAAACACCTACACCTTCAAAATTGAAGCTATAGGACAGTTAGAAAAAAAAAGTTTATCATTTTTGAATTTCAACGAAAATCATATCTCTCAAATTTAATTAAGCAAACATTGTTTTATTGACCAAAAAAGATAAGAAATAATTAACAACGCCTTTCCATTCTGTCATAATTAGTTTGCTTTGCCATTTCCTTTCCGGCAATGTTTTTCTGTTCGGTATGTAAAGTCAGGAGCTCCAGATGGCTCATGGTCTATATAATGTGCATGTAAGTTGTACAAGAACTTCAATGCAAAGAACATTACACGTCTTTGCTCTTAATGACTTTGTGTACTTAAGGCGGCTGCGGCAATTGTGCACCTTCCCTCGCAACCAGCAGAGCACAAAAGCGTCCCCACGCGCTCCATGCCACGAGACTTCTTCCGGCGCGACGATGGCCTCTCGTCGGCCCGGAACTTCCAAGAGACAAGCGCAGTCCCCTTCAATGAGTCTCGCCTCTTCTCTTAGAGCGGTTGCGCTAGAGATATATGTGGCCTCGTAATTGCCACAAACTTTTCATTGAAGTATCGGTGAAATTGCCCGTAATTTCAGCGAAGTAATTTAGAAGTTAGTTGTAATAGCTTGAAGGCAGGTACAACTTTAATGTGGGGTAAGTGCACTACTCGCAAGCACAGATAAAGAAAGGGAGGGGGAGAGAACGAGAGAGAGGGAGAGAAAATGAGACAGAGGGAGAAACAACGAGAGAGGAAGGGGAGAGGGAGAAACTGTCAACACGTCGGGTCAATACGTAATGTCTTGTGTACGTACTATCCGATTAACCGGCGTTGCCCGGATATTTACTTCTCATCATCACCTGTTAAATATCATCACCCGCCTCATACTTATCTTCTCCCATGCACGCCTTATCACTCCTGGCCATCCAGCCCCTCCCGCTCAATCTGTTGTCCCGCTCATCACCTCCGTCTGTATCCTCCGAACGCCCAATTCGGCTTGCCATGGCCCTCCTGCCTACAACGTCCTCTCCGCTTACTCAGACCCTCCCGCTCTCTTTTTCTAACACGTCTCTCCCTCATGTCCTATGTGGCAGGCCACGGCCGTCCTGCGAACACCTCCCGCCCTGTTCATCCATCCCCTTTCCGGTCTGTCGGTTCCTAATGCTCGCACGCTTCGTCCGACACTCCTGCTCACACTCTCTGGCTTTCCACGACCGTCCTGGAAACACTTCCCGCCTCCCCCATCCAGCCCCTCCCGTTCTACATGCTCCAACGTTCATCACGCTTCGTCAATCCGCCCTGTACATCCTATCTGTCGTGTCACGGCCGTCCTCCCTTCGAGCGTCTCACCGGGAGAGATGGCTCAGTGCATCAACCGGATGTCACTGCAGTCCCTACACATCCACTCCCGACAGCGGCAGAGTTTTCGACACTAGCTTTTCAGCTAGGTCGAATTCAGTCGCTGTTTGGAGGAGAATTCTAGCGGCCGGCTGCTCTCATCGGTAGTTTTCCGTGGTTTCTCCGATCAACACCAGGCGAATGCCGGAGCAGTACCCTAACAAACGGGCCGCGGACCGCGCGCGATCTTTCCTTCCTCTTCCTTGTCCTATCCTCTCATCTTACACACACCCTTATACTGACACGCATTACACTACCACACATGCCGGGAGACCGGTCGGTAGCTTATAGCTTGTCCCGGTTGGGGCGGTGCCCCGTTGGTGGGAGATACCTGGTTGAGGGGAAAAACCCCGCTAGTCGACGGTAGGTCGGTGCCAGATCTCGCCATCCAGCGGGGAAAAGATCATCGCTACCTCCCGAGAAACACACCACACTTACGGGACTAATGACCTAAGTAGTTGACGCGCCCGGAAACACGAATCAATCAATCAATCGAGCTTATTCTGCGCTATGTTCGTGTCGCTCGTAACGCTACGTCCGTTCCCCCGTACGATCTATCGAGTTACCATGGCTCTCCTGCCTTGGTAGCCCAATACACTGTCCTTCCATCCCGCTTATCACGCACTTCCCTTCTAACGACTTTCCGCCTCGGCTTGGTCTGCTCTTTGCCGTCCGCTGCGCCGCTCCTCCCCCTCCTTTGGCTTCTTCTACTCCTTTCGTTCTTTCCGCCTATTCTCTCTCCCGGTCCGTGCTGCCCTTCCTTTCCTCCCGTTCCGCCAGCTCTACCCTCTCCGACCGATCCTGCTCGGCTCCTCCTCCCGTCACACGGCTACGTCCAGCAACAGTGAAGCTCAGATAAACTGGGTATTGCATTTAACTGAATAAAGGACCTTGTAAGGCCTAGCTATACCATTATAAATTAATGCTCATGTTTCTAAAGAACTATTAATGATACAAGAATGAAATTTTGCGCAGTCATTGTTTGCACTATTTTATATATCCGTGGATTTTTGTTACTTTATTAACTTAATGGAACTATTTTATTTATACTTTGAAATATTTAAATAATCGTGCACACATTTTTCAACTTATATCTATTAAGCACTTCGCTGATACGAGACTACATGAATGAAAAAATGGCAATGTAACCAGAATAATCTATTAAGTGGTACCAATTTCATTAATTTGCCGTTAATAGTTTCTGAAAAATAGGAACATAAAGTTTAAAAAACTTAAGCTACGGAAAACAGCCAGTTAAATATTTCGCAGTACCTCAGTAGGGAGTAATATATGATATGTTGCAAATCGTTATTGTAATATAATTTGTAATGTAACCCATTGATGTATACTTAATTGTGGTCGCTGATGAACTATGTTGTTAAAGAGCGACCTTAAATAAATTAAAAAATCTATAGTTTTATAATGAAAACAATATTTATCTCCAAGACGTAGATAAAAGCACTTCCGAGTTCGAAATGTCAACTTCCGGTAACTCCCCAGCTGCTAGCGAGTTGCGTCGGCGGGAGGATCTTCCTCTCTCCTAATTAGCTGCCGGCCCAGGGCCAGGCGACGCCCACGGCCAAGGCCCTCTGGAGATGTCTCCTCTCCAGAGGGCCTTGCCACGGCCCGCGTCGGCGCCTTTCCTAATTGCAGGCTTCCAATCAGATTGTTCCGATGAGCCTTCTTTTCTCTTTTTCCCCCCTCGCCTTATAGGCCTACTCCGGACACGCATACACGCATACTGCCTTTACCGGGAATCAGAAACATTATCTCTGAGGCAGGGGATGAAACATCATTGGGGGAATGAACATTTTTAGGTGAATCACATTTTTATCTCCCAGGGTTGTTCGTCCTCGGGGAATGGAAGATGAAATGATGATGACAGTGAGGGGTGAAAGAACGGCACATACATATAGACATACACAAATACACCCACGCCCGAGGCGGGACTTGAACCCGTGACCCTGCGGTCCGAGGTCGCCTCGACAATACTGCTTTAGCGATCTCGGCCACGGGGCTGAATCTTTTCTTTTTTAATGCCAATATTTATCTTCTTAATTAAAGAGATACGTGGGCTTTCAATATCACCTTTTCAAATCTCTTTATTGAATCGAGTAGAATTGGATACTTTCAGAACTCGTAAAAAAGAGTTTATACTTTAATTTGACAGCCTTTCCCTTCAATGTCATGAAATACATGGCTCAACGGATTTGGAGTTAATTTCTGGTAACAGTACTTGCGAATTCGTTAAACATAAGTAGGCCAAAAACAAAAAGAAATGAAACAAATCAAACTGTAAATACAAGGACGCCGAATTAAAAACTACCCAGATTAAGAAATTTGAACAATAAAATGTTATCATGAACTGTGTAAGGTCGAGTGAAGTAATAATGCCACTTAACAAAGGAGTTTTTTCGATCCGTTTGATATAATTCTGAATGATAAGTTTTTTACTTCAAATTTCATTAGTGAGTGAAGGTGACTGACTAATTCGAGTTAGTAATGAGTGAATGCAAAAATAATATTATTCAAATGCCACAACACGGATAAATGAAGGTTTTCCAAGCTCAACGCCTTTTATAGCTCTCTTCACCAAGCTGCATTCATGGTAACCGACAAGACAAAAGGAAGAATGCTTTGTGATGTATAAACCTGTACGAATGCGAGTAGTAAACAATATTACGAGAAGAGCTCGTTCTCTCAATAGACTTCTCCCATTCCAACATGGCCATTTTGCGTTCAATTTATGATGACAAAATGGGCATTCGGTGGAATTTTGGATGCACATGTACAAACGGCTGTTTCCATTGTACGGAGAACGTAATTCAGCCATTAGTCCGCACAGTATTAGGCAAAGCTCTCCATGCGATCATGTCCTCCATTTAATTCTAGTACTGAATTCGAGAACGCGCGAAAATACACTGTCCCAATACAAAGTCCTTCCAATGCCATCTCGGTTTATTAAGTGAACTATAGTGTGAAATACTCTTGCATTACTGTAAACTAATTTGTATTGAATATTTTTACAACTTTTAATGTTAGTACTTGCCCAGTTCACTGACAACATTATTGTGAATGGGAGGCGTGAGCGAGTGGACTGTTATAAATTTTGCCCGATCTCACAAACCTGGGATAACTCAGAAGGACCACTTCTCCGATTTAGTAAAAAAAAAAAACGAACACGGTAGGGGAAGTTACCGGAGGGTTGTGATATGTCACCATTGCTTAATTAAACACAACATATAATTTAACAGGAAGGAATTTAACAATAAGGAATATATAATTACATAAATTAGTGGAATACAATAATATGCTACTTGAAAGCATACTTAAATGTTGAGGGCAGTTGATCTGAAAGGAAAGTACATGGATACCAATACGAGTGTTGCCCACTGCTGGACGAAGGCTGGATGACGCAGTAGGATGACGCAGCATGTGACGTCACACACACAGAGATGTAGCAGCGGGTCTGAGCTTGTTGCAACTTGCAGCGACCCAACCGCAGACAGCTGTCATTGAGAGAGAGAGACGGCGAGTGCAGCTCTGGCATGCTCAGTAGATAACAAGCGTGCAATAATAATGTGCACTGAACAGCACAACATAGTTAAAATAGCACAGTACAATAAAACTGGGAGTCACCAGTTGAATGTTAGCGAGCCAAACAGAGCAGAAACAGTGCCGGCGGCATACGCGTAGCATGGCACGGAGCACAAATGTTGCACTAACACAGTCAATGTCACAATATATGAAGTCGTACACAGTGTGCAGCTTAGAAACAAAGTTAATTATAAACCATGATGGCCGGCTTGGCCCTTACGGAGCGCAAGCGTCGTTTGGCAACGGTAAAGTTAGGTGCCATCAGTGGCGTAGCGTCAGGGGACGCTGAGATGCTGAGCATCCCCGTATATAAGAACCTTAAATACTGTATTGATAATCTTACAAGTGGTCTGTTGAGCAAAACACGTTTTGTATTAATTTAAAATTGATTTCCTATGATTGAATTCGGCGGGCTGATGAAGCTGGCCTCTGATTGGCTTGGAAGCTAAAATACTTCAGCGTCTGCCGCCAGATTGCGACGAGCAATGACGCATGCGCAGATGGCGAGGTTCCCCTCTCCCCTCTTCACCCCCGGCCGAGAGAAACCCGACTGCTTTACCCTAGCGTCTACTGCAGAAAGAAGCTCGTTTGTGCACGAGAGCGCAGCACACTTCAGGCGTTCAGTAAATTATCTTTCTCTCTCTCACTCGGGAGTCCCCGCTTGGTCATGGTTACAAACTGTAGAAATAGTGCCTGACTACTATTTCTTAATTAATATCCAAGACATTGTATTATCTCTTAAATAGATTACATATTATTTAAGTCTGCAATGTATAAATTAACAAATGGTCTTATTGCCATTCGCGTATAAGAATTAAAGCTGAGCCATTGTATAATTTGCTTTCAAGACATCGGCAGCCCTGACTGCTGTGAGGATTTTGTGGGAAGCGCCTACACCGTCGTAAGCAATCGAGATCGTGGAAGTAGTCCCAGTGTATCTGCCTTGTGTTGCGTTCGCCTGTTAGACGAAGTAGTTGATAGTGACATTTTGTGTGTTATTGTTGAGCATCCCCAAACGTGTGAGTCACGCTACGCCACTGGGTGCCATGATGGCGTGAACTCGGCTTATAAAAAAGGTACAAGTATAAAAAAACACGGAGCACAGTCGCGTGGTGTTTGCCGGTGATAGCTCAAGTAGAATTGATTAATATTGCGAACATACGCGTGGCTTGTAGTTCGACAATAAAACAAGTAATTGCCATGATGACTTACAAAGACGCGCGACAGAGCGACGCGGAGTGCAGCACAAGAAATCTCGGGCACTTCTGGTGGCGCCAGCGCTTTGCTGCGAGCGTTTGGCGCCGATTTTGTGCAGTAGCCAATGGGAGCTAGCGAGACAGATCCATGGGATTCTGTTACTTAAAATTAAGAAAGAAAGGAATTCATAAACAAAGTGTAAATTAGGCATGATTTAAATTATAGAAATTACGCCTTTAATATGAAATTAACAGGAGGGACCTGAGCTGTTATGTTATAAATCAATTGTAACGGCCACCGCCACGTGTGGCAGCGGCTGAGTACGGCGAATGCCGGGGCGTTAGAGTTCCTAAGAATTTGGCCGCAGCTGCGCTGGGTAACAAAGGAGTTGTATTAAAGCGAGGTTGCGTAACCATGCGATGTGCTTAAGTATGGAACATAAGAAAATAGACGTATGATAACTTGTACGAACAATTATATTTCGATTTAATCAGAATGACACTTCAAGGTTACGAGCTGGAAGGAGAGGGCGACATTGTCAACCAAATGGGAGCTCCAATACCAAAAATGTAAGGCGTAACAAAGCTCACGATTGGATCAATGTGTCTCTCTCTCCGGCCAGCTCGTGATCTCAAAGTGCCACTCTTTTTAAATCGGGACACACGCGAGACACACGCTCAACAAATATTTCTAGTGTTCTATTTTCACATTGTGCGGTTAGAAAGTAGAGGTAAATTGCCATGTTCAATTTTCTAAATTGTCATCTTTTTTTACATAGATAATGTATTTAGCTCTCTTCAAAAGCACTCTTTATCCTCTATTAAAACCTAGCTTGCACGTTCTAGTAATTTAATACGGAATCGTGTGTTTATGGAAAACTTTTACATGAATATGTTGGGTGAATAAACGTAGTTCTGTGGTGGATTGCATAGAATTTTTTTATTTCCCAATAAATTGTGTGTGGATTCCGAGACACGAAGCACTGTCGTGGGCTCCAGAGAGGTCATTACCGCCTTTTACAAACAGCGACAGCACTGCACTTCTGATGACCGGTTGGTGAGGTCGGGGCCAATCGATGGATCGCATGCGATAAACGCCCAATTTGAGATGAAGACGTTGCTCTTTTTCTCTTTCATGTGGAATGGTTTTCCCAGTATATACTGTGTAGTAATCAGAGAAATAAAAATATAACTCTTGTACAAATGCAAGAATCCCAATCATTTTGTGCTCTAACATGTATGTATGTATGTACTTTGGTACGACAGCTGTTTACGAGGTAAGGCCTTACCAGCACGTCCTGGCCTTGCGGCCATGGGTAAAGGGGTAAGCGTGGTTAGCACATAACGATCCCTACGCCACATCTCTGGTATTCTCAATCTGAGATGTGAGCTTTCTCATCGTCACTCAGCAACAGATACTGTGACATTCCAAGGAAAGCTCCCAGTAATTATTGCCCCCACCGGGAATCGAACCCGGGGTTGCGTCGTGGAAAGCGAGCACGGTAACCAATGGGTCATCGAGGACACAGTCTAACATGTGATATGAGTAAATATGGAGAAAGTTTGTGAAAATGTTATGAGTTCTCTGTTGAATCACAAAACACTGAAAGATTGTGTTTTGTTCTTTGTTCTGTTCGGCATCAGCAATTAGGGAAAACGGTACCATGGGGTTTATCAGACTATTTTCAGGTCAGTATTGTAAAAGTGTTAGGGCGCGTGTGTGGATGTATAGATGAAATGCTATTTATTATAGGATTAATATTGTTTTTGGACGATCTTTTATTTCATTTGAGAAAGTAGTGATAATGATGTACACAATGCAGATTTGATTCGGTGAGAGTAACAGAGAAAGTAAAACTGGATTTGACTCAGTGAGTTGTGTAGATATGGGTAGATTTCAATATAGAAAATTAGTTGTGAAAATATTTAATATAAAATACCTGTAGATGTTAACAATATAACTAACAATGTGTATTTAATGTAACACAAATAGCCGAGGAGGCTAAGTAAACGAAATGTATCTATCTCTATCCAAATCTCCAAATAGAGCTGTCCTTCTATAACCACGTCCATCCCCGACCTCTTCTGCCTGAATGTTTGATGGAAAGTCCTTGCGAGAGGGTATAAGTTCCGTAATGGGTTTACGGACTGCTACACGAAAGCCTCCTGGCCGCCGCCGCCGAACCTCTTCACCTCTAAAGGGTTGAAGGGCCACCAGCTTAGGAGGCCCTTGTAGGCAGCAGAGGCCGCTCTCGGCCGCAATGGCCCTTCGAGCGCAGCCGAGGGACGGAGAGGAGGTTAGGGTCAAGGTTCTGCTAAGGATAAAGAGGGAGTACAATTAACTGAGGACAGGGAGCTTCAACTACAATTGCAATATTGAGCGCCCGCCGTTGAAACGACCGATATTCTTGCGTAGAACGTGCTTCACGGCTAGGTGCCGTTGAGTGGTGTTCTTGCGCGAAGTAGTCTCTTCCTCTGTGCAACACCTGCTTACTTGCAACCTTACTCGGTGCAGCATCGTTGCGTAACCGTAGCGTACTTGGCGCATGGGGTGTACGAACCTACAGCGCATATTGTTCATACAGCGTCACAGGCTGAAAGCCTGTCTGATGAGTCCTGGACTATAACGAAAGTCTAGGACGAAAGTCGTTCCTAGTTCAGGACTCATCACACTGGCTTCCAGCCTGTGACGCTGTATAACCAATATTCTTGATTGAAAGAACGTCCCTCACAAGGACTGACTGCGCAATGCAAAGATGCAAGTGGTAGCCTAAAGAGAGGTGCTGTAAGGGCTGCGTGTGATGGCGTGGGACGATGTGGGGTGGCAGGAGAGGGATGACGAGCCGCGGGGTGGCATGGAACATCTTAATTTTTTATTGGTTGATTATAGCGATTCCTGGCGCGTCAACAGCCAAGTTTATTAATCCTTTAAGTGCCGTGCATGTTTTCCCAAGGCGCCCATGTGGAGGCGCTCTTCACCCGCCGGCTGACGAGATCTGGCGCCGACCTGCCGTCGGCTAGCGGGGTTTCCCCGACCAGGTATCCCCCAACAGCAGGGCACCGCCCCACCGGAACAAGCTTAAGCTCCCGACCGGTCTCCCGGCATGCGTGATAGTGAAGTGCATGTTAGCGTGTGTGTGTGTGTGTGTGTGTGTGTGTAAGGGGAGAGGATAGGACAAAGAAGAGTAAGGAAAAATCGCGTGCAGTCCATGGCCCGTTTGTTAGAGAACTTCTCCGGTATTCCCTTGATATTGATCAGAGAAACCACGGAAAACTACCGATCAGAGCAGCTGGACGATAGAATTCTCCTCCAGACAGCGACTAAGTACGACCTAAATGACAAGCTAGTGTGGAAAATGCTGCCTCCGTCGGGACTTGAACTTAGGAGCTCCCGGTCAGAGGCATTGCAGGGACATCCTCTGATGCCCTGAGTCACTTCTCCCGGTGAGATGCCTTCGCGTGGCGTATAACGGCTTGGGCGTAGGCCGCCAGGGGGTGGTGGGGCGTGTGCCAACGTGTAATGTCAAGAAATGGCAGGAAGCAATGATTGGCAATAAATTCCACTTACTGGAACGACATTTGATTGTCGAGAAATCGATAAAGGCAAGACGAAGAGTGCTGTAAATCTACGATTCTTCGCAAATCTGTAGAGCGCTTCTGCTGAGGAGATGTGTAATAGCACAATTTGTGGGGTCTGGCATTCGATACAGTCTGAATGTATCTGACACTAGTTTTATGATACATGCAAGAAAAATACATCCTTTATGAGGATGTTATGTTTATCCTATATGAGGGGTTTACAAGAAGCCGCACAACATCTGAAAAATATGGACAATCCAATAAGAAACAATTCCAGCGGAACAGAGCTAGATCAAGACACACACACACACACACACACACACACACACACTCACACACACACACACACAATTAAATAATGAAGTCCTTGTAAATTTGTATTTAACTTTTCACGATATTGATTGGACTACCGGGAAAAGGTTCTACGCTACATTAAAACAAAAAAAGGTGAACACATTATTGGTGGAAGTTTAAAATATTTATGTCACTAACTTGCTGCTTTTACGTGCAAATTCCTCTCTCATTACATGCACCCTTCTTGTTCAACTGTAAATTGTATGAATGCAGTATTCTCGCTTGTAGCCCAGAGCGAATGTGTCTATGCGTTGCGGCACACGTTGCCCTCGCATCGCATTGGCGGATTGCACACTCCGTTCGTGGGTATCGCCCCCACGCAGAATTCTCCGTCCTCTGCAACAGATGCACAAGAATAACACATGGAATAACACATATTACTCCCGCAACGTTTCTTGACCGATGGATTGTTGTTACAATATCGGCCACTAGATTTTATGAAGCAGTGCCAATATCTGGAGAATCAATCATGTCTTCGCAACTTTCTCAATAATGTGCGTTCTAACTTTCTCAGGAGTTAAGAGGTATCTCCTATAATGGATCTTCACCTGCTTCGGTCATTTCTTTAGATTTTTTGCAGAAAATCATGGACAGAAGTTCTCGTCTTCGACAGAAAATAGTTTATATTTCGCACCAGTGGAGATGAGTTTGGAATGTTGTCATCAGTGCTCGCTGCGAGCTTTTATAGTCAAATATTTATTTTGCCAGAGAAGAGGCGGGGGGAAGCAAGATCATCGTTCAAGAAAAGTTGCGTGATTAATACGTCTTTCAGCTGCTTGTTGGCAAGTACTTAGAATACGGTTTGCAGCGATTACTTTGGATCAGAGGGCACATATCACGCGAATAGAGATTCAATACGATCTTTATTCAATGATTTTAAAAAAGCAAAGACAGTATTCTGAAATTTTCATTATCGCGTATGTTATCAGGGACGCTCGAATCATTATTGAAATGTTGAAATACAAATAACCCAACTTTTATTAAGGTTAGCAACGGACATGATCGCAAACTCTGAGCACGGACAATTGACAAATAGGTGAAGCAAATAGTGCCAAGTAAGATTATAAAAATGACGCAGGTCGGGTATTCATTAAACCCTTTTAACATTTGAAAATGACGCAAATTTAAAATATACTATTCGATGCCTCCTACAAAATCATGGAAGATAGAGATTTTGTTTTTGATGAACTTTGTCATTCAAAATTAGATTTCTTGAAGAATTTCCTATACACTATTTTGAAAGTATGGGTAAATTTTGCGTAATTCTGAGTGAAATCACCCAAATTTTTAAAATTTAGTACCTAAACAATATTTTCGTAAAAACGATTTCTGATTTTCTCGGTAAATTTTTGATCGAATAGAGCAGAGTTAATTAATATGTCATGCTTAATAGCACGTGCTCTATTTTTGTTTTGCCTCTAGAATTTCGACAATTCCAAAGGTTTAAACGTTTCTCGATAACCTCCTATCCTTTACGCTAAAGATGTAAACTATTAAAAATATATTTCTTTCTTCATGCAACATATTTTACGAGATTATATGTTTAAACATTTCATGTGAAATTAAAAAAAAATTAGTAGTATTCACGTAGCAAGACACTTAATTTCATATGGTTGTCCCTTGTTATAATTTTTATTTTTTAATATTTTGAATGTCTATTTATTATCCCTATTTAAATGCTTGACAACAATAATTAAATATATCAAAATGTATTTAATAATTTTATTTAAATGAAAAAAGTTGTAAAATTCATAAATTTGGCGACGTTTCTTATAGTATTTCAGTGTTTTTTTGTAATTATTGTGTTCTTTATTCCTTTAATATTGTAAATATCGTTCTGAGGTTCTTTATTAATTAACTAATTTTGTAAATATAATTTTCATGTGTACCATCTGATAAGGGAGACGGAACAATCTCCAAAACGTCAAATTGAAAGATTTTACAATTTTTTTTATAGAAACAAAATTATAACATTCATGTTGATATATTAAATAGGGTTGTCCAAAATTTAAAATAAGGACTGAAAAATATTAAAACATAAAATATAGTATTCACGTAATTTTGTGTTAAAATAGATACGAAATGCCACAACATTTAAAATAATCATTTTCAATGCATTGATTATTCCACGAGCTTTTATAGCGCTTGTGTTCGAATTCTTGCCTCCGCAGACATATTTGTTATTTTCTATTTAAACTTTTTTAGAGAATACAGACACTCAATTGAATTCAATTGCAGAAGTTTCATTTCATTATTTTTTTAAATTAAAAAAATAAAGATTTTTGGAGTCTCTCTGGTGTCGTTTTGTAAAGTTTTACAAGAGTAAGGTGATCTGTGAGTAGGATACATGTTACAATAATATAACGAGACTTTTAGAATGAATACGAGAAAGAATATGTTGTTATAGCACCATTCTTAATTGGATATCATGCATCTAAAACTCGTTGATCTGATCATCTAAAGGCGCTTCCAACTCTCCTATGCCCATAAACGTAAATTGTCTGCTTGATGACCGACATGATTAACCGAAGTATTTTTAATTTCACTAAAACGCACCAACAGCATATCAAGAAACACTTCTTTACTTAAAAAAATCTTACGTAGTGTACTCGTTGAATTAGCCGTGTTTATTTGGTATGTTAATATTTATTCGATCAGCAATTAGACAATTATTATTTTCATTGTAAGGAAAGCGTATGTAATGCATATGTCACATTTATTGTGCTTTGCATGACTAAGTTTTTATTCTGCTTATAGAACGTAGGACATATATTTGACAGTCTGATGGAAGGTAGGTACTATTAATACTAATAATAATAATAAAAGTTTAAAGGAATATAATGATCAGGCGATAAGAGTTTTTTTGGTGGTTTCTAAATATGCATGGGAAAAAGATTAATCATTTGAACTTCGAATCATGACTCTAAACTATTTCTGCTAGCGATTTTGTTAATTGAGAAATTGTAAGTCAATGTGTATTCCTCTCGTTCGTGGCTAGCCCGATAGGAGTTGCGAAGCGAATCTATGCATAGTGAATGCGTGGTGTTCTCACGGAGGTAGACGAGGCAGGTGTCGCAGCACCCGCAGCGCATGAGCCTCCCGCTGCGGCACTGCTCTGGGCGCACGGCGGTGCAGTTCCTGGCGGCTGCGTCGCCCTCGCGGCACGGCACGCAGCTCACGCGCCGGTCGGGGTTGCCGTCTTGCGCGCGCACGCTCACGCACGCCCACGCGCCCAGCGCCAGCACGCACAGCGCCGGGAACTGCATCTGCGCACGCAGCGGCGCTTTAGACAACTACACTCCTTCAGATAAAGGCACGAAAATTCTAAATTGTTAATGATGGCGGGACACTATTATTAACACAAACTGGTGGTACTAAGACAGCATGTAATTTCGCGACCGTGATGTGTCATGTCATGTAATTTTTCACCAAAAATTACACGAAGAGTCCTCGAATTTTCGAAAAATTTTACATGACCTTATTTCAAAATCTACTTTAAGGAACGCATTTCATTAAGAGAAAAATATCCATCTTCATAATTGGATTATAGGAAGACGCCGAAAAAAAAATTGAACTTTTGCAGTTTTCAAAAAATTAAGGTTTTCTACGAACATGAGACCTGCTCCAGTCTCTTAAACTTCCTATGTCCTATTCAACAACAAATTTAAAAAAAATGATGGAGCCATTTTTTTAATTTGGAGAATGTACCACGGACTTCATGTAAAGTATCCCCCAAAATTAAAATATCGATTTCAAATTCAAGAAGCTGCGTTATCAGCCACATCAATTGGGGAATATAAATTTTGGAGCTCATCGAGGGAGCTTTTTATCCTCTAGCGTTGTTCACAGACGGACCGACAAGTCAACGGAAAAGTGGACATACACATTTTGTCGTTATTCAATTTTTTGGTATCAGGGACCCACAAAACGTGGATTCTGGCTACACCATGTTTTAGAGAATTTTTTACTAAGTGTAGCAACTGGATTTATCCACTTTTTCATTACCAGGGCCCTGTAATAAGAGTTTTTCTTTCGAAAATTCGCCGTTTCTCGCGCATTACATAACTTTCTCCCTACTCCGTAGCAAGGAAGTAAAATTCAAACTGGGGACCTGGGGATCTTCCGAGTTTAATAATCGCATGGATGACAGATCGCAAAATGTATGGAGAACTGGCAAACTTACAATGGTTTCTCTTTCTATATTTATCGCCGCACATTTGGAGCCGTCCAACAAACTGATAAAATCAAATCGTAAGTTGGGCCATGTCCTACTTGTTTCAAATGTGATTAGAACCCGCTAAGCTGTCTACAAGGAGTTGGCCGTCAAACATTGTCACTTTAATTTTATATAAATAGATTTATATCAAATATATTCAAAACACTATATAGCATTGAAAATTTTTTCAACTAGAAATTGAATAATAGCTGCAAAACATGTATTTGTTTACAAAACAGAACAAGGGAAAATGTTTTAATAACATTGTTTATTCATAATAAAAAATGTACTATCCAATTTCGTCAGCGATTGCCATAATAACAATTATGCATTGCAATAATTTATCGCATCCGAACACTGCTTTTATATCGCCAAAAATCATTTGATATCAAAAGTTGTTTTTAGGATTCAAGGCTACCCTTATATAACGAAAGACCTGCACCAGCTACGGAAGTTTGGTGTTATAACTCTGATAAAAAGACAGTAAATCGTTTTGAAATTGACCTGCCCCTTACCCCTGCCCTAGAAACGACTGCTATTTGCGTTCCTATTCCTCATCACAATAATCTAACGGTCATCGCAACATACTGCGAAACATATCTTGTTGTCCCACATCGAATTACTTTTTACTTTCCCGTATACGTACGTATACACGGAGTGATATACGTAGTATAGGGAAAGTTATGTAATGCTGCGCGAAAAAATGGCCAATTTTCGGCGGAAAAAAATTCATTGCCGGGCCATGAAAACGAAAAAGTTGATAAAACCAGTTGCTAAATTAAGAAAAAAAATCCCCTAACACGTGCTGTAGCCAGAAACCCTGTTTTGTGGGTCCTTGATACCGAAAAACCAATTGAAAGGAAAATTTCCGTCTGTCCGTCTGTCCGTCTGTGAACACTGCTAGCGCCTAAACCATAAGTATGATCTCTTCCAAAATGGATATTCCCTGGTCGATCTAATTCTAGTCGAAGCTTGGAGATTCTGAAAAAGATTCTTCAAAATTTGGGGGTAAGAAGTCCCCCGGGGATTTTCAAAATTTTCTCAAAATCGGCCCCAAATTTTTTCCTTAAATTTCTTGTATGAATAGAGAAAAATACACTTTTTAACATGGCATAGGTCCGATTTTTACGAATAACTCTGAATTTTCGAAAGGTTTGAAAGTTTGAATTTTTTTCGGCGTCTTTCTCCAACTACAAAATTGAAGATGGAGATTTTTTCTTCAAATAAAATTTGTTCTGCATATTGAGTTCTTTCATTAAGGTCATGTACATGTTTCTCAAAATTTTAGTAGTTTTCGTGCAATATTGCGTGCAATATATGCAACATTAAAAAATTACAAAAACAAGATTTTCTCAAAACCGGCTCCAATTTTTTTCTTTAAACTTTTAGTAGCGATAGTGGTAAATTTACTCTATTGTAACCGCTAATACGCGATTACAGTTTAAATAAATGAGGAAACTAGCAGTGAAGGCAGGACACCGTATCTCGGACAAATAGTTCATCTGGTGAGGAGGAGATGGCGACAGTCGTAAACTTAATTTCTGAACGCACTCTTGTGTCAGCCAATGAAAAATTAGAATGAACCAACAGTAACGGCAAGAGCTTGTGCCAAAAGAATTCAACCTCTTTGTTGTCCGAGTCGCCGAAGCGATCAGTTGTATGTATTCGTTGTCATATCGTGTTGGAGTTACAAAAAGTGAATAGTCAGCCATCTTGTGCGCTACGACGACGTTAAGCGACACGTGTATGCTGTATCAGAAAGTCTGTACTATTGTTTGAAATTTTATTCGGAAAACGTATTTATAAAGATCTCCAGAATTATAAGAACTGTAATCGACATTATAATTAATTTGACTTTTGCCAATTACAAAGTCATAAGTGGAGATTCTGGACTTGGATTCGGAGGGGATCATCGCCTGAGGAGCCAACTGGAAAACACCGCTAGCCGAAGGGAGACGGGGCGAGGTGGCCTCACGATTTCGACGCAGCGAGCAGCGCGCGGAGCGGAGCACGGGACCCTGCGACCTTGGTAGCGTGGACAAAATCTTGCAGCCGTCTTCGCAGCGCGGAATTCTACGGAGGTTCGACGGCCGTGAGTTTAACGAAACCAAAAGAACTTTTACTAAATCTCAATTCAGAACTGTATTGCACAGTATTCTTGATAATCTGAAAAGTCATTTCTTTCTCTCACTAAAGTCGTAATTGAAATCAGATAGGGGATTTTGTAAATAGTGTAAAATTGTTTTTTTTTGTACAGAATTAATTCACTAAATTCAAGTGTAACGAATCCAAAGACATTACAAGACCATTGAATATTGTATGTGTATGTATTTTTTTCAGGGTTATTTTTGAAGTGTATTTTGTATGTGTTTTTCATTGATTTTGTGGGTGTGTAAGTTGTTACTTTGAAACAAGATGTAAAGTTAACATCTTCTTAGAGAAAAAACTGCAGTTTTTAGGTAGGGAAAGATAGCTACCGTAACTAAATGTAAGAACAGTTGTACAAAACTTTCATTTATAAGAATATATTGTCATTATTATTTCAAATTGTGTTGGGATGTTAATTGGTAGCTAGTTGAAAAGACGAACCCACCCCCGATAGGGAATTTTATTCTACCTAGAAATTTCCCAGGTGTGCGTGACGGGACAGCTATCCGTCACGAAATTAGTGAATGAAAGATTTGCTAGTTGTAACAAATCCAAAGAATAGGGATTGGCTACACTATTAGATGACATAAAAGCCATATTGGTCTGTCGGTTGATTTTTTCAAAAAGTACAAAAATGTAAATTTTTTCACATGTTTCTCACATCGATAATATTTACATTAGGGGCAATTTATTCAAATTATTATATTTAGAAGTACATGTGCTTTAAATAATGTCAAGTAAAGTTTCTCGAAAACACTCCCGTTTTCTATGAAAAGGAGCTCAAAATGTCGCATTTTCAGAAACGCTCAAACGCCCTTTTCTCATATATGGCTGCAAATTTTTTCTTGAAACTTTTGTAACAGATAATGATGATTACACTCTTTAATATGACGTAAAGTTTATTCTGAGATTTTTTTGTTTTTTCAAAAATTATATAAATGTAAATTTTTTGAAAGATCTCTCACATCTTTAATACGCACATTATCCGCAATTTGTAAAGATGATTATATTTGTGAGTGTAAGTGCTTCAAATAACTTCAAATAAAGTATTTTGAAAACTCAAAAAGTTTCTGTGAAAATGAGCTTCAAATTTCGCATTTTTAGTAGTGCTAAAACGCCATTTTCTCTTAAACGGCACATAATTTTTAAAAGAAAATTGCCATTTACGGCTAGGTTTCTGTGTTGTTTAATATTCTAAAATTAATAATTTCTTTCTACCAATAGGAAACCGAAAAATTAAGAAAATGACAAAAAAATGTACTTTTGGCGGTGGTAGATGGTAGCTGGCAAGAAAGAGTATGTTGCAATTCCGAATAGCTAGCGAAGACCCAAGAAAATAGAAAACTAATACGGGAAAGTCTGTGCCATTCTGTAGCACCACTAGTTAAAGCTTCTTCACTAACGATTGTAAGGTGCGATCTCATTGCTAAACATATATATTTGGGCTGCTGAGTCTGTAACTTCACAGGTTCGTTTCTCTAAAATATCTTAAGTCAGTTACATTTCAAAATCCACTGTCCCAATGAACCCACTTATTACCTATTCAATAATAATATTATTCCAGAAATATTTCATATCGTTGCCTGTTTTTAATATGTTTAAAACAGCGAAATAAAGCGAATAAAGAAATAAAATCTTTGATACCATTTTCTAGGACTGAAGACCTTTTTAGGGCTAAAGTGACTGAGCTACCAGTCCAAATCCCCAAATCCAACAAAAATCATACCTTACCTTCCAGCTAGCTCCCTATAAGTCTGCTCCCTACCCCAGAGAAAATAGCAGAAAAACAGGTCCCACAGAGGCTCAATTAATTCCTTAACCAGTGGTGCTACAACAGTATGTAGTTTTACGCATTATTTATAATTATGTAACATTTTGATGCTACAGGGACCTGCCGAAATATTTACAACCAGCAAAAATTTTTTCCGCACTGGGACTCGAAATCAGGATCTTCCGTTAACTAGTTAACTCTCCGTTAACTCGCGTTTACTCGTTAACTCTTCAGTTAACTCGCCGTTCTCCATACTTCTACACCATGGAACCACTGTTACGTTCCAACTAAAATTTTCTACCTGCAATGTTCGGAAATTCAAAGAGATCAGCGACAATGAAACCTCCACCATAATTTTAAGCGTCCCTTGTTTTATCAGTTAAAAATATTGAAAGAAAAAAACCCCAAAACAAAAAATACGACGTCATGACGGTATTTTTAGATTTAAAAATAATTGGAGGGTGATGGCGCAATTTTGGCTTCAGATTCGGTTTCAGCGCGTTAATGTTACTAAAAGTTTCAATTTTAAGAACTGAAATGTCCAGAATAAATTTATAAACAATAACTTTTTTCTTTCATAATCAATTGCAACTCTTTAGTTTTCACAGTACCTTTACCATTCTGGTTGATTCACTAGAATATACAATTGCAGTTAATTAAAAAAAAGAATTATCAAAATATATCAATTTGTTTTAGTTATGATTAAAGTAAAAACCTGCATTTGTGCCAATTATTTATAAACAAATAGAAGGAATTAAATTATTTGATCCCTAAAAGCACAAAGAAATCAAATGTACAGAGGAAAACAAAAATAAAATTTTTAATTTTTACTTTCTCGCCTTATGAATACTTCGTAAGAAGAGAAAGTTATTTACACAGGTAGAGAGCTGGTGTATCTGAACAATGAATGGAGAAAAATGAACTGAACTGGTCGCGGGGGCGCAGAGAGCGAGGTACCTCAGGAGTGAAGGAAGAGCTGCAGCGACCGGCGGCACACCGTCCTTCACACTGAGCGGTGTGAAGGCGCGGCGAGGCAGCTCTCATGTGGCGTCGCCAGCGGCCAAACACGCGACCGAGGTCACGCGGCCGCGAGCGACCGCCGCGCACCCAAGCGGACACGCCCGCAGTTCCATTAACCGGGCAATGAAAATTACTTGCCTAACGACCACCCGACCAAATAGATGGCAAGATATTGTAATTTTTTCCCCTTTATCAGCACATTTCTTTTCCTTTATCAGCGTCAATTGTGAAACTAACTCTGCAGACGCCGGAGATAACAGTATCTTCAAAAATGTCGGAGTTATAATGTCCGTTCACATTAATACAATAACACAATTGTAAAATAATTCAATTAATTTGCATCAAATTGGAGATGGGATTTGGGACACATACACAGAAAAGCCATTCCGGATCTGTGCAACTCTCATTACAATGACCTCACTGAAGATGATCTTTGGAAAATCATCAGCAAAGGAAACCTCAAACGTAATGATGAAGTAACGAAAGCGAAACTGCGTTCTGGAGCAATTGCAAAACGATATCAAAACTGTTAATGGCTTTCTAAAACTTCAACAAGACATGGTCGAAAAGAATTCGAATGTAACAACTACGAAATTTAAGAGGGAAATACTCGTAGATGCAGCAACACTTCCATATTTAGATATTAGAACAAGGAGGGTGATGAAACAAAAAACAAAAACAAAATCGTAAATGAAATAACTTTTAAGTTTGAAAGAAAAAACTGAAAATTGTTTTATGTCTTCTCTTTGGGATATTAATTGTGAATTTTGTTTGTTGTAGCGCTAACTCGATTCTACTGCAGTTGTTTGATTTTTTCCATTCCTTTTTATCTGTTTTTCGACATTCGGGACCCTAACCTTCCTTTCTTCATTAAAATATAGACTCAGCGTATTTGACATTCGCGATGCTTTTTGAGAACGTAACTCTCACGAATGTTGAGAGATTACTGTAGTAGAGGGTATACTTGCAACACAGATATCTTTTAAACTTATGAGGAATCAAGAGCTGTAGGAGAGTATTCCAGTCAGTCTGATTCGGAATGAGTTA
This sequence comes from Acheta domesticus, assembly GCA_031308135.1. Classification (NCBI taxonomy): domain Eukaryota; kingdom Metazoa; phylum Arthropoda; class Insecta; order Orthoptera; family Gryllidae; genus Acheta; species Acheta domesticus. The sequence goes on from JAHLJT010002406.1 coordinate 10,444,761, forward strand.
AAAGTAAATGAAAGAATTTTACCATTTTATAAGTGCGTTTTCGCTGACCTGGACGGGAGAGGTGGTTAAGAGCGTGACTCAATGCTTCGATCCGAAAGGTCGAGAGTTCGAGTCCCGCTTTGGGCATGGTTGTTTGTCCCTTGTCTCTCATGTATGTGTTGTCGTGGAGGGCTTCGCGTTTTGCTGACCCCAGATCAGAGGAGCTCACAAATTGTTATGATGTCTGGTGTATGGTGAAATGTGCGTCCCATCGGGACGTAAAGGGTAACCGGCTGCCGGCTGGAAAAAGCTCTAGGAAAAAAATATGCGTGTTACAAGTTATATTCTTCCCACTTTAGATTTCTCAGTTTCCTTGAAATGCTATGTTAAAAATCTCACTTTTTTGGACAGGAGCCCAGCGTCACCTGTCAGATTCACTCTTCTTCTTGGCGCGGCCCGCTCTCTTTTTTCCGCCTCACAAATCCCCTCCCTCAGGACACCCACGCTCCAATCTCGCCTGCCCGTCTTCTCGACTCGGGTGCGCCTCAATTCACCCTCAATGTACTGTCAAGTGCAAAAAAAAATCAATATTTCAGCCACCCCACAAACGTTGAGGTGGCCCTGTGACCCCCAAAGGTCGTTGTGAGGTGGGGACCCAACTAGCCTCAAACCCTTTTCAACGAGATTTCTAATTATTCCGAGATATCTCTGTACGTGTCTGGAAGGCTTCAAAAATATATCAAATTTAAGGTGGCTAGCTCTTTAACCACATTAATAAGTGGTAATTTAAGTGATAGAATGGAGATAAGTTTCAGGAAAGTTTCATAGAGATTCATTTCTTTTTGTATCCTCTTATTTATTACTCAGTTGTTTTGACTGCATTTAATGTTTCTGTTTAATATTATTTCAGGGCAAATTTTGGCATTTAAACTACAAATGTTTCTACCAAACTTCTAACACTCGTTCGTGATGCGAATCAGTGTCGAATTACTTGTAAGTCAATGTCTATTCCTCTCGTTCATGGCTAGCCCGATAGGAGTTGCGAAGCGAATCTATGCATAGTGAATGCGTGGTGGTCTCACGGAGGTAGATGAGGCAGCTGTCGCAGCATCCACAGCGCGTGAGTCCATGGCAATGCTCGGGCCGCACCGCAGGGCAGACCAGTGCCTTTTAACGCCCATAGAACGCGGTGGAGACCATTACAGTGGAGCGCTCTCCTCTACCACCTTCTTACAGGAACTAAAATACATACTGCTGCCAATGACACTTCAAACGTGCGTGGTTGCTGCGTAGGTTCGCGAGACGCAAGCAGGCGCGAATTGTTACGAAAAATAGCGTCGATTTTGGCGCTTTCTTCAGAGATTTCTTATATGTATATATTATGAATAATTGAACATTTAGAAGACACTTTTCGTATTTCTCAGAAATCAACCAATTTTTATGTGCGGATGGTATGTGCGAGCCTAATCTGCAACTGTACCCGGCGACACTAGCACCTCCTATAGTAGCACCCTTGATCTTTATCTCCGGTTTTGATGGAGAGTTGCAAGGCCCTCGGGCAGACGGCGGCGGCTCTGTCCTCGTCGTGTGTCTCTGTTCTCGGCGCCTCTGTCCTCCAAGGAGCTCATGCGCCGGTCGGGGTTGCAGTCTTGCGCGCGCACGCTCACGCACGCTCACGCAGCCAGCGCCAGTACACACAGCGCCGGGGACTTCATCTGCGCACGCAGCGGCGCTTTGGAGAATTGTAATGTCTAAAATAATGTCCAAACGATATTCGTTTCAATCCCCAAAGAAATGTATAGATGACTTTCGTACATTTCTTTAAATTTCCATGTTAACGGACTTTCATTATAAAAGGATTTCTACACTCCTCAGGGCTAAAACGTCAAGCAGCGATGTCAATGTAATCACCGCCTGTGGAACACGGTGGCTTGGATGATTAAAGTGGTATGTTCGAGCCAGTCGCTAGTCAAACACTCCACAATTTATTACATCTTCAGATTAACAATAGCTGCTTGTAAACGTGAAATGAGCATTTAAATAATTATTTATAAATAGTTAAAAAATGTATTGAATAGTTGCTTTAGAAAAACAATGTTTACTTATAAACTTAATGTCACGCATGATTTTGCATTTTCATAAGTTGACAATACCTAATATAGGTTAGGCGCCCGTACTTTTTTCTTTTTGTTCTGAATATTCGCCCTGATTCTTTACATTAAAAGTAAATTATCGTCAAATAGTTGGATTTTGGTTGTGTGTGGTACATTTTAAGTTAGTTTTGTTTTATCTAGTACTCCATGAGAAACAATAGTAACAATATAATGATTTGTATAGCATATTCCTAAGCCGAGAGCCAGTACTTTTGGTTGCGATGAATTTTGCAGACTTTTTTTTATCAATTACTCCTCAGAATAACCGGTGACGCACGATAGAATTAATACTATCTGGTTTCTAAAATAATTACTAAGTACAGAATAAAAGAAAAAAACTTTTACTACATAACTTCTTGAATGACTTAAAAAAATGTTTACCTGCGAAAGTTTTTCCATAATAGTCAGTACTAATTTAAACTTCTTTCATTAAAAAATATGCAGATAAGGGCCAATTTTTTTCTTATCATCTTGACGAACAGAGAATTCATTTCATTTCATTTCATGTATTGACAGTGAATTTCCCTGTGCAGCGAGACAGTTCTTGTGTGGTGACGGACAAGGTTGGTTGTGCACGGCGCCGCTCCCGCGCTTTTCCCTCTGCAGCAGGACAGTGAATTTCCCTGTGCAGCGACACAGTTCTTGTGAGGTGACGGACAAGGTTGGTTGTGCGCGGCGCCGCTCCCGCGCTTTTCCCTCTGCAGCAGGACAGTGAATTTCGCTGTGCAACGAGACAGTTCTTGTGAGGTGACGGACAAGGTTGGTTGTGCGCGGCGCCGCTCCCGCGCTTTTCCCTCTGCAGCAGGACAGTGAATTTCCCTGTGCAGCGATTTATTCGCAATCAATTTAATTGTAATTTCTGTAGTTCTCTGGTATTTGTTATCTATCTGTCCATTCAAAATGCATGAACTTTCAGTAAGCAACAATACACGATCCCAGTCGTCTGTTACATTGACTTGTAGTGAGTGTGGGCAGATTGTCACCTCACCCATTTCATGTAACAAATGTTTGAAACTCTTCCATCCCAATAAATGCATGTTTCTTAAAAATGTTACATGGCAAAATAAGAGATATAAATGCTGTTCATCCTGCCAGAAGGAAATACAAAGCATAGCCGATGCTTCCGCTTCCTCCTTACCGGAGTCATCAGAAACTTTGTTATTCGAAACCCATGATGGTACACATGCATCTAGTTCTGTAACATCTGAGCTATCGTTGAATTCTCAAAGAGTATATAATTTCATGACTTTGATGGAGAATAAGATGGAAGAGCTTATTCGTTCTAATGAGAAGACAGTATTGAGCATGAACTCGCTGTCTGATAGAATTCAAAAACTAGAAGCATTGCCATCTAGAGTTCAAAAGCTAGAATTATTACCAACTAGTATTGATGCGGTAAAGTTGGAAGTGAAGAAACTTTCTGATAGTCAGGCGAGTTTTGAGAGGCTTTGTGATGGTATACAGAGCGATCTCGAGGTCTTAAAGAGTTCGTTTGATGCTTTGACACTGCCTTCTACTACGACTTCTGTGAACACTGAGGGCATGGGCCGTGCTGAGCGCGATTCCCAATTGGTGATCCTGGGTACGAAGCTTAAATCACGTGAAACTACAGCTGATCTTCTGAGTATTCTTGCCTTGATTGGTTGTGTTCTGGGCTTAACGTTCAACACTCACGATGTTCACTCGATCCACCGCCCAAAGTCAAAAGGTAACCCAATTATTGTGAAATTTATTAATTATTGAACTATTATTCGTGATGAATGGATTGCCGCCAAACGAAAAAAAAGATATCTTAAAGCTTCTGAAGTCTCGCCTGACTGGAATGAGGGTTTAATTACAATAACTGAACCATCATTATACTCTGAGAGAAAGGTATTTTATGAGGCCAGAAAAATAGTTAAGGAAAAGGGTCTAGCTGCAGTATGGATGCGGAGAGGAATCACTTTTGTTAAAAAATTACCTGACTCTGTTCCTATCAGAATTACTTCATGTACTGATTTACAGAAATTGTCTCAATTGTGACTGCATTGTCCTTGTTCTACCGTCCCCAACAAACGAACTAATTATGTTACCAGTACTGCTGCATCTGAGTTTTCTATTGCTCATCTTAATGTCCGATCGTTAACGGCACATTTATCTGATCTGCGTAACTGCATGTACTTATATGACTTTGATGTGTTCACTATGTCTGAAACCTGGTTAAGCGAGAATATTCCTGACTCCAATATTCAGATAAATGGATATAATCTTATTCGTTGTGATCGTCCTCTAAGTAGAGTAGGTGGTGTATGTATCTACCTCAAATCTCCACTGAATTATTCAGTGCTAGATTTAGCTTCTAGCTCCTCAGATTCAAGCGCCCATATTGAGGCTGTTGGCATATTGATAGATGGTCTGAGATGCTCGTGCGACAACTTGCCTTTAGTAATTGTCACTGCCTATAGGCCGCCTGGCTACATGCCCTCAGTCTTTTTTTCAACGTTAGAGTCTATAATATCCAATATTGTGATAATGACATCTTCCATAGTTTGCTTAGGCGATTTTAATGTTGATATAGGTATCACATCGACGCAATTATCTTCTGCTAATGGTCTTGTCGCTGATTTTCAAAATTCTTTAATTTTTCACAAATTATATCAGAACCCACTCGTGTGACTGCTACGTCATGGTCTATTATTGACTTGTTATTTGTATCTGATTCCCTGGAAGTGACTGATGTTGATGTATCGGACTCAGCAGGCATTAGTGACCATCAACTAATTTCCTGTAAAATTAAATGTCTTCCTAAGCAAAAGTTGCGGCACACAGTAATGTTCAGAGATCTACGATCTATACCGATTGATAATTTTAATGATGTGGCTACCAATGTTCGCTGGGATGATATTTTTGACGGTCAATCTATAGATGAGAAGGTATCTATCCTAGCTTCTCTTATTGTACAGCTTATTGATATTTTTGCCCCTGTTAAAACTGTTTCTTTTAGACGTTCTATGGCGCCGTGGGTAACAAAAAATGTTCGATGTATGATACGCAAACGCAATCTGATGAAAAAGAAGATGAAAAAATCTCACTCATCTTGTGAAAGAGAATATTATAAGGCTAAATATCAAATGCTTCGACATGAAACATTGCGTTTATTACGTTCTGAAGAGAAAGCATACTTTGACTCATTATCATCCTTGAAATCGGATATTCTATGGAAGAAACTTAAGCTAGCTAACGTTCATCGATGTGACAATTTGGTTCCTGCAACTCCTTTGCTTTCGGATCCTGATTCCATAAATAACCACTTTGTTGATTCCATCCCTGATCCTCGTTGTTCAACTCACGTCTTGTCTTCTCCAAGCGACCACGTTGTGAATTCACTTCCCCCTTTTACATTCAAGCCAATCTCTGAAGAAGATCTATTTAATGTTGTACGCTCACTTAAACTGACAAGTGCTGCTTCGGATGGCATTTCTGGAAACATGGTTTTACTGTGCCTGCCATTTTGCTTCGTTCATCTTACCCATACAGTCAACTATTCATTAGAAAAGTCTGAGTTTCCGTCTGCGTGGAAACACGGTCTCGTGATTCCAATACCTAAAGTTAATAACCCATCTAGTTACTCTGATTTTCGGCCAATAACATTAGTTCCTTTTCTGTCAAAGATTCTTGAGAAGTGTGTTGAGATACAAATTCAGAGATTTCTGAAAACACATTCTCTTTTACCTCACAATCAGTCTGGATTCAGACGCGGTTACAGCACTACATCCTCACTAACTCTACTGTCTGATATATGCTTGACAGCGTTCGATCGAGATTTGGTATCTGTTGTTTGTCTATTGGACTTTTCCAGGGCATTTGATACGTTAAGTCATGACCGTCTATTATCTAAACTGCGCTTCCTTAATTTCTCAGAACCTGCAATTGAATGGTTCAGTTCTTACCTATCAGCTCGCTCTCAGTCAACGGTCGTACGCACCCTGGATGCTACAAAAACGTCATCTCTACGCTTCTTATTTCGAGGGGTACCTCAAGGCTCCATTCTAGGTCCCCTTCTGTTTAACATCTATGTTGCAGATTTAATGCATCTATCCTTCAACTCCGTGATTCAGATGTATGCAGACGATACTCAATTAATTTATTCCTTTCACCCATCTAATCTTTCATTGGCTGTTGATTGATTAAATGTGGATCTTGGTAATATTCATAAATGGTCTATGGAGAATGGATTAATTTTAAATCCTAATAAATCTGTGTATCTCTTTTTAGACCCTACAAATCGCCTAAGAAATGCAAATACGGATAATTTTCAGCTGTTAATTGATGGTCATTCAATTGGTCATGTTGATCTTGCTAAAAATCTTGGTTTATGGATGGACAGTGGATGGAATTTTGATCATCATGTGTTAATAAAATGTAGAGCAGCATATTTGAGATTAAGATCCCTATATCAATATCGCAACCAATTAACACAGTCAACCAAGCTAATGTTGTGCAATACTCTCATACTGTCGTTATTTAATTACAGTGATATTGTTTATAGCCCTGCACTATCTCAAAGAAATTTTGCTAGAGTTCAATCTATTCAGAATGCGTGTTTGAGGTTCTGTTTCAATGTTCGGAAATACGAGCATATATCACCATTCATGGATAAATTAGACTGGTTGACCATGAGACAGAGATGGATATTTCACCTATGTTTACTGGTACACTCTGTGCTCTCCTCTAATTCTCCCAGTTATCTTCGGGATCGGCTTAAACTTTTTTCACAATCAAATGAGTCTGCTTCACGTACTACCCGATTTGCCAATTTCCTACTTGTTATTCCCGTTCATCGTACTACCAAATTCGAGGCATCCTTTAGCTATCTTGGTCCACACTTCTACAATTTAATCCCTCATGAGCTTAAAACCCTTCCCTACAAATCATTCTGTGAAAAACTTTGTAAATTTATTAAACTTAATTTTTAATCTTTCTTCAGTGTTTCTTGATGTATTATGTTAAATTTTCTGTAACCTTCTTGATGTGTATGTTTAGCTTTACTTCAGTGTTTCCTGTTATGTTATATTGTCTCATATTATCTGCTATACACTTACAATTATATTTTACTTATGTAACTTTTTCAATTTCTAATCCTCATGTACTTACATTTATGCTTTTTTTCAACTTATTCTTATTCTCTTTTGATTTTATGTTTATGATCTGTATTTTTCTTGTGGTTAGTCTGAAAAGCAGTAATTTAATTACTGAGACTCGCCGTTGTACTTTTTTGTGCAATAAAGTATTATTATTATTATTATTATTATTATTATTATTATTATTATTATTATTTCTGGGGTATTTCACTGTGGTTGTTCTAACGAACATACTATCATGAACATTATTTCCGGTCCAAGCAATTGACTTCATTTCAAGAATGTATTGCAGTAAAATTAATTGTGATTTTAAACTTACGCAAGAGGTATGATTAATCGGTGGTTAGAAACATAAATTAAAAAAAAAACGAGTATGGGTTTCTGCATTTATTCATCAAACATTCCATTTAATGATAAGGGAAAGAGTAAAATTCAATACTTTTGGAGGCATTGTTCACAGGTTCACAACAGTGGTGGATCAGTTTCAAGGTATCCAAAACATGAACGTCATTCCAGAATAACCAAATGTTTGAGCCAGCGGCATGAGACTTTTTAAACAAGTTTGATGTTAAGTGCAAGGTAATTTAATTTAAGTAGACGTAGATAATCAAACATTGAGGAATGGAAGTTCAAACATGAAAAATACTCACTTTAGGAACTTGTCAATGGCAGCTCGTAATACGCGCTAGCGACAATCGGTGCCTTGCGTGTATTCAGATGTACTGCTTTCTTCTCAGTTGTTTCAAGATTCCCTCCCCTCTAAGATCTCTTGGATTTTACCTCCCGCAGATTGTTCTCGATCGTGTGCCACATGTCAAATGGTAAATGTACAAATGCACACGTACGACTTTCTCCGTTATCTACTGACAGTTTTGCAAGTTTTGATGTTGCTTTTAAGAAAGCTATTTTGCTCAATAAACCCCTTGCGTCAGTGGAAATCATTATCAGATATACTTAATTTGTCTATCGCGAAACAATTTAGTTTAAACAGCCGGAGCCAAAGATCATTCGTTAGTTAAATGATATAACCTTTTCATCAATTAAAGTTCACAAAATTATAAAAAGCAGTACAGGGTCTGTCCCAAAAATAAGTTGAGTGACCTTGCGCCGCCGGAGCAAGCCACTAGCAAGGCGCGCCAAGTGACATGAATGGTGGTGTGGGGCTTAGGGAAGCCAACGACAAACACGTCAGTTGTCTGCAGGCTCTTCCACAGTGCGCATCGCTGCTAGTTTGAACCCTTGTTTTAGTGACGCGTCGGAGTTTTAAGATGCCGCGTTTCAAGGACCAGCGTTACGCAATAAAATTTTGTGTTGCGCTCAAGAAAACGGGCGCTGAGACCGTTGCCATGCTAAGGGAAGCTTATGGCGATAGCACCATGTCCAACAATATGGTTTACCGCTGGCACAAGATGTTTCGAGAGGGCAGAGAGGACGCCGAGGATGAAGACCGCTCTGGACGCCCGTCAACGTCACATTCCGATCAAAATGTGAAGAAAATGAGGGACATGCTGAACTCTAATCGACGCCTGAGTGTTAGAATGCTGGCAGATGAGTGTAATATCTCTAAAAGTACTGTGCATCGCATTGTTACCGAAGATTTGGGCATACGGAAGATCTGTGCGAAGATGGTCCCCAAGGTGCTTTCCGATGAACAGAAGGCTGCTCGTTAAACGATTTCGCGTGACCTCTTTGGAGCAGTGTGAAAATGATCCGAATTTTTTGGATAATGTGATATGTGATTACGGGTGACGAAACATGTGTTTTCGAGTATGACCCGGAGACCAAAAGACAAAGAGCTGAGTGGCACACGCCAGCTTCCCGCGTCCAAAAAAGGCGAGAATGAGCAAGTTCCGTCTAGAGGCCATGCTCATCGTTTTTTCGACAAAAGAGGCATTGTCCACTCAGAGTTTGTGTGCCACAAGGACAAACAGTCAACAGTCATTTTTACTTGAAAGTCCTGAAAAGGCTCCAAAGCAGAGTGAAACGCGTCAGGAAGGAGATCGCCAGCACTTGGCGTCTTCACCATGACAACGCGCCGTCGCACACCACCTTCATTATTAGAGAGTACTTAGCAAAACGCGGTCTGGCAACATTGCCCCAGCCGCCATACAGCCCCGACTTGGCACCACTGGACTTCTTTTTGTTCCCGAGGATCAACAAGGAACTCGAGGGCCACCATTTCCGGACTTTGGAAGCCTTCAAAGAAGCAACGACGAGATGCTTGAAGGAGTACAAAAAATTGAGAAAGGGTTAAAAAGTGCTTTGTCGCCTGTATGTAACAGCTGAAAAGATGGTGGGGCAAAAAAGCGAATCTAGCCTCAACTTAGTCATTAGAGAACTAACTATTGCGAGAATGTCTGTGCCACTCTGTAGCACCACTAGCTTTACGTGTGTGTACATGAATAGATTTTATTATGTTCATATTGAGTTGATCAGGAGTTTTTCATAAATAATAGATAACAAATAAAAACTAACGAATTTATTTAATTACATGAACCTGCGGGATTGCATTACAATATTAATAATATTCATTTAAACAGATTTGTACATACAAATTTCTTCCGTATCCATTTCTCTTGCCTTATAACAAATTGCGAAGTAAATCACTGGTATTTCGGTGAACGGGCTGGATGTGCTCAAGGATTGCGGCATACGTTGCCATTACAACGCATGGGCGGGTTGCACACGCCGCTCGTCGGTACAAACCCAATGCAGAAGTCGCCGTCACCTGCAACACACGCGTATACCTTTTTCATCACCGCTCAGTAAGGCACCTTGCAAGAACAAAGATCATTTGTGGCGCAAGTTTTAGGAAGGAGAGGCCCAACTTGGCTGAAGACACACCTAAAGGAATGAAACATTTACAAGATCTCCAGAACAGTTTTCCAAGTGGTCTCACTTGGAATGGGTTAGAAGCAAATTGTACAGTACTTATGTTTTTAAATGTACGTAAAAAGTTTGAATTTTCAGATTTTAGCTATAAGAACTTGCATCGTTGAATCGTTGAGACCAGTGTTGTCAAGGTCGATGCCACGAGCGTGAGTCCGTGGCACGAGTGCCACGACGAAATCGCCTCTCCACGCAGTTCATTACCCCGCCACTAGAGACAAGGACATCACTATTATTAAGATGGCGGGGTTACTACTAATAGTTCCGTTTCCCGACGCTAGTTGCGCAGAGAAGCTCGTGGCATGCTACAGTGCCAATACGCGTGCCACTGCCCCCAGTAGAAGACTTTGACACCACTGCTTTAGAATGTCTTTCGAGGGGTCAAGGGCCCCGCTGTGCAATGCGCGTTCTGATCTACGCTCGCTGGCTTTCACTCCGATCCGCTCCACTGCGCCCCGCCCCCTCCCCTCACTCCTGCTTTTGTGTTATTGTTTTACTTGTGATGACATTTCAAAGTTCAGTTACGTTTCACTACACATATGTTTGAGGACTTGCTAACTAATCTAAAATTAAACTTACAGCTAGCTTTGCGGTTGAGGAAACCTAATGGTCACCTCTAATCAGGGTCATATTCGGAAAATTGCTTTAAAAAATGTGGAAATGGTACTTGTTTTTGATTGTTGTGGAATAGGTGTGGTTTCTAGCTAGGTTGAAACCGGTTAAATTTGGAATCAGCATTAAGTTGGAGTAGAATTGAGTGAATAGGTATAGGATGTGCTAAGTTATGGGTTGGCGATTGAATTTTTTATGGAGCTGTGTTAGATACGAACCATTGTGCTTTGGTAATGGTCCTGAGGAATTGATTTTGGATTACTTGGATTTTGTTAAGATTTGTCTCAGCTGCATTTAGCCATATCGGGCATGCATGCAGAAGGAGGGGTGTAACTATTGTTTCATGTGTTGCGAGTGCTGTGTCATACGGTAAATGGCTGTTTCTGTTGATTATTGCCTTTAATTGTAATAGCTTGTTTTCAACCTGTTTTTCTTTATTGTCAATGTGATGTTTCCAGTTTCACTCCTGCCTATCCATTAATTTCTCTGCTCTGTCTCATCTGACTTCTTCTCTCCCCGCTCCGCCCCATAATTTTTCTCGCCCTGCCTTGTCTCATCCCCTCCCCCCGACCTCGATTTTCCTTTACATCCTCACGGCTCTACTGCGACGAAATACGTTATACCGCAGTGTATTGCGGATTGCCTGGCATCCTAGTCCCCACCCAAACGCTAAGAGGACATCTATCCTTTAGTAACCCATAGAGATTTAGGAATAATGTTTCTAAATTTAACGGCTTTCCCAAGCTTTAAAATTAGTACAAAACCACTTCTGTGAGTGGTGTGGATTTTACAGACGGTACCAAATACTAAATGTTTACCTCTGAATACTTTGATGGTAAGATAAGTTTTAGGCAGTCTTCCTACACATTTATCCTTCGGGTTTTTTACTTGAAGGTTTCGACTGTATTTAATCATTTAGTCTAATATAATTTCTTTACATACTTTTTCCACTTGAACCTCATTTCTTACTTTTCTTGTTATTTAACTACTAGGTCATTAGCGACCACAATTGGATGTAACGGTATGGTAAGAGGATAAAACGATACAGTGATGATAGGGGGTGAACGTCCGAACACATACAACCATGCCCAAGGCGGGACTCGTACCCGCGACCCCTCGGTCCGAGATCACTACGACACTTCTGTCTTAGCTATCTCGGTCACGGGGCCGACGTCTTCTTACTTATAAATACTCTTATTGATACGAATCACTGGGAATTCCTAGGTCATTGAGCCTTCCTCTCGTTCGTTGGCTAGGAGTTGTGAAGCGAATCTATGCATAGTGAATGCGTGGTGTTCTCACGGAGGTAGACGAGGCAGGTGTCGCAGCACCCACAGCGCATGAGCCTCCCGCTGCGGCACTGCTCTGGGCGCACGGCGGTGCAGTTCCTGGCGGCTGCGTCGCCCTCGCGGCACGGCACGCAGCTCACGCGCCGGTCGGGGTTGCCGTCTTGCGCGCGCACGCTCACGCACGCCCACGCGCCCAGCGCCAGCACGCACAGCGCCGGGAACTGCATCTGCGCACGCAGTGGACAACTACAGTCCCTCAGCGAAAGGCGCGAAATTAACATATTCGCCGCAACTCAAGCAAAATGTGTAGTATAATTTAATAAAAGTTCTGAAATGCTGAGGTGTATTTTATGTACTGTTAGAATAAAGTGACTCTTAATCTTGCAGAGTTAAGTGTGAAGCAGCTTTTTCAAGATTGTATTCTCCTGTAACTCTTGGTGGCGGTGATGGCACAATGAAATCTTTCCTTCATGCACGTTAAAGATAAGTGAAATGAAATATGTTCTGAAACTTACCTGCTAGATACGAGTATGGGAAGGATAAAATATTAATTTATTGTTTTTGTGCTGTTCATTAACAATTTATTTTTCAGTACAAATCGATGAAATCCGGTTGCTATAAAGTAGGATGAACCATCAAATGAATCCAGTCTTTTTTTCGGGTTCAAAATATTTTATAACTTTAGACGAACACACTGCTTCAGGCTCTGACAAAGCCTATAGCTATAGGAAAATTGAACGCGCGTACTTCTGATAGTTGTTAAGTAAAAAATAAATGACGTGAAGACGTGAAATAAATATCTCGTGCAATAACCTTTGAACAGGTAATGTTTACGTGACAACACATACTATCATGTTGAACTATAGACTGTCTCTTGTAAATTGTTGAGTTTATGAAAGTTCCAAATGATTTATAGACAGTCGTAATGATTACATATATTTATTATCTTCGCAACGTTTCGGAGACTATATGTGTCTCCATCATCAGGCCTTTAATTATAGTACAATGTCATTATCTATAAGATGAAATAAAAACATTACAAAATATCAAAGCTTTAATTCAAGATTGTATTCAATTTATTTAGTGTAATGTAATTAAAAATTAATACAAGTAGATATTTAAAGCTTTGATACTTTGTAATTTTATTATTTCATCTTATAGATTACGACATTGTACTATAATGAAAGGCCTGATGATGGAGACACATATAGTCTCCGAAACGTTGCCAAGATAATAAATATATGTAATCATTACGACTGTCTATAAATCATTTGGAACTTTCGTAAACTCGACAACACATAATAACTTAGGAATTGGCACACATCATGTTTCCAGAATTGTCGAGGACTCGCATCAGTTCTCATTATTATTTTATGACCAGTCTTACCGTCATGAAGAACTCCAATTATTACGGTCCGGTCACAGAAATTGTCGTCTCGACGATGTATTTGTTACGTATTGAACGCTCCTGTGAATATGTGTCCGTATATCACATGTATCAAAAGCAAGATATTTTTTCGTAAAATAAACTTTCGAAAGTTATTCTACAGAAGTTATTCTACAAAATGTTCTTTGAAGTTTTCTTTTTATCAGCTTAGTGAACTCGTGTATCTCAGTGGAAGTAGAGATCAAGATATCGCTCGTCTCGGAGGATGTGGTTCACCGTTCCTGGCGGTTGGGACCGAAGTCTCATCGCATCAGAAGAGCCTTGCTCTCACCGTTATAGAATTATAATTAACGGCGTCCTATATTTTAGTTTATTCATTAACATTATCAAAATTCATGTATTTTGATAATGCTTTTTGAATTTGCCTTTTGAATGTAATTTACCGGAATGTACGTTAAATTTAAGCAAATTTGTAATTTTATAGTTTCTTTCATGTTTGATTCCAATAGCGAAGTTAAAAGTGCGTATTTCCTTAAGGGCGACGTACTAACTTCACTTCGAGGCCACCTTTTGAACCAAAGTTCATGTAACTCCAAACAGCAACACATCAGTATTCATTTATAGACTTTCGGAAGCACATCCTCGTGGGCGTATCTACGACTAGTTCCTTCTCATTCACTTGAATGAGCTACCTTAGATTTGGAATTCATTCCTTCTCAAATGCCGCGACTCCAATTAAGAATGTTGTAATAAAACGTCACAATAATAATGTAAGCGTAGGCTTCCGCGGCCGGAGTCAGTAGCTACTTGGCTGTCCGGGAGATGTCGCGTCCTAGGCACGGGTGCCAACGTTTCTGCGACCTTCCTCGGGGCGAAATGCGCTGAGATGGTCTGCGCACGAGATTACATAGACCAAATGGCACCTGCGCCTAGGACGCGGCGTCTTCCGGACAGCCAAGTAGTTAATTATTAGAGTCCAGGCACTTATTTTACCTAAAATAGGCAGGCAAAGAGGCTTTTATTTTTACTGAAATAGGCACTCAAAAAAGGCATATATTCTGGCTAAAGTAGGGGTGTTAACACAGGAAACATTGAAAAATAATTATTTAAAAGTAATTATTGAAAACTAGTGGTGCTACAGAATGGCACAGATTTTCCCGTATTAGTTTTCTATTTTCTTGGGTCTTCGCTAGTTATTCGGAATTGCCACATACTCTTTCTTGCCAGCTACCATCTATCATCGCCAAAAGTACAGTTTTTGTCATTTTCTTAATTTTTCGGTTTCCTATTGGTAGAACGAAAACATTAATTTTAGAATATTATAGAACACAAAAACCTAGCCGTAAATGGCAATTTTCTTTTAAAAATTATGCGCCGTTTAAGAGAAAATGGCGTTTTAGCACTACTAAAAATGCGAAATTTGAACCTCATTTTCACAGAAAAGTTTTGAGTTTTCAAAATACTTTGTTTGAAGTTATTTGAAGCACTTACACTCAAAAATATAATAATCTTTACAAATTGGGGATAATGTGCATATTAAAGATGTGAGAGATCTTTCAAAAAATTTACATTTATATAATTTTTGAAAAAACAAAAAAATAACTCAAAATAAACTTTACGCTATACTAAACGGTTGTTTTCGAGAAACTTTACTTGACATTATTTAAAGCATATATACTCGTAAATATAATAATGTGAAAAAATCGCCGATAATGTAAATATTAACGACGTGAGAGACAAGTAAAAAAATTTACATTTTTGTAATTTTTGAAAAAACCAACCGATAGACCAAAATGGCTTTTATGTTATTGATACAGTACATTTACCACTATCCCTACCAAAAATTTAAAGAAAACATTTGGAGCCGTTTTTGAGAAAATCTTGTTTTTGTATTTTTTTAAAATCGCACATATTTCACGCAATATTGCACGAAAACTACCAAACTTTTGAAAAACATTTACATGACCTTTATGAAAGAACTCAATACGCAGAACAAATTTTATTTGAAGAAAAAATCTCTATCTTCAATTTTGTAGTTGGAGAAAGACGCCGGAAAAAATTCAAACTTTCACAATTTTCGAAAATTCAGAGCTCTATGTGAAAATCGGACCTATCCCATGTTAAAAAGTGTATTCATACAAGAAATTTAAAGAAAAAATTAGGAGCCGTTTTTGAGAAAATTTTGAAAATCCCCGGGGGCCTTCATATAAAGTACCCCCAAATTTTGAAGAATCTTTTTCAAAATCTCAAAGCTTCGACTAGAACCAGATGGACCGGGGAATATCTATTTTGGAAGAAATCGTACGTATGGTTTAGGCGCTAGCAGTGTTCACAGACGGACAGACAGACGGACGTTTTCCTTTCAATTGGTTTTTCGGTATCAAGGACCTAGAAAACAGGGTTTCTGACTACACCACGTGTTAGGGGATTTTTTTTCTTAATTTAGCAACTGGTTTTATCCACTTACTCGTTTCCACGGCCCTGCAATTAATTTTTTTCCGCCGAAAATTAGCCATTTTTTCGCGCAGCATTATATATCTTTCCCTTTAGTACGTGTATCACTCCGTGTATACGTAGGTATACGGGAAAGTAAAAATTAATAATTAAAATGATTTACATTTTTATTCTAACACTAAAATTTAGATTATCACTTAGGGGAAAGAAAACTATATTTTCTTTGTAATCTTGATTGCACATAACCTTTCCGTATGATTACGAATTTATTTTACCCGTGACGCTGTCTCTACGAAATGAAATTGTGGACTCCCTTCTGAATCTTGAAATGCTATCATTGAACTATAGATTTCATTCTTCGCACTTCATCACCAGAAGGGAATAAAGACCGAGAAGGAACTGAAAAGGATATATCCTGTACAATGCTTTGTCTCCTGATGCCATATTCAGAAGTAGGACGAATTCCTCGTAAGCAAATACGTCTATTAGCATCAATGAAAAATATCAAATATCTTCTCTGGTGTCGCCTTCCTTTCCCTTTTAGATTTTTAACACAACCTGTCACTGGAGTCTCCGCGCCCACAGAAAGACAATATACGACCTTCTTGTTGTCTAGACTTCAGGTATGATTCCAGCTTGATAGAGATTGGTGTCAGGAGGAGAGAAAGGGGAAAATAATGACAAAAAGGGCACAAATAAAGCAGAAAAATACACAAATAAATCAAAATGAAAATCTACTAAAGCAACTTCAGAAGTACAATTAAGTACGGTTTGTCCTATTGTCAAAATTCCTATTGTCAAAAATCATAAAATCGTAACAATAATAAGGCCTTTTGCCAAATTTACAGACTCTATTAATAATAATGTAACATAGAACGGACGAGTTTCATTAAGTAATCGAGTAAACACTTCCCAGTTTTAAGTTTAGTGAAAGTATTGTCTACAACTAGTGATGGCAAATTTTACCAAAACATCGATACATCGATATTTCGATACATCGCGAAAGGGTTTCCAATGTCGACGAAAACATTGACAATAAAACATCGATGTTTTAAATATTGACTAATAAACATTCTATTTTCTTATCCATTTTTATTATGGTGAAACTCCTGACTGTTTGAAAAGTTTGGACCAGGGAAGTCTCACATCAAATGTTACTGTGGGAATTCCCTGGATTCAGTGGAGTGAGTCTGGTTCTGGTTCACGACTTGCCAAAACGTCTGAGGGCCATTTCTAACACTACTGTCGATTGAGGCAATGACACGCCTAGCGATAACATACACTCGTAACTCGAGAAACTCCCGAACTTCCTCAGATTGCGCAGGTGAAATGTGTAGCGTGATAAAGGGGATGACACAAAACATCGATATTGCTGTGGATTGCTCTACGCCGTGTGGTTTAAAAAAATAAAAAACATCGATGTTTTTGCAAAAAAATATCGATGCCAAGAAAACAGGGAGATTTTGCCACCTCAAACGTTAAGAACTATCGACCTTCTGCGCATGCGCAAATGCACTAAAGTGATGCGAAACTTGAACTGCGCATGAGCATAAGATCGATAGTGCTTACCGTTCGAGGTGGCAAAAACTCCCAAACATCGACAGCAAAATATCGATGTTAATATATCGATGTTTTCTGGTGGAAAACATGGATGTTCTTTTGCCATCCCTATCTACAACAGCTTACGGAGAGCGTTCGAGCGCGTGCGCGCGGGAGCGGCGCGGCGGAGAGCTACCTGAGCGGTGTGGAGCGCGGCGCGGCGTGACGTGGCGTGAGAGGAAGGCAGCGGGAACGCGCACGTGACCAGCTGCGACCTCCACACTGAGCGCAGAGGACGCGCGCCAGCGCTTAAGAGGCGCGCGGCGCCGCGGCAGCTGCGCAAACCTCACGGCCCCGCCCACCCCACCCCACCCCACCCCACCGCCTCACAGTGGACCCAACTGACTTTCAAGTGTTGCGTGCGGTCGCGATTCACGCATTGCAACTTGCAACGATTCGATAGCTACGTTTTAACACGTACATAAACTAGAGGTGCTACAACAGCACGTACTTTCTCGAATTATTGGAAATTGTTACGTAATATTGAAATGAGTGAATGTTTTGGTGAATGCTGAGGTGGCGGTGTTCCTAACCTGCTGGACGGTGTGATTCGGCGCCGACACGTCCACTTGCAGCAGATTTTCCTTTTCAGGTATCTCCCCCAACGAGGCGCCGCCCCAACCGGGACACGTCGTAAGCTCCCAACTGGTCTACTGACGTGTGTGATGCTGTACTACATGTGTGCAAGGAGAGAGGGTAGAACAAGGAAGAGGAAGGAAATATGGCACGCGGTCCTTTCGTTAGGGTACTGCTCCGGCATTCGCCTGGTGTTAATCGGAGAAACCACGGAAAACTACCGATCAGAGCAGCCGGTCGTTTGAATACTCCTCCAAACAGCTACTGAATTCGATTTAGCTCACAAGCTAGTGTTGAAAATCCTGCCCCTGTCGGGACTCAAACCCTCGGTTATAATCGCTGAAGAGACAGTGACAGTGATGGCTCTGATCTAACTCAGCCGGTAAAAATACTTATTTAAGTGAAGACTTCGTGCTGACTTCGAATGATGGATTGCTGCATGCGACATCGGCAGTTTTATCACGTTTTTGCGGATATTACATCGGGCGATAATTCTCATGTTTTTGGTCGCTTTTCGCTTTGTAAAATTGTTTATACAAATAATATTTAATTATTTTGATAAGTTTGATTGGTTTTGCTATTTGTTTAGTTAATGAAATCGAATCAATGAAGCTTTTTATTTTTTACTTTCTCGCTACGGAGTCAGAGAAAGTAATGTAATGCTGCTCGAAAAAACAACGCATTTTTGGCAGAAAAACTCTTATTATAGGACCCTGCTAACGGGAAAGTGGATAAATCCAGTTCCTAAATTTAAAGAAAAATCCACTATCATGGGGTATAGCCAGTATCCATGTTTTGTGGGCTCTTTTTTACCGAAAATTCGAATGACGGCAACATGACTGTCCGTCGCTGAATGACGCTAGCGGCTAAACCGTTTAGCCGATTTTCTCCAAAACTGATATTCCCCCAAGCAAACTGGCTGATATTCCCCCAATCGTTGCCCCTTGAATTTGAAATTGATATTTTAATTTTGGGAAGACTTTACAGAAGCTTCTGGGACATTTTCCAAATTAAAAAAAAATGGTACCATCGATTTTGATTAAATTTTGTGTTTGGGTATTGTGAATGACAATTAAGATAATAGTGCAGATCTCATGTTCGTTGAAAACCCTGATTTTTCGAAAATTGCAAAAGTTCAAACTTTTTCCGGAGGCTTCGTACAACTAAAATATTAAAGACAGATATTTGTTTCTCTTAATGAAATCTGTTCCTTAAAGATAGATATTGAAATAAGGACATGAACAATTTTTCGAAAATTTTAGCACTTTTCGCGTAATTTTGCGTGAAAAAAGGGCGAGAAAGTACATGCTGTTTTAGTTCCACTAGTTTCATTTGTTGGAAATACTTGATCTTGGAAATTTTTGGCAACCGTGACCGAGTGGCCCACCCCCTTCTACGATGAAATTCAGATAATATACTTTCTGAACATATTAAATGTTTAAATCATCAGTTGTACACGGTCGGGTCAAGATATCGTCAGCCTTGGTGAAAACAATAAGAGAGTTATCTGAAAAAGTTGGTTTTCCGCGTGGAAATCAATAAGCAAATTATCTGAAAAAGTTGGTTTTCCGCGTGGAGTTCAATTTTTGACAGTCTTAAGCATTATTTACAACCCCTGTCGAGAAAGATTATAAAGTAAAAATTAATTTTTGGTTTAACGGGGACTATTAGGGACTTCATGTGAAGTACTCCAGGAACTAAATACAATATCGAGGATATCGAAAAGGGTATTTCCACCAATATTTCGACATCAATTTTCGATGCATTTTCATAATTTTTTTAATAAATAGTATAACATTGTGTATAAAAGAAAAAACGGACTGTAAATATGTATTTCATAGTTCGAAAATGTGAACAGAAAACGAATAAAAATAACAAGATTATTCATTTGTTTAGGTATAGATCGTTATGTACTTCTTTAATAATAAAACAAACACATTACGGTCCAATCTATTTATTGACAATCACCTTTTAATTACGATGTGTAGTTGAGTAAAGTAATTAAAAGGCGATTGTCAATAAACAGATTGGATCTTATTGTGTTTGTTATATTATTGAAGAAAATAACGCGAATAGCGGTTAGTTATGTTTAACTTAATAATTTATATTTGAGAAGAAATTCCTTATAAAGTCCTGAACCAAGTAAACGTCCAAATAATAACAATACTAATAATAATAATAATAATAATAATAATAATAATAATAATAATAATAATAATAATAATAATTTTATTCTCATTTTGTTTTACATTGCATTTTCTAGGAATTACTAACCATCGATAACCAGTTGTGATGGTGAGCAATATTGAGTTTATAATTTAATGGCTTAGTATGGAAGTGAGGAAGCAGATACACTTGTGCATGAGCGTGCGCCGCAGTGGCAGCGAGGAAGCGGCGGCTTCCCGCGCGGGAATCCCAGTCGCCTCCTGCGGGCGCCGCCGCTGACCTCGCCGCCGCGCCGCGCCGCGCCTCCTGCAAGTGGGTGACGAGCGACCCGCGCGGCGCGGCGCGGCGCGGCACGCGGAAAAACGACCGCCGGTGACGTCACGCCCACGCGCTCGCACGGAACGAGAACTTCGGGGTCAGTTAACTCGATCGCTAGACGCGTTCATGGAAAATATTTACCTGGGACGAAGCGATACTTCTCGGGGCTGGAATGAGAGATCCTACAAAGTTTTCTTCCTCCAGGTACCTCCGCCTGGGAGCATTGTCTCTGCCAGGTCCGATTAAAATAAGTTGGTGATTGACAGTTGTACTTCTGAAGCTGCAGTTTCATACAATATGAGTGTATGATTTCGTTACTTTAATCAGTATTTATTTCAAGTGTTAATTTTCGTGTCCCCGGATCACGTGCTCAGTGGTACGCAACCTGTCAACGTCGCGTCGCTCCTTTCCATTCGCAGCTCTCAATCACCAACTTCTTTTAATCGGACCGTAGTAATGTAGCCTACATAATTAGTGTCGCAAATCCAGCTCCGGACGGGAGTCGAATCCTAGGCCCTCGTGATGGCGACTCTGCAGAGGTACGATTTGTTGCCCTTATTCGACACAGAGGACCCAATAGGTCTGACGCTTCCCAATTCGGAGGGGGGGGGCACTCGTGCGTCTCTTCTCCGATGAGCCCCCTTCCTTGCAGCGCAAACGGTAGCCTTTGGAAGCGATGCAGTGCACTTCTGCTTTCTGAGGGGAAGTATTGGCAACCACAGTGCCATCGGCGGCTCCGTAATGAGCGTCGATTAAACAAAAGCGAATATGACAACCTGTCGTGAATTTGGGAAGGAAGAAAATGACTAAGAAAGGACTAAGGACTAAGAAAATGACTAAGAACTTTCTGTGAGAAACGTTTGGACTGCTGGACCCTCCATATCGATTTCCTTTTCCTATAATGCATTTTAATTATCAATATCTAATTTAAATATTGCTTGTCACTTCCTTCCAACAGCCTCTTGAAAGTTTTAGCGATGTATTCATTACAATAATAGAGAGATACTCTTGGTTCAAGAATACAATTTTATGTTGAGATGATATTGGTTCTAGCAAAGGGAGAGAAATTCAAGTACATTTCATAAGTACATTTAGGTGTACAACTATTCTATTGTATAAAAGTGAATGTAAGAATGTTTGCGTGCGCCAACTTTGAACCACATTAGTGTGATTGCTCCCCTGGCACGATTGTTTATGAGCATCCAAGAATAAAAAGTAACGTAGTAACGTAGCAACGTAGCAACGAAGTAACGATTCAAAACATAACCCCACTGTGTTAGTATTTTACTCTTCCGTTTACGCTAAGAGTTGCATAATCTTGTTATATTATTTACATGTTGTTTTGGGTGGTGAGTTTATGTTGATCTTAAGGGTCGTTAAAAAGTGTAATAATTGTAATTCCAATATAGAATGTATCCGGTCAGGCGTAAGTTCTAAACCATTGCATAGTAATTATTTGGGACAAGTGCCTCTTGTCTCACATGAACCATTCGCTTGCACATAGCAAGATATATGGGGGAATGTGAAGCTTGGGGAGTTTCTTTTGTAACTCTTACAGGACACTTTTTGCAACTTTCAGTAATTCCACCCAATTTATAACTTTTACAGCCTCAAAATGCTTGTTTCCTTTCAAGCACTGTTTTTATGGTAATGACATCCTTGAAGTAACGCAAAAATTATAAAATTCCTGTCAGTTTGCAAACTATCTATTAATTACGAATAAAATAAAAAAAGGAAATAAGAAAAAGCTAACAAAGTACAAACAAATTTACAATTTTAAAGGAAGACATATTTACATTTATATAAAACTCTTCAAAGAAACAAAATTTGACGAGTTTAGGGACATGTTTAAAACATTACATGAAGATATACTTACATCCGTATGTATATAATATCTCTTCACGGAAATAAAAAAGTTGAAGCTGGCAAGATAGGAGGACCAATTACTAAGAGATAAGTAAAATTTGCACACTATTTTGGCAGTTCCACTCTCCAAACACTTTCACTACGCAATGAAAAAAGACAATAAATAAAAGCAAGTACACATGAAGTACTACAAATTAATTTAGAATATGAGATGATAATGTACTAATATGCATAAATACATCCATTTTTACAGAAATGGAAAAAGCGGATGTGGTGAAGTAGGGGAGACATGAGAAAAATAAGCTCATCATCTGAGCAACTGAGCAATATGATCTCTAAACATAAATTATTAACATCTTAACTGTTCAGGAATTATAAAGCATTTATACATAATTTACCATTAGCAATCACTTCTTTTTGTCTTCAACATCTCGAACATAGCCACACAACACAACGTAAACCCAATATATTCGTAAAGTTTTCAACTAGCATGTAATATTATTCAGTATTCTATGGCAGAATTAAATGTTTCAGAAACAATCGACTTTGGGTGAAATGTCCAGAATTTCAATATCTGTAAAAAATATTATAAACGTGTTTCATGCGTGATTTTTGTAACACATCAATATAAATATATTTCAAGAAGAATAAAATGTTTAACTTAAAGACAAAATTTTCTGTTTTCTTGCTTCACATGACGAAATAGAGCATTGACAACATATTAATTTATTTGTGCTGAAACCTACTTATCGTTAGTTGGAACTTTTGATTAATTGGTACTTTCAGCTTCTATCTTGTCTAGTGTAAAGCGATGGAGAACGTGACCTAGTATATGAGGAACAAATTAGGGTTGAACAGATCAAAGATTTTACTGGAAAAGGATTTTCTGTTCGCGAAATATCACTGGATAGGTAACCCTCTGGTGGGAAGGCCTACCTGACAGGCAGACACAGTATCTATAGACACAGTTACTATCGCTGGGAGAGCTGTAAGTACGCCAAGCGTCTTTACCTTCAAGTGCTTCAGTGCGCTTATAACCTTCAAGTAGAGAGAGCCATTACAGCCGTAGCGTGCGACCTTTTCATATAAGATATTATTTTTTTAAACTAGCGATGCCTTATGCGCAGATATTCCTACAGAAACATGATATAAAATCTGCTTTTCAAGCATATTGTTTTATTAATTTGCTTTGTACATAAAATTGAAATACTTTTCTGTCAAGTATTTTATGAATTTTCTTGTTAAGACGTTGTTGACTTATGTTACTTACAGATAGTCTGACAATGATCATGCTAAAGGATAAAACTCCAATGTGGTACTTCTCAATGAGGTTTTTTCTCAAAATAAAATATACAGTAAAATTTTTGTATAAAGTATTTTTTTTAATAAAAACGTGTAGGAAAAAGCAATAAATTCCATGATTGAAAGGTGAGTAATTGATGCCTTTAGGAATGCCTGCCTCTGAGGCAGATACCCACTGAAGGGGAAAGCCCGCGCACTGGGAGGTCCAGAGGCCAGTAAGCTCCCTTCATCCCCCGAGGCACCCTTTAGGAGCAATAGAGGTGTCTTTCGACGCGTCTCAGGCTGCTGGTGGGAAGTAACCATTGCTTTCAGTATGTTTCAAATTTAATTTTAAAAGCTTCAAAGTAAAAAAAACGAAAATACTTTTCGAACTGTTTAAAGCACTGGTGTCAAGGTCTTCTACTGGGGGCAGTGGCACGCTTCGTGGCACCGTTATAGCATGCCACGAGCTTCTCTTCGCAACTAGCGTCGGGAAAGGGAACTATTAGTAGTAACCCCGCCATCTAAACAATAGGAATGGCGTTGTCTCTGGTGGCGGGGTAAAGAACTGCGAGGAGGGGCGATTTTGTCGTGCCACTCTTGTCACGGACTACCGATCGTGGCATCGACTTTGAGAACACTGGTTTAAAGCAACAGTGACAGCACACAAAAGCAAGAAGAAATTGAAAGTAATTCCTATAAAATTTTGTGACTCGCCTTTCTTGTTCTTTCGAGTGAATAACTGAAGCTTTGAGCGAGAGCTTCCTGAGAGAACACGACAGCCGAACCCTGGCCTGACGTGTCGGCCTGATCCTGCCAGCAGGCGGGGCACGTTAATCGCCGCGCGAGGGGAGGGGGGCTGCGCAGGAGGCGTGTGCGCGGGGGGAGTGGACTGCTCGCTGACGCCGCTGCTGACCACGCTGCACGCGCGCGCTATCGCCTCCGACCGCCGCCAGGGCGCGCCTGCCGGTGCTTTCGCCTCGAAGCACTTGGCGCCTCCGCCGCAGAGCAGCGCACCTCCTCTCCCGAGGGAGTCATTCTACTCGCCAGGTGGCTCAGGGCATCGACTCTCACTGTACTGCCTTTGACCAGGAAGTCCCAGGCTTCCACTCCCGATGGTAGTAGGGTTTTTGACACTGGAGGAGAATTCTAGCGGCCGGCTGCTCTGATCGGTAGTTTTCCGTGGTTTCTCCGATGAACACCAGGCGAATGCCGGAGCAGTACCCTGACAAACCAGCCACGGACCGCGCGCGATCTTTCCTTCCTCTTCCTTGTCCTATCCTCTTCCTCTTACACACACACACACACACACACACACACACACACACTAACATGCACTACACTACCACACATGCCGGGAGACCGGTCTGGAGCTTACAGCTTGTCCCGGCTGGGGCGGTGCCCCGCTGGTGAGAGATGACTGGTTGAGGGGAGAACCCCACTAGTCGACGGTTGGTCGGCGGCGGATCTCTCCATCCAGCGGGGAAAAGATCATCGCCTTCTCCGGACGAAATAACATGCGCTACACTTACGGGACTAACGACCTCTGTAGTTGACGCTCCCGGAATCACGAACATTTAACCAATCAATCTTACGCGACTAATATTGTCATTCACTGACGCACCCGAAATCAATACTCTGTCATTTCATCTTCTCTCCGATGAATCGTTTGCAGTTAATTCACACCCTGAAGACAACTTGTCCCCCAGACTGTCTCCAACTTACGAGGCACTCAAGTGCGGAAGCAAGTACAACGTGCGTTAGAAGAAAATTTATTATCTCAAATTTTTATTTACATTATTGTAACCAAATTCCGTTATTGATTTTATTGTTTAATGCTTCGATGTCACAAAATATTTCTTTGATAAACTTGCTTTTTGCTGAATACTGCGACATAATTATGACATGACTCTGGAATTCCCAAGAAGATAGTTCATAGACTGCTCTGTGTTGCAAAGGCACGTGTGGAAAACCCTTCTCTCTTTTCACTCACTTCCTGATATTAATGACAAAGTAAATTAATTAAAAAAGTAGACAAGAAAACGAAGAAAAAAGATCATCTCTTGGCATATTCTTAATTAGTTGAGAGCAAAACAATAGACAAGTATCGAGTTGGTGTTTGGAGCAAATTCATTCTCTTTAAACTTCTGCATTAAAGTTATAGAATTGTAAAGTAACTTATTGCTTTACTTTTCGTACAACGCTTTTATTTTATATGCAGTGCAAGTATCTAATTCCTGCAGTTTAAAGAATCTCTAATAAACGAAATAATGTGAAATATCTTCTTCATTAACGTTCATCAACATTTTAATTGCCTTTATTTTCTTTTCGCAACTAAATTTCGCCATTAAGAAGCACTTGTATATGAACTTGTAATGAGTGCAATGAATATTAATGCGATTATCTGATTTCATACAAAGATAACTAATTTTTAATTTCGTGTTGTATTTTCCTGGCTTCCTTGTAATCAAACGGCTAAAAATCATTGCTAAACTTCAAGGCGACCCTTGATATAATTGTTAGATTGCTAGAATTCCGTATCAGTGTTTGAAACCCATCCAGTTCAAGTGGAATTGGTGAACAAAAAGTGTTTGCGACAGATTTTGTGTTTAGTCTAAGGCTCGATCCTTTTATTTCACCTTTGCCCAATCATCATTTACTCTTCATCCTATGCTCATCTTCTATTATTGCCATTCTCATTAATGTCACCTCCATCGAAAGGCAAAAAAGAGATCGATGCCAGAAAAATAGAAGTGTGGATTTTGTAAAAAAATACAAAATGTTGTAGATATTTAAAGCTGTAAAGAGAAAAATATTGGAAAATTGGAAAAACCGGGGTAGTCTACCTCAGAGTTCATGACAGCAAAATAATACTATCATATTTATGCTGTTGGTGTACTTTGTAAAAACTTGAGAATGTGATATTGAAGTTCACAAAGTGAACCTTTTGTGCTTTTCTCTTGGTCAGGAGTGATTCTAATAACATTCATTACAGTATTTTTGCTAAGGTATCTTGGTGGAGTGTACACATCGAACTTGAGAATTATTATTTTTGATATAATTTCTTTTCTGATTTTCATTATTTCTATCTAGAATGTACCATACATTAATTAAGCAAGGAAATTGAGTATAATTGTTACTTACAAATAGATTAAGGAAGACTAATAGACTAAACTACGAAACATATTACGTCTTTTGTGATTGTAAAACGATTGTTTTTCTTTTGTTTCAGGTGAGTGACTGAACAGAGGAACTATTGTTATAGAGGCGCTTCATAAAAGTGAGTTGTTATTTTCGTTCTGAAATTAAGGTATTTAATTAATTAATTGAATTATTAAACATTATTACATTCTCCTTCAAGATCAAGAACATTTTCTTTCAAACTACAAAATTTGAAATATGTTACTCGTTTATGAAGTTGTTACTTAAGTAATAATCCCTCCCGATAAATTCTTTATACATTTATCATTTTCTATTGATTGTCATTATTTTCCGGAACAAATAATCAGGTCTCATTATTATAAAATACTCAAAATTTAAAAAATTACCAATTTTCCAAGTGCAGAAAATCTAGAGCTCCGTATCTGGGAGTCTGAGGCCTGGTTCCGGGGTGGGATATTCATCTCAACTCTAAGATCAGAACGGGGTGCGATCCGTTTCGCGAGTAAAAACTGAGAAGCTGCCATCAAGTGGCGACATCAGCGATCAGGAAAACTGAGACCTTCGGCTAAGTGGAGATGACACCACGTGCCAATCATGAAATTCCTTCGAAAAATTCATAAATGCATCCTAACGAATTGTTACGGTAATGATGATGTACATTTCTTTTTTATCGTATATTTTTCAATTTAATTCAATGCAGTGAAAGATCCTTTGTAATAAAATAAAAATGCTGATTGAATTTCGAATAAGTTGTAATAGAGTTATTTATACGAGTATATCTTTTAGAAGTAACGAATGTCTTTTAGAAGTAAACAGTGGTTTCTTTTCTCGAATTAGAGTTATACTCAAACATTTCATTTACAAAATAACATAATAGAATTTATGAAGCCGAGTTGACATTTTTCTGATTTAGAGATACCTTTGAAAGGGAGAAAGTGGCTAGAGCTTAAAACTCTCAAAAAAGTTAATAGTTCGAACGTACTAATATTTAACTATTAATGCCCCGCAAAGATCATGTTAACAAACTTAAAAATGTAAGATATCATTTTTTGTACCATTTCAAATTATATGAAACTAATAATTTTCAAGAGAAAATGAATATCACAATTCAAATGCATATATTTTAAGGTAGTGTAACACCAGTTGACAAGGAAAAAAAGCCAACTTGAACTCGCATGTGGAATTTTTGAACATAACAACTGTTAAACGGTACACAGCAACAGAGTGTCACGTGTCTCGTGCTGGTTGTTCCTGGCGCTTCGTGAGCCCTGAGAGGCGAAGAGGCGCAGGGGGTCCCGCGACGGGGGTAGCTCCTCAGACGGGGTAATCGCAGAAGCCTCGAGTGTAGCACACGAACTGCGGCCCGCACTCGGCGTTGGTGGGCCACGGGAACCGGCAACGCTCATGCCTCTCTGCAACAGAAGGAAACAGTTAAAGATGTCAGGCTTTTTAAGTCACATTAGGTTCAAACTTAGGGCCTGAAAATGATTTCACTGGAAACAGAAAATGCGTTTTCAGTTATTAACGTTATGCGTAGTTTCTTGGTGATTGCATCCATTTTTAACGACTACATATCTTGACGTTTGCTTCATACTAAGGGCCTGAAAATGGTTTGCCCGGACATTGCAAATTATTCAGTTATTAACGTTACTTGTGGTGTATTTATGATGGCATCCATTTTTAACGGCTACGTATCTTGAACTATACTTCTTTATAGTCGGTCATTGGTTCAAAAGACGAAGTGTTTGCTCAGATTTCATGTCAATGTAAACTGCAAAACTCTTAAGTCTTCATCCAATAAGTGTCATTATTTTTATTTTTGGCAGTAATAATTTCCGGGTGAATTGATGATGTTTTTATAATCTCTGGCTTTGAGACTGCAATACAAACCACAGAAAAGGTTTCATCATATTTCAAAATTCTGTTTGCACGAAAGCAAAATACCATGAGACGATCAAAATGTAACAAAATAAACTTAATTAGAACTTTTTAGAAACCCTTGCTTTTAGCTTTTACACGTGTGCTTGTATATTTGTAGCACACGTACTGCCGAAACTGTCTACATTTTCTACTTTCGACGTGAGCTCCACGGAACGTCCATCTCTGCTATGGAAATCAGAAGCAATTGCCAAACAACTGAGACCGGTCACTATATGACCTACATCGAAAGACATTAATGTAATTTTCCCTCATACGTTACATTCAAATTTTATTGTTTGTGGACGCCAAATAATTATAATGGAAATAAATCAACGGTGCCCTGGGGAGGAGGCCGCAAACGCATGTAATATGCGAATTACAGGAACAGGCAGCCAACAAAACATTTCCTACAGGTAAATCGTACCGAGATCTAGAATATAAATGTGGGATTTGAATTCTAAGCCTTGAAGCCAGTCTCCCCCAAATGCAAGCAGCACTCACCCAAGTAGACGAGGCACGTCTGGCACCTGCCGCACTGCGTCAGCCTCCCGCTGCGGCACTGGCTCACGTCGACCTCCGGGCAGGGCCTCTCCGCGTTCTGCA
This sequence comes from Acheta domesticus, assembly GCA_031308135.1. Classification (NCBI taxonomy): domain Eukaryota; kingdom Metazoa; phylum Arthropoda; class Insecta; order Orthoptera; family Gryllidae; genus Acheta; species Acheta domesticus. The sequence goes on from JAHLJT010002406.1 coordinate 10,474,135, forward strand.
CGTCGCCAGAGTCTTCGCTTCTGCTACTGCTGCAGTGGGGGCCGCCGGGGTACACGTTGCAGTTCTTGATGTCGTTGGGCCTGTCCCTGCGCGCGGCGGCGCTCAGCCCAACCGCCAGCGTCAGCAGCGCCACGGCGGCCAGCGGACGCATCTGGTCCCAACATTGGACACAGGGCCTTTGAACCACGAAGTCTACAGGAAGGAGATTCAACTCCGGAGTTGGAGGCATGGTGGGGGATGTACGAAATACTTTGGCAACTACTGCAGATTCGATGGTATAACGGTCAGCGCATCAGATTGTTGTACTCAAGATTGCGGGTTCAAACCCGTATGTATTTTTTAACGGCGGAAAAAAAAAATCCTTCTTCCTTCGGAAGGGAAGTAAAGCCGGCTGTCCCATGTAGTAGATTTACTGCATGTAAAAGATCCTCAAGCCTAAATGAAGCCTCTGAAATTCAAAACGCTTGTTTCGTCGCTCGAGATAATACCTTCTTTCTCCGCTAGATGGTGAAAGGAGCGTAGCGAAATTTGCGTGGTCAGGTGGAAGAGCGGGCCTCATGGCCGGAGTCTCGCCACGTAAAATAAGGCATTAACTAACTAACTAACTACTTGAAAAATTATAGAACAAAGCTAGACTCCTTTTCCTTCAGCGACATCACGCGGTGGGTGAAGGAACTTACGAAGGTGCCGGTCAGTTGCGTAATGGCGCATGTTGGCCTGTTGGCGCTCGGCACTGCTGGGGCGGTCTTTGGGCGTGCCTCAATAGTGCTAGCCAACTTGGAACCGAATCGAGTCCATTGTTATCGTCATCTAGAAGATCACCTAGAAAGCAGTGAATTGCAGGTCTCTTGACAGGTCTTTACGCAGTTTATGCTGTATTTATGTGAGAAATTTATAATAATTGATGTATTAATTACATTAAATTGATTATTATCATGATTGTCAAGAGCGTGTCCCGTTAATACTCGTAAATAAATATTGCTTCTCGAAACGCTTGGCATTGCTGCCATTGGCTGCATTGACAGGTTCCTTGGTGGTTCTTTCATTCGCCGCGTGATGTTGCTGAAGCATAAGGAGACTAGTTATGTTTTTAATTTTTCAAGTAGCTGCCGACGTTTTCGGTACATACCCCCCCAACGGAGTTGAGTCTCCTTCCCGTAGACTTCGTGAGAACTTTCCAATACAATCGGAGACAAAGCTAAGGGGTGCTGCTACAGCAGACGCTAGTGTCGCCGGCTCCAACTGCAGGTTAGACTCGCCGACTTCCGCACAAATAAATTGGTTAATTTGTGAGAAATACGAAAAGTGTCTTCAATTATTCGTAATATGTACATATAAGAAACCAGTCAAGGAAGTGCGAAAATCGGTGCTTTTTTTTCAACATTACGCGCCTTCTTGCGTCTCTGGAACCTACGCAGCGGCCACGCACGTTTTAAGTGTCGTTGGCAGCAGTTCGTATTTTACTTCTTGTAAGAACTTGAACTTTGCGATTATACATGTGTACTGGCCTTCGTTAACTCATAGTCGCCTTCACTTACTATCACTTTTTGGGAAGTATCTTATCTGGCTGACGAATTCAGAAGACTTCCATTAACGATTCCATTTTGTGTGAATTCATTTTACCTTGTTCACTCAAACTTCTCAATACAGTATGGTGATGTTTTTTTGACACGAGAAGTGTGCAATGACAATGAGGATATTTATATACATACCGATTAGATGATTGAGTGATAATCTATCAACAACTGCGTTAAACAGCGCACCACCATGTCTTCTCAAACCTCACTTTAAAAGAAACATTCACTTATTTATTGCATTCATGGACAAAAAAGTGCTTGGCAACACAGATTCTATTTATCTCAGGGACGTGCAACAACATTCGTTGCCGTAGCAACAATGTTTCTTTATTTGGCGTTACAAACATTTGTCCTCGCCCTCATTCTTGAACAATTTTCTCAAAATTAAATAACTTCACAGAAATGTTATAGAACATAGTATTGACAGATGTTTTCAATTAGCAGAGTTAGCCCAATTACCATAGCTATCTTTCTTGAAATAAATATATTGAACACATGCGTTTTATCAATATACATGAACATTCTTTGACATTTTCTCAGTTCCTGTCACCATATAGTAGGAGTGAAGTGGAGTGTTTCAGTTTTTCGAAAACGGTCAGGAAATTGTCTTGAATAGATCAAATGCTTTCGAAAAGCCATACAACTTTTTGACTAATTTCGATAGCACAATTAAGCTCCAAGTAATTGAAGGCCCAAATTGAAAATTAGCTGCGATGGAGAATGCGGGGGTGGGCGGGTAGAGTGGGCTGGAAGGAGCAGGAAGAGTGGTACATGGAGGGGATGGGGATGGGGAGCAGAGCTGTGCGGAGGGGAGTGGCGCGGGGTGGAGCGAGGTGGGAGGGGGCGAGACATGATGGAGAGGGACGAGGCAATGTTGAAACTGGTAGAATGGGGTGTCGCGAGGGTATAAATAAAATTTCTTCCAATTTACACAACAAATAAAATTCGTTATTTTTCCAGTCTAATAGATAATTGATAATTAATAATTACATATGAATTGATATGATAATTGATAATTACATATGAATGGAAGCCCCCGAGCAACGTCAGGTGAATTCCTCTAATTTTCAATCAGCAAATTCACATTTTATATTTGAGTTTATCTCTAACATTAGGTAAATAGTATGTATATAGTATTGAAGAATGCTGTAATAAAGTAAATTATTACAGTTTGAGATAGCAATTTTAATGTTCACTCATTTGAGGTGAACTTATCCTGATGCGATGAACCAAATTTCATTTGCGTTAACCTTAAGCGTCTTTTCTCTTTCAAGTTGTTGGGCTTTCTCTGGATGTTTATTAGCCATTTAAACGTAACAGCAATCATTGAGAATATAAAAATTTTATTTCGCAAGACACTGTGAGATAAATAAAAAAGTGAAGATTGATCTTAAGAAATTAAGGCAGCTAATTATGAAGAACTTCTTATTTCTACAGCTACTGACGTTTTACCGATGGACTACAATAGTTATTAAAAATATTAATATGATATTATTGTTTGATCAACTATTTTGCAACAATGTCTTCTTCATAAGAAAAAACTGTAGAGGTTTTTCAAATATTAAATAGAATGAAAATGAATGTATATATGTCTATTTGGATTAAAACAAAAATTAACTACCGGGAGAGATGGCTCAGGCAGTAGAAGGATTATTGACACTAGCTACATTGCTAGGTGAAATTGCAGTCTTTGTCTGGAGGAGAATTCTAGCTGCTGGCTGCTCTGATCGGCAGTTTTCCGTGGTTTCTCCGATCAACACCAGGCGAATGCTGGTGCAATACCCTAACAAACGGGCCACGGACCGCGCGCGATCTTTCCTTCCTCTTCCTTGTCCTATCCTCACCCCTTACACACAAACGTACATGCACCACACTTATACACATGCCGGGAGACCTTTTGGGAACATAGAACGTGTCCCGGCTGGGGTGGTGGCCCACTGGTGGGAGATACCTAGTTGAGGAAAACCGTGCTAACCGCCTGGTAGGTCGGCGCTGGATTTCGCCGTCCCACCCGGGGAGGATCACCGCCACCTCCCGTGGTAAAATCATGCACGTGCTACAATGGACGCGCCCGGAATCACTTATCACATGAAACTGAATTTACACGAGACACCCACTGAGGATTATTTTCAAGTACTGAAAAACTTTTCAAAACGTACGCCATAACTGTATCTTAAGCGGCGACTGCGGGTGTGGGAGGAGAAGCGGCTCACCTCGTGCGCAGTGGAGGAGTTGGCGAGTGGCGAGCGGCGGGCGGCGGGCGGCGGGCAGGAGGCGGTTGGACGCGTTGTGCGGCCCCGGGGCGCCCCGCCGGCGCTTTTCAAGGCCCGGCCGGCGCGTGTCGCCGCGGCCGGGGGGCAGGGGCGGGGGGCACCGCGTTCGCGATAAGGCGGGGCACGGTGCGAGGCGAGGTGCGGGGGGGTGGGGCAGCGAGGCGCGGGACCGGGAACGGGGCGGGGAGCGGGGCGGGGCACGGGGATTGGCGCGGGGCTGGGAGCGGGGCCGGGGAACGGGGCGGGGCGCGGGGCGGGGTTCTGCAATACAGATGCCGCAAGGCGATGTGTTGGTGGGAGCGGCAAGAATAGGTCTCCCCCGCGTCTAGGCGAGACGCTTCAGCTCGCTGGATGGCGTGCTTCGCGGGATGGCGGGAATGGAAGACCATGCGGGAGAATAGCTCCTGTTGTCCGAATAATGTTTCTGTCGATTTGACAGCTAGTGGCTGACTGGGGAGAGGGCGTTCCGTCATCCAATCACAGGCTTTAAATTCTGCTGACGACGTCACTGCAGAGTTGTCGATTCTTATGAAGAAAAGAATGAAATCTTACAGCGCGAAGCAACTGTGAACTGGAGATCGCCATTATTTCTCTGGTTATGCATCGTGTGTGACTTTCTGTGACGTCTACTGCGTGTACTTAATGTGATTTGTTTCTTGCTACTGCTGCAGTCTGATGCAGGAACGACCTCACAACCACGTGTCTGCCTCCCGAGTAAGTGGCAACATCGCTCTACCTTCGCCCCGGCCGTGTAATCAGAAATATTTTTCGGATTTTAGTATATTCTTCTCTTCCTGGGGCTTTTTCCACCTTCAAGAGATACCTCTTTCCGCTGTTCGTGCGGGGTACCCACTCTGTCCCTCATGGGATTAGATATTAATCTTTACACTAGACACACCCGCGGGCTCCTCAATCTGTAGTCAGCGGACTCACAAGGCCTTCCGCGATAACACACGTACACGGGACAAACAACCATGCCCACGACGGAATTCGAAGCTACAACTGTTCCGACCGAGGCGTTGAGTCGGCAACCGCTCTAACCACTTCGGCCATCCACGTCGGCAGTAGCTCCTAGTATATGTAATAAAGAATTCTAACTGGACCCTCGCATACATTCCACACTTGGTTTCCGTAAATGTTTGAAATGAAAACAATAGATTCTTATTGGATCCCAGCGGTGAATGTATCTGAACAACCGTGCTACGGAAAGGGAGAATCCTCAAAAAATGTAGTAGAACGTTCAGTGAGTCTTCTTTTGTAGATTACAGCATAAAAAACGTAACTTGTGATCCTTCATGAATTTGGAAACCAGGACACATCGACACATATTTCAAATGCCCAGTACACATCGTTTGTGTGTTATGCTCATTGAGAGTGTGTTGAAGAGTCGCATGTGTTGGAGGTAGCAAGTGAGCATGCTTCCCCCTAAACCGAAATCTGCAAACTTTTGTTATTTTCGTTTTAAATCTGTTTGATGCATACTTGAGAGGGAATTCCCTACCCAGCGGTAGCACAATTACAGGGTTTTGTGTCGATGATTTCTTATAAATGTTTCAAAACCGTCATATTTTCTTAGAGTATCATAGAGAGAGGCGATTTACCATGTTAATAGCTCACGAGACAACACAAAAAGAAGAAATACAGTCTTTCTATTAGTTTTCTATCAATGTCTGTGGTGTGTTATATTAAGTAGTGAGCCCATTTAAAACACACAATCCTTCATTTTAGTAAATGGAAATCAAAACGAAATAAAACATATTTTACAAAAGCTTTTAATTTGCAAGTGGTATTAAAACTAACTAAAGAAATTAAAATCAACATCACAATGTAAAAACACGTTTCGACTGGATTATTGGGGTCCCCTTCTGAACACATGTGAACAAAAACCTAAATCATTACACTTGTACATTTGTAGTGAATTAACTGAGTCATACTGTATGAGCTGTGTGATCTGATTACTTCTAATTATTGAATATGGTTATGTCGCCAGATTTGAATGTAAGGGAATTAGGGAGAGCGAAATCTACTCAGTAAGTGATTGAAATACATGTGGGAACAACAAATGTTTCTAAGTACAATTTGACAACAATAAATGCTTCTAAGGACAATAAAAATGTGCATGAAGACATCTAAGAATCTCTTACTGGCAACGAGTTGCGGGTAAGCTCTGGTCACGAATGCGCAGGAACTGCTGTTACAAATCGGGTAAACAACGCAGAGAATTGTGGGTACGAGAGCAACACGAGGAGAAAAGGAGATAAAGTAAGACTAAGTATCTTGTAATTTGACCGTGTCTGATTATGTATTCAACACTTGGCGAGATTTACATATGAGTAGTGTCTCATAAATGAGACGTTTATTCTAAATGGGATCATGGTCCCAAATCTTGCTCTCAAAATTACCTTCGTATGGAATTCGTAGTATTGCCCTAGATTGGATAACTTCGTACCTTAAACATCGGACTCAAAGAGTAAAATAAATAAATAAATAAATAAGATTCGTCCAAGATTACATCTTAATCAGTATTCATTCTATGTGTTGAAATAACATTTCGTTTTATTTATTTATTTGGTCAAAAAAACAGTAAAAACTGTATATGATGGGAAAGATATTATCTGCGCACATTTTCTTGAGGCCCAGAATTCAAAAAAAAGAACAACGTTTGAAAAACTAGAAACAAGAATTTAGAAAATAATTATTATTTTAGAAAAATAAAAATTTGAAAAATGTTTGTTCCTGAGTTATAAAAAATCAATTTCAACGGTAAATGAACTGCTGGTTTTATTTTTCTGCATTGCTAACAAAATAGTAATGAACATCAGTTCTACTCCTACCATTACAAGCAAAAGGAGTGCTCAACAAAACGTGCGCATAGTGAAGCTACATTTACGTCCAGAAGCAAAACAAGTGGCCATCTCAGCATTTGCTCAATGGATCAGGGAAACTGGACAAAATCCTGATTGAGATGGGGTTTGTGATCATCCAGAAGAACGTTTGTCTTGCGAAAACATTTGTGTTGTGTTCTAATATTTTGAGAATCCGTTTGCTGATACCTCTAAAGTTGGTATTATCAAATATAATGGGAAATGTATCATATGAATTTATGTATACTTTTAGAAGTTTTTTTACATTTGAAAGAATTGTTTCGAAATGACCCTCTTGCCCTTTTGAGACGCGCCGAGGGCGGCGTGACGGGCGTGGTGAGTGAAAGGTGAAGTGGCTGCGAGCCCAAGAGGGAGGCGCGTGAGTGCGTAGGGCAGCGTTGTCAAGGTCGATGCCACGAGCGGGAGTCCGTGGCACTCGTGCCACGACGAAATCGCCCCTCCACGTAGATCTTTATCCCGCCACCACACAACGCCATCCCTATTCTAAAACGGCGGGGTACCTACTAATAGTTTCCTTCCCCGACGATAATTGCGTAATTTATGGATGACCCCTAATCTGTATTTGTTAATGATGTAAACTAAAAATTAATGTTAAACTATACATTTCCATGACAATTAACGTTATGAAATTTCAGATTGCATTCAAAGCATATAATATTTTATATGTTTTCCGTATAAATTATATAAACATGTTAGATATACGAAAATTAATACAGAAGTAAATGAAACTATATTATCGATAATATACATCGACGCTTTACCTAACCTTCCCCATGTGTTTAACGGCAACGCGCATTCTTGAATGCGGGTTTAATGCATGACAGACGTAAACAAAGTTCATTTGGAAGGTTGGGCGACTTACAACAGGCATGTGAAGGTCCCATGCGCAAAAGCGAAGTGGGGCGGAGCACGAGGGCGCGGGAGCATTGGCAGCGGGCGAGAACAGGGGAGGGAAGGACGGTGCTCTCAGAGGCGCCAGGACTATCATCAATAGAAATTCCTGACTACCATACTGTGCAGCCATAATAATATACAAATCCATCTAAAGACCCCTCCTTTTATACGCATGTCCCATCAGCATCAACGCCGCAAAACCCAATGTCCACAAAATACGAATTTTCCTAAATCAGTACCTAAGAATAATCACTAACGCAATCACTTTCAAGTGTTGGTTGTTGGTTTTGTCACCAACAACCAACTTCACAATGAATTATCCATGGAATCTATAGCCAACCACATTAATTACCTCGCCTCTAACTTCTATTTGGCCATGCCACAAATCCCCATTGTAACTGCACTCAACCTCGGCCGAAATCCTCAATAACCAACCCGAATTCAAAATAAATACCCGTTTCACATATTCCCTGAAATTGACATTTAAAGAGGTACCAAGATGGCTTCCTCACCCATGAATTAGATTCAATTCAGTATGTAAGTTAGTTGTAAGCATCCAAAACATATGTGTATGTATAAACATATGTGTATGACCTATGTAATAATCAACAAGAAAATAAACAAATTAAGAAAAGAGGACGCGAGGGCGGTGCTCTCAGTTGCTAAGGCCGCGCTCAGCTCGGCGCCGCTGACTCAAAGCAGCGAGACGTGGTTCTTACCAAGAGATAACACAATATAGTCAGTGCTCATTTTGTACTGCCGTATGTGCATTGTAGTCGCGAATTCTAAGAAGATTAGTAGGCGATTGTCTCATCAATTGGTTAAAAAGTAGGAAAAAACGAGAGAAAAAACCGCAACTCGCAAATATATTACGGTGTATCGAAATAAGCAAAATCATTTCTAAAAATATTATATCTTGTGTCTTTTGAAATTTAACAACTAAACATACATAATTATACAACAAACTAAATTATGAGAAAGTTATTTTCATCCATATTGATTGATTGATTGATTGTTCGGAGTGTCATTAGCATTACAAATATATGGAGAAAAATTGGCATTACAAACATTTTTATTTATTTTATTAGGAGTTCTCGATAGCATAGCGTACATCAAATCGTCTGTAAAGAAATCAGAAATTAAACTACACAAACGTATTCTATAGAAAAATGAGATACATTGTTTATCTTGCTTAGAATACTGAACTGAAAAGTTGGTCTTAGGAGCTCAAAAGTTTCCTTATAAATTGTTTTTAGGAGGCAAATTTTTACCTGTAATTTAACTAGAGATAAAAATTGAATAATTTATATTCTACATTTTTATCTAAAATATTGCAAGATTCTTACTCATGAAGTATATTAGAGAGTTCCCCAGAGAGTTTGTTTCCTTATATTACTATCTTGTAGTACCTTCGGTTTTATTTTAATTGTTTTTTTCTTTTTTAGCTATTTTGACTTAAGTTAATGTTTTGGCCTCCTTTTTTGTTAATATTTACATTTTTATTATTTCTGCCGTATATACTTTTACACTATTTATTTCTCCCAACTATTACTAAATGTACTATTATGAATTACTAAATGTAATTTGCTTTCTAACGTACCATTAATGTTTCCAGTTGAATTTCCTCCTTCATCGTTCTTATTTCTATCATTTTCAACGAGATTTTTTTCTCTACCTCCATCACAATTGACCAGCTCATCTCCAGTATCGAGCACTTGATGTTTGTTACTGCACCTGCTATGGAAGTATTTCCTACAATAGATGCTCTCTCTAATTATTTCTTTCTTACACCGCCCCAATTCGCACATGTGTTTGATTCCCTCCATCCTCCAATGCTCAGTTGACCTTCACTTTCTATCCTCCTGTTAGGGCCGGTCAGCTCCTCACTGTTCACTCTGCTCGTTGCCGCCGCCGCCGCCGCCACGCCACCGCCGCCACCGCCGCCGCCGCCGCCGCCGCCGCCGCCGCCGCCGCCGCCGCCGCCGCGCCGCCGCCGCCGCCGCCGCCGCCGCCGCCGCCGCCGCCGCCGCGTCAGCTCCCTGGGCAGCCGCCCCCGGCGCCGCTCGCCTCGGTTGCGAACTTGGACTTCGTGGAGTCGTCACGTCCAGCCGCACAGTCAGCGACCTCGCGCCTCCGGAATCTGCTGCGTCCAGCTCTTCGACACGCACGCGTGGTTTCAGGCACTCGATACTTAGCATATGATTGCTAATTTTTTGTACTTTCTCCCATTTCTGCAAAACTGGAACACCCTACTTTTCACCACTTACTGTCCACCCACTTCTTTTTTTTTTCAACTGTCAGTCTCACTCGCCATTTTCATATACGTATACCTCATTTTTCAGTTCTCTTTAATGGAGCATCTCGCTACTACGTCCGCAAAGCTTGCCAACTCCACTGCAGATGCAGGGGTACTTAAATTATTAATGGAAAAGGGCAAAGTTAACTTAGGATGGAAGAGATGTCCGGTATACGAATTTGTGAGTGTTGTCAGATATTTCAAGGGCCGGTGTTTTAATCATTTTTGTGAAGATTGTAAGAAAGAAATTGTATGTAAAGTAAAGAAAATCTATGCATGCATGTTTGTAGAAAGCTCTAACAACATTTTCTCTGAAACAGCTCTATATTTTTCAACAAAAATTGCCGTATACGAGACGAGGGTTTACTCTTCTAGAATATTCTTAGTCATGTTTCAGTTCTACTATTATGAGACCAAACAATTGAGAAAATGTGAAAAAAAATGTCCTTTGTGCGGAGGAAGATGGCAGCTGGGAAGCGAGTGGAAACTAGTGGTGCTACAGAATGGCACAGACTTTCCGGTATTAGTTTTCTATTTCCTTGGGTCTTCGCTAGCTATTCGGAATTGCCACAAACTCTTGCCAGTTGTCATCTATCACCGCCAAAAGTACATTTTTTGTCATTTTCTTAAATTTTCGGTTTCCTATTGGTAAAACGGAAACATTAATTTTAGAATATTAAAGAAGACAAAAACCTAGTCATAAATGGCAATTTTCTTTAAAAAATTATGTGCCGTTTAAGAGAAAAAGACGTTTTAGCACTACTAAATTTCGAAATTTGAAGATCATTTTTACAGAAAATGTTTGAGTTTTCAAAATACTTTATTTGAAGTTATTTGAAGCAATTACACTTACAAATATAATAATGTTTACAAATTGCTGGTAATGTGCATATTAAAGATGTGAGAGATCTTTCAAAAAATACAACTGTATTTTTTGAAAAAAACAAAAAAATAACTAAAAATAAAATTTACGCTATACTAAAGAGTGTAATTAGCACTATCCGTTACAAAAGTTTGAAGAAAAAATTTGCAGCCATATACGAGAAAATTGCGTTTGAGCGTTTCTGAAAATGCGAAATTTTGAGCTACTTTTCACAGAAAACGGTTGTGTTTTCGAGAAACTTTACTTGACATTATTTGAAGCACACGTACTCCTAAATATAATAATGGGAAAAAATCGCCGCTAATGTAAATATTATCGACGTGAGAAACATGTGAAAAAATTTACATTTTTGTAATTTTTGAAAATACCAACCGATAGACCAGTATGGCTTTTATGTCATCTGATAGAGTTCATTTACCACTAACCCTACCAAAAGTTTAAAGAAAAAATTTGAAGCCGTTTTTGAGAAAATCTTGTTTTTGTAATTTTTTAAAATTGCACATATTGCACGCAATATTGCGCGAAAATACTAAAATTTTGAAAAAAATGTAGATGACCTAAATGATAGAACTCACTTTGGAGAACAAATTTCAATTTAAGGGAAAGGTTCTATCTTCAATTTTCTAGTTGGAGAAAGACGCCGAAAAAAATTCAAACTTTTACAATTAGTGGATCATAAATTCATGTTCTGTCATGAATGCTACCTAAGCAACTAATTTGTTTACAAATGGCAATTAGTTTGAAAGTCGTGATTCAAACATAATGGATTTGCCTAGAGAAATTGTGGAAGAATCTGCAAAAGCAGAAAATGCTATGATACCGAAAAAGTCTTGCAAACTTTATGAGAAAGAGTACTTAAAGTTTAAGAAATGGATGGATAAAAAAATATGCAAATTTATTATGCAAAGCTGCTGTTCTTTCGTATCTATCGGAGCAGTTTGGTTAAGTTACTATAATGCACATGCTAGAATAAAGACGTTTGTTAATTTAATGCATGCTTCTTTAAACATTAAGTCCACAGCATGTAAAGCGGCGACAGTATGGTGCACTTATTCCAAATTAAAGGAAATGCTCAAGATCAAAGAGAATATTAATATTGGAACTTTTCATAAAGTAAGTTTACTCGTACTTATGAAACAGGCAAATGTGGGATATCAACCTATAAAGGCAATGTTATTTTCCCAACCAGATGTAAACACATTTCTTACAAAAGCTGATGATGAAACTTTTCTTTTAATGAAGGTATAATAATGACAGTGGCAGTAATAGTTAAGTTTTATTTATTAACTGGTGTATTGTATTAATAACTGATATGATTTTCAGGTTGTTGCTATTTTCGGCATATTTGGTGCTTGTAGACGAGTCGAATTGTACAATTTGTGCATCAACGATGTGAAAGAAGAAGGTTCTGTTTTGATAGTAAACATTAAAACGACAAAAAATGACAAGACCAGAATATTTACTGTCGTATCCAGTGAAGAATTTAATTATGTTGAAGTCTGTAAAAAATACATTTCCTTAAGACACTTACATGTTAAACACAAAAAACTTGTTTGTTTTACAATCATGGCAAATGCAGCTGCAATCCAATTGGTATCAATTCATTTGCGAAAATACCAAAAAATATTGCAAAATTTTTAAAATTACCAAATGCAGAAAAGTACTCTGGTCATTCCTTTAGGAGAACATCCGCGACGTTTCACGCAGATAATGGTGGTGATACCAGTACACTTAAACGTCATGGAGGATGGCGGACTACAAGTGTAGCCGAGTTTTCAACGAAGAATCGGTGAATAAGAAGATTCAAATAGCTAACAAGATATTGGTTAGTGGAGAAAGCAAAGGAAAAATAAGCATTTTAGATATAAATGCATGTTCTTGAGTGTCACTGACCAATTTATCAAATTGTGCACTTAATGTACATGTTCACAAAAATTAATTTGATGGTTTTTTTGTTATTCTTATTATGTTGTTCTTGTTATATTACCAAATAAAAACAAAATATAATTTTAAAGGAGTAATAAATTAATAAATCAGTTTTTAAAAGTAAGTTTTTTCATAACGTATTTGATTTTACTGCGAACACTGCAATCTATTTATATGGTACCACTGCCTTCTTTAAACTCTATAACTGAAAATATATAGGAGCCGTGACTATTACGTCAGTGATGGCTCATATTTCGTGCAGAAATAGCGATGCCTTAATGATTTGTGCAATAATATGCCATACTATGAACGATTTTGTTAATGTAAAAGGGTTGTTTTTTAATACTGGTATACAAAAAAATGTACTTTTGGTGGTGATAGATGGCAGCTGGCAAGAAAGAGTATGTGGCAATTCCATATAGCTAGTGAAAACTCAAGGAAATAGAAAACTAATACGGGAAAGTCTGTGCCATTCTGTAGCACCACTAGTTCTTTAGACGAACCAATTACTAGTTACTATGAATTAAACATTTAGAATAAATTAAATGAAATAAATCTCAATTACGGCCAAAATTAACATATTTATTTAGATTCAGTATTACAACTTAAATTACAACTTATATTCTTCGACTCCCTTCACACTGTAGACAGAAATCGTCGTCTTTCATTGTTAAACAATTTCGGTTAGTACGGCATTGAAATTGCTTTCTATTTAAGACTGGGCATATACTTGTAAATAAAAGGAAAATGAAAGGAAGTAAAGAAAATGAAAAAAAATAAAATAAAAAACAAAAAACTACCTCAATCACTTAAAAAATCTCAAAATTCCCGATAATGTCTTTTCAATCTCAAAATGTTAAAAAAAAGCTCTAAAAATACAACTCAGTGTCCTCAAAACATCATGAAAGATGTTAATAGCAAAGAAATGTATCTGAAGGACGAACATCATTAGAATTCTAGCCCTACTAATAAATGTGTAACTAGAGGGGTGTTTGTGTTTTAGGTTGTATTTTGGAATTGCGATAGAATTTTCACAGATTTCTGCATATGTTAACGTAATACAGTTGTGGAAAATTGTAGTTAGATATGCCATGGGTGGTACATGCTTTAGAACGTCACTATTCTTAGAGAAGATATGGTTTCTTTGTTCTTCAATATTTGAGTGAGAAAGAGAGAGAGAATTATCTCTCTCCAAATTGTTAAACGTTGTATTTTATACACGACACTTAGAAAATATTGTATACAATTTCAAAAGATTAAATAGGTAGAAATGAACACCATTATAGATACTCAAGGTAAGAAGTGAGTGCACACGCGATAATTAATGTCCTCTTTTGTACTGCGCTTTCCAAGAGCCGCTGTATTGTCCTCTGCGATCGATTGATTCGCTTCGGATAATCAGCGTGGTGCATCTAATTGGATGCATTGCTAATCACTATTCAATAGCTCATTAGCTGTTTGCTGGTATAGATCAGCACATTGTCATGTAAATTTGAAATGTCATTTACCGAATGTATAAATTCTAATGTACGTTATGGAAGGCAATATATGACTAGAAGTATAATATTCAAAATACACACAAAAAACACTAAATTAATAATTTGTATGTATTGGGGCTTAAAATTTGAAATAAAATGCATTTTAAATCAGTAAAATCTAGAGTAAGTAAATATTGTGCATTTTAAGTAAAGATTACCATATGAACCCACTGCAGTCCCATGTTTAAACTTGCACTCTCTGTTTGGAAACATACACGGATTATTTTAATTTTTTTTTCAATTTTTTTGAAGATGAGCATTTTGGAAAAACTCAAAATCAAAACTTCAAATTCAAATTTGAAAAACTTTTTAAACCTAACCCTTATTGAATTGTATCTCATATAAAAGGCCATAAAGAAAACTGCAAAATGACACCTATTCTAGCTCTCTATCTTAATTTGGAGAGATTCTGCATCAATTTAAAACTTTTCGGGAACCCAATTTTGTAAAATTTTACATGGCTGTATTTCACAAACGGGTGGAAATATTATACTCAAAATTTGTGGTTTTCTTATTCTTCATTCATTCTAGCTATGTGACAAGTTTCATCTGAATCTGAGATGGTGATGTAAAATGACTCTTTTGATTTAAAATGGAATGACCCAGTACTCGTTTTGTTCTAGACGAAAGAAGTCGGTTAAATGTGCCACTGTGATACCTTCACCCTCAATAATTTGTCATTGTCAGTAGCCAATTTGATCATTTTTTTAAAATAAAAAAGATTGTAAATTTACTTTATTCAGAATAGAAAAAATGAGAGGCGATGCATCAAGGTATTTGCTCGGATCGGAATTGAAAGTTGCGTAGAATCTGAGGGGAGCCAGTGACAGACAAAAGAGGATATAGAAGACTAAGTAGGAGTACAAATGAGTATTTTTCTGAAGCAAAATTTTATTTTCATCTTTGTGTAAGAACAACAGTAATAATTAATGAAATTATTCATTTTTCAATTCCAAATTTTTAAGAATAATGATAAAAGAACTTCGAGAAGGAAATTATCTCAAATTTAATGTATATCGGGTTACTTATTATGTTCAAATCTAGTTAACTCCTTTATGATGAGGAGACCTGGAGAGATCAAATTCAAGGGGTCACAAAGAGTCGGACAATACTGACGACTAACCCACAATAAAAATGAAAACAAGTTTCACAAACACGCACAAATTCTAGTAGGTTGTGCTATTGTAACCTCAAAAATTAAAAGGAAACTTCAAAAGAATTTCTTGCCATTTAATTTTTGTCTGTGGGTTCCAGAATAATAAATAAGTTTTATTGAATACTAATGGAAGATTCAATAGTCAGTCTAAATTGAGTAAAAGTTGTGTGTTGCGTTATATGAACATTGCATAAGTAAGTTAATGTTTGCTGGTAAATATTTTAATTCAGAGAAAACTTTTTCCACACATTTTCTGCATATCTTTTAAATTTGTCAATGTTTATTAAAAATAGTTAACATAAAATTTATTTATTTCTTACAATCGACCTAGCAACACATTCTATTTTAGAATTGAATGAAGAAATTATAATTTAGAATCTAATAATGGGCCCAGTTTTTATTGGGCCCATTATTAGATACTTCAAAAAAGGCGCACAACTATGTATCTGAGAGTTCAATAAACAAAATTTTGATTGGATTCCTTGCCCGTAATTGCCTTCCTTAAGCATCTTGGATAATGAAAAGGCTATGTGGTGCTCATGAGAGTAAGAGAATAGAAAAACAAGTGAGGTTAGTCTCAGCTGGTTATATCAAATTTATACAGTGTCCGGAAGCTCCCGTTACAAAAAATACCCCAAATTCCGTGTCACCAAAGTAAGGATTGGCGGTCCAGTTTTTCCGACAAAAATTATCTTTGAGAAAATTGAGATTAAAAATCACTTCCGGGCGCGAAATTCAAACCGGCCGCTACGACACCAGACGGCGGTGTCTCCTTCTGCGCGGAGCATTTCCTCGTTACTCCGCTTAAACGCTGAAACTGCCGGTTTGAATTTCTCGCCCTGAAGTGATTTTTAAACTCGATTTTCTCAGACAATTTTTTTCGGAAAAACTGGACCTGCTATTCTTCATTACTGGAAACATCGAATTTGGGGTATTTTTTTGAAACCGGGACATCTGGACACACTGAATGTAAAATTTCAGAATGGAAAACAATTTTAATTCTTAAGCCCAGATATAACAAATTCTGAATGATAATAAATATTTAAAAACTGAAAAAGACACCTTTTGGACACAAAATACATTATTGTCGATTATTAACGTTTAATAGGTATTTATTTTTATTGAGATTATTTATATTATCAAAATTTTATTGGATTTTTTTTCACTTTTTATGTGACTTGTTTTTAAACTAAATACGCGAGGCAAAGAGCCATAAAATATTTGGCCTTTTTCTGTCGAAGAATATAACTATTGTTTGCTAGCTATTATAAATATGTTGTTAGTTGAAAATCATTTACATGTTACTTATTGACAAATGAAACGTCATTCGAAATGATGTACTCTGCAACAAGGTTTTATCAGTGTACTGGGCGCCTACATCGCGCATTGCGACATTCCAAGCCTTCAGCACATTCGGTGTTCTCGGGGATGAGTTTCTGGCACACTTCACCTTCACCTGTGAACAGTTAAATTTTAGTATTTTAACAACCAAATTATAAGTATTTTAACATTTTCCCCTTTTCCAAAAACTTGTGAGAGAGTTTACACACTATTTAAGGTACAATTAAGTACCTATGGAAGGAAACCGTAATCCTCGATCTTTATTATACTAACAACCAATGGTGCAACAGAATGGCACATACTTTCCCGTTTTAGTTTTCTATTTCCTTTGGTCTCGGCTAGCTATTCGGACTTGCCACATACTCTTGCCAGCTGCCATCTATCGCCGCCAAAAGTACATTTTTTGACATTTTCTTAATTTTTCGGTTTCCTAATGGTAGAACGGAAATATTATTTTAAGAATATTAAAGAACAGTAAAACTTTGTTCTAAATGGCAATTTTCTTTGAAAAGTTGGAGACTTTTTAAGAAAATGGCGTTTAAGCGCCACTGTAAATTCAAAATTTGACATTCTTTTCCGCAGAAAATAAGTTTTCGAAAAACTTCATTTAAACGCTTTTAAAGTACATTAACTAACAAACACAATAGTGTTTACAGATTGCTAGAAATGTGCAAATTAACGTGTGAGAGATCTTGGAAAAAAATTACATTTGTGTAATTTTTGTAATTTTGTAGGTATTGACTACTCGAGAAACTTTATATGACATTATTTAAAGCACATGTACTCATAAATATAATAATGTCAACAAATTGCCGCTAATATAAATATTATCGACGTGAGAGAGAAGTCAAAAATTCAATTTTTGAAATTTTTGAAAAAACAAAAGAATCGAGAAATATGTCATCTCATAGAGTATATTAGGCACTATCCTTACCAAAAGTTTAAGACAAAATTTGGAGCAGTTTTTGAGAAAATTTGTAATTTGTTTAAAATTGCACATATTGCACGCAATATTGCGAGAAAACTACTAAAATTTTCAAAAAAAAGTACATGAAATTAATTAAAGAACTCACTATGGAGAACAAATAGTATTTGAAATAAAAAATATCGCTATCTTCAATTTTGTAGTCGTGGGAACACGCCGAAAAAATTCAAAATTTGGCAATTTTGGAAAATTCAGAGTTGACCATGAAAATCGGACCTATGCCACCTTAATTGGTGTATTTTATTCTGTTCTTACAAGAAATTTAAAGAAAAATTAGGAGCTGTTTTTGAGAAAATTTTGAAAATGTTTCGAGCGCTTCATGTAAAGTACCCCCAAAAATTAATGAATGTTTTTCAAAATCGCAGAGCTTTGTCTCATTCCAGATGGACAAGGTTTCTTCAATTTTGAAAAAAATCCTTCGCATGGTTTAGGCGTTTGTGTTGTTCATATACACCGAACAGAGGAACTGACGGACGAACGGACAGATGTTTTGCCGTCAATTGGTTTTCCGGTATCAAGTGCCCACAAAACAGGGGTTCTAGCTAAACTACGTGCTTTTTTTCTTAATTTAGCAACTCTATTTATCCACTTTATAGTTATCAGGGCCCAGCAATGAATTTTTTTCTGCCAAAATGTTGCCGTTTTTTCGTGTAGCATTACGTAACTTTCCCTATACTCCGTATATACGTAGGTATAAGGGAAAGTAAAAATAGCCAATCTTAATAAAGTTGTATTAAAATATAATGTATTGACGCTTTAATTAGAAAACCTCGCTTTTCTAGTTTTTGTTCATTGATATTACCGTTATCTGTTTTTTTATTCATTTATTGTATTTAATTAACAGTGTGAGTTGTTTCATATTCACTTAATTATGTGAATTGTTTTTTTCTATGGTGATTGTTTCGTACATTATTCTATTCGTAATAGCCAAGGTTAACATGTTTACGAAACATTTACAACTCACTGTAGTTTCAATAATTTTCAGCATTTGAAAAGTGGGCACAAACTGCACTCGAAATATTATTGTATTGTATTTTAATTGAAACAAAACAATAAATATCAATATCATCTAAAAGTTGTATATTCACCCCTCAAGACCAAAGGATATTAGTTTTTTTCTTTATCAAGACTACACTTAGGGGATGTGAAGCTAAATCACATAATGTATAAAATTAAACACAAAAAATCAAATGAACAGATCTTATTTCTTAATCCCTTTTGTGTAAGGACATGGTTACTTTTGGTTCGTAAAAATTGTTTTAATGATGTTGATACCCAGGGGAGCCCCGAAATTTTTGACTTCACATTGTCATTGAAAGATTTTGTCTATGCTGCACACGTGGCTGTTGACAAAGGAATATCTATTGTAGCGTCGTGGCGCGCTAAAACACGGAGACAAACACGTGGCAGAGGGCCGTATATTTAACGAAGGGCGCGGAACGATGACGCAGCGGGACTTCCCGTCCAAGCGTGGACGTGGCGTGGTATGGCGGGGGCAATGGGGGCGGCGGTTAGCGCCGAAGAGCCTACATAAGGCCACGAGAACAATGCCTTCTCCTTCTTGATTCTCAGCAGCGTCGGCGGCAGGTTGCGCACAGGGGAATATTGGTTGTATGTTGCGGTGTGGTAACCGTTCGGTAAAGTATCTATCCTAGCAGTGGGTTCTATTTATTTAGTGAATTGTAATAAGCGCAATTTGTTATTTGTGACTACGGCCTAGATTATGAATAAACTTACTGTTCTTACAACCCACTCCGTCTGTGTTCTGATTACACTCGTATGACGCCACACTATCTCGTTGTACCTGACTGTCACTAGGATAGGAGGCAGTCCCTTGTGGCTGCGGGAACTCACCCAGTATCACGACGCAGGTGTAGCACTGGCCACAGGGCATCAGGCGTTCGCTGTGGCACTGCTCCGGCCGCACCACCGGGCAAGCGACGCCATTGTTGTTGTCGTTGTTGTCGTCTAATTGCAAATTATTGAGATTTTCGTTATTGGAACTGCTGCTGTCACTGCTGCTACTGCTGCTGCTGCTGCTGCTGCTGCTGCTACTACTGGAACTCGAGTCGTCACTGCTGCTGTCCTGGCGCCTCTGGTGCCGCGCGCCAGAGGGGAAGCACTGCTGGATGCGGTCGGGGTTTGCGTTGGGGCTGGAGGCCAGCAGGCGGGAGCTGCGCGCCGCGGCGGTCGCCGCCAGTGCCAGCAGCACCGTCACCAGCAGGAGGAACCTCATCTGTAGCAGATAATAATAAAATAATAACATAATAATTAAATAATAAAATAATAATAAAGTAATAATACAATAATAATAAATACAATAGCAACAAACAAACCGGATATAATCATCCGGGATTTGGAGAAAAATCGTATCTACTTATAGATGTTGCTGTCCCTTGTGATCAAAACGTCGTTACTAAGGAGGCAGAGAAACGTCTTAAAATCAAGAGTTTGGAAATCGAGCTCAGCCGAATGTGGAGCGTAAAAGCACAGGTCGTACCAATAGTCATCGGAGTTCTGGGATTTGTTCCATAAAATTAATGTAAGAACTTGGCTAAACTCCCAGGTGATTCAAAACATTGGGAAGTGCAAGAAATTGCTTTATTTGGAGCAGCTCACATTTTGCGCAAAGTATTGCGCAACGACAGTCCTTAGATTTTCTCCTTAGGTAGCTAGTTGCAACCTGAAGCAGATTTTATATTCAGCTGACTCACAACATCTGTATTAATGATGTAGAGCGAAAAATAATGTTTTTATTTCTAGCGAGGCTCAGGCCGTAAGGCCTGCTCTTCCGCCTAACCACTTAAATGTTTACATTTACATAATTACAATTGCGTTCGGGTGGAAACAATGGTGATTGACATTTCAAGTTACTTACGAAAGTGCAATGATCGTATTGTCTAACGCAAATGTGTTGCACATAACTAATTAGAACATTCTAAATTAATCCCAAATTAACATCCCAAAGAGAAGAAACGAAACAGTATTTGAAAGTTTTTAAAA
The DNA here is from genome assembly GCA_031308135.1 of Acheta domesticus. Lineage (NCBI taxonomy): Eukaryota > Metazoa > Arthropoda > Insecta > Orthoptera > Gryllidae > Acheta > Acheta domesticus. Next base: position 10,494,892 of record JAHLJT010002406.1, read on the forward strand.
GTTTAATGTGATTGGACCTACGATTTGGTAATGTTTTTGTTTCATCCCCTTCCTCGTTGTTCTAATATCCAGATGTGTAAGAGTTGCTGTTTCTCTTTCTCTTTTAAATATAGAAGATATTTTCATGTTCGGATCACGTTCGAATGCCCTTTCCGCCAGAGCTTGTTGAAGTTTTGGAACGCCATTAACAGTTTTGACATTGAAGTTGCTCCAGGACGCAGTTTCGCTTCCGTTAGTTCATCATTACGTTCGAGGTTTTTCTTCGCTGATGATTTCCCAAGCTACGCTTCAGTGGGGTCATTACAATGAGAGTTGCACAGATCCTGATTGGCTTTTCTGTTCATGTGGCCAAAACACATCAAATGTGACCCAACGGAATTTAATTATTTTACAATTCTGGCATTCTGTTAATGTGAATTGACATTCTAACTTTAACATATTTGCAAAACGTGGTGATACTTTGAGCTCCGGTGTCTGCCGACTTCCTTTCCGAGATGGTGCTGATAAGGGAAATGAAATGTGCTCTCTCTCTCAAAAAATGTAGTACGACCAAAAGACGCACTCGCGAATGTTGAAATCGCAAATTTTAAAACCGGTATTTGTCTAATCGCGAATGTTCGGAACTCGCGAATAGCGAATCCGCGGATGTCGAGGGATTTCTGTAATAGGCTCGAAATTCTGTTATCAACAGCCCCGTTTTAGAAGAGAGAGGTAACGAAGCAGTATATAAACAAAGAAATGAGCACGTTTATAAGAATAACAGCTGAGCATAAATGTGTTGTTTGTGTGATAAAATATTTACCATTTTGTTGCTTTGAAAGAAATGATTAATTTTTATTTGGAAATAAATGAGTTTTTCCTGGCCATGATTTCCATGATAGTTGGTAATAAACGTAAACTAAAAGTATCCCCGTCGCAATTACTTCAAAATCACACTATCTGATTAATAATTTTTTGAATGTTGTTTTCAATCTTAGTCGCTTCTTGAACGAGTTTTCACAACGCTTCTTTATGCGTTTTCCTATGAAAATAAATAACATAGATTATACATTATTCAAAAACGAACCTAATTTGTATGAATTAAAAAATAATCTGAATTAATCAAGAATCAAACAGCAGTAATTAATTCACATTTTCTTTTACACAGTATTTCAATTTTTAACACCACGAACTACTGTTAGAAATGTAGTGTGAAAATTTGAACATTGGAAATGAATGATTAAATCTATTTAGTTGGTTTCTGTTATTATATCGGGTAAGAGAGACAATCGTGTTCCGCTTGCAGTAGCCAATAAAGTTCGTTAATATTTTCTCAATTTCAAGGTAACAAAAACGTGAATATCATTGAACATTTCACCACAATTCAATGGTTCTGCTATAAGATTATTTTTGAAAATAAATTCATGATTATGTGGTAGCTAAATTTAAGTACTTGCAAATATTAGCGTATTGAGAATAATAAATTTAAATTCGAAAAATTACTCACTGTGGAATTGACAGAAGCGGTTGGAGCTTCGCAATGGCAGCACGTGATATGCGGTGAGGAGGATTGTTGCTTTATGTATATTCAGACATGATGCTGACTCCTTGGTTGTTTCATCACTCCCTCTCCTCTTTCCCCTCATCCAGCTTTCTCGGATTTTCTCCACTCGCAGCTGTTTTTTCGATCAGTGTGAAATGGTGAAAGCACAAACGCATACTTACAACTTAACTCATTATCTTCTAACAGTTACACAAGTGTTGAAGTTGCTACAAAATCAGCTCTTTTCTCAACGAACTCCTATTTCCGTCTGGGCAAATTATTATCAGCTTAACTTAATTTCGTAGTAGAAAGGTTAAACTGAGAGTAGGAAAAGCAATAAATGAAGCATGGGCAACAGTATGTGAAGATAGTGATCAGAATATCGGCAATGCCAAATCAGAGAGCGCCTGAAAAATGACAAAGAACTTCAGACAAAATGAAAAACAAAATTTATCATTACAACCTATAAGTTTAGATTTATCTAAAATATATTATGAACTTTTGAAAGAAAATAGGCTAGCATTTTAATAACACTTATAGCACATGCAGAGTTCAAGGAACCGGATAAGATAGTCGGTATTGCTGCATGAGAGTCTGAAAAAATAATAGAAAGATTTAAAAATGGAAAAGGTCTACTATTAGTAAGGATAGGTTCGCTGAAATATGGCCACAGTTTATTATTGGATCTTTTTCCCCAAATATACAGTAATGTTCAATGGGGGAAGAATAACTAAAGAACTTCAGAAAAGAAGACTGTATCTTTAACATTTACAGGAAAGGTGATAGGAAACTGTGCAAACTGTAAAGATATGACTGCCCTTAAAAATTTTACGGAGTATATGAGAAAATTTTGAAAATCTGGTTGGAAAGAGACCTTACTGATGACAAAGAACAGAGCGCTTTCGAGCGGGGCATCATTTATTGATAACATCTTTAGTATTAGACAGGTAATTGACAAATGTCTCGTCCGTAACACAACTTGTGTTTATAGATCTGCCGAAGCCCTATGACACTATCCCATTATCTAGTCTATGGATGGCAATGGTGAAACAAAATGTGTATATCCAATTGATTAAAGCCGTTAAAGCCGTGGTACAATGAGTCAAATAAAATTAGGGAGAAACGTTTCAGCGCCATTTCCAGTAAAGAAAGGCTTAGGACAGGGGTGCTGGGTAGCTCCGACTTTCTTCAAAATATGTGTGAATGAAGCCCTGAGAATATGAAGTAAAATGGGAATTAAAATTGGTGTCTGTTATTTTTTTCTATGCTCTTTTTACGCAGAGGAAATAATATTAAGCGTACACGGAATGGGGATTACAAATAAACCTTAACAAGTCAAGAGTAGGTGGTTGTAGGAGGAAGTGCTAATGGTCTGAAATTGAATGATGGTTCGGAAATAAAACTCTGCCAAAAATTCGCATACTTAGGTATAGAAATAAATGTAAATGGAAGCAGTACGCAAGGTATTAAAAACAGAATTACGAAAGGCAGGGGGCTATAAGACAGTTACACCCATTGATATGGAAAGATAAATTAAGAGTGTGAAGAGAAAATTGAATAAGAGTATCGTAGAGAACATTGTTCTTTATGCGTCTGAAGTATGGGAGGTAACAAAAAACAGCGAAAAAAATTACCAGCAATGGACGTGGACTTCTGGCGCCGAAGCTGCGAACTGACTTAAATTGATAAAGTTGGATCTAAGAAATTAAACGTAAAGAGGAAGAAAGTTTTAATATAATGACGCTATTGAAGTAAAACAACAACTAAAATGGAATGGACACAAGCAAAGAATGAATGTAGAACGTTGACCGAAAATATTGTGGAATTGTAATATGATACCCATCAAAGAAGAGGAAGGCCTAGGCTTTCACGGGGAGAAGGATTCGAAGAGGCAGAGGTGAAAAGGGGATTGAAGAATGAAGACTGTAGTTATAGAGGGAAATGGAATCTGGAATGCAAGAAACACACCAGTAATATAAGTCACCGCACTACTTCTACTTTGTTTCGCATTGGCAGAACAATAATTAGTTTAAACAACTAGTTTACGTAATACATATTGCTGAATAATTTATATCAATGAAATATACATTCATTCATCCGAACCGTTTGTAGCTACGACTTTCCGCATTGATGCGCCAGTCTGTTTCGTGAGGGCACACCCACGTAGTTCTTTTTGATTGATTTCGGGTACATCAGCGGCCAAGTAGTCCCGTAAGTGGAATGTATGTTTTTCCTCGGGTGGTGGCGGTGATCTTCCCCCGCTTTATGGCGAAATCTTGCGCCGACCTACCGTCGACCGTTTTTTTTCCCAACCCGGAATCTCCCTCCAGCAAGGCACCGCCCCAGCCGGGACAAGTTCTAAGCTTTCAACCGGTCTCCCGGCGTGCGTGATAGTGCAATGCATGCATATATAAGAGGGCGAAGATAGAACAAGGAAGTGGAAGGAAAGATCGCGTGCGGTTCGTGGCCCTTTGTTAGGGCACTGTTCCGATATTACCGGTAAACTACCAATCAGAGTAGCGAACCGCTAGAATTTTCCTCCAGACAGCGACTGAATTCGGCCCAGCTGACAAGCTAGTGTCGAATATCCTACACACCCTCGGGACTCGAACGCAGGGTCTTCCGGTGAGAGGCACTGCAGTGACATCAGTTGATGTCCTAGTACTTCTCCCGGTGCCACGAGTTGTCAGATCAGCGTGCATGAGCACGCGACCGCGTGCCTCGCGCCAGTGAGTTCCGCGTGGCGGGGGGAGTGGGGAGTGTGGGGAGGGGAGGGGGGCGGAGGTCGGAGGCGCCGCCGCTTATCTGCGTGGGCGCTGGCGAAGCGCTGCTGCAGCGCGGCACGTGGCCGCGGCTCGCACGCGCACGCTCTGCGCCCGCGCGTGAATCACGCCAGGCGGCTTCTGGCTTCGTCGTTGCTTCTACCGTAAAGCTGGCTGATCCACTGTAGAACACAAAGAAAACTAGCTCTAAGTTAAGGCTACTTAAATGCTCTATCCCGAAATTTTGGGCACTTGTAGTTTTCTCAAAATCAATGTTCGGCCAGCTTTAGAGTAAAGCCAGCTGAAATGGAATCGAAAATAAAAGTTACAACAAAACTACTTGTACACGAATTAAAGACTGATAAAAATTATTAATATTATTTATTATTAATATTTATCACTGTAAAAAATAATAACAAATCGCAACTCTCATGTCATAGAGTAAATAAAGCCAATTCATTAATTGCGAAGAAGAACCGAACATAAGATACAATAGACGCTATATTTTCATATAATAGCGTAGTAATTTTTTATTTAAGGCTATAATTAAGTGCCCGCCCATTTATTTTAAAAATTTGCCAACAATACAACGCAACCGCACAAGAACGCACTGTGGCAGACTATTCAATATGTAATAATTTTTAAAGTAGCGAGCTGAACTTAGTTCCTTTATTACAATTGATTTTTGACAAAACTACAAGAGCGAAAATTTTGGGATATGACATTTCATCAGCCTAAACGTAGCCATAAATTACGAGCTAGTTTACTTTGTGTTCTGCCACCTTTATGCACATGTTTCTTCTTGAGAATCACACCACCGCGGTTCAGGGACGTGTTCATTTGAAACTAGTGGTTTATAAATTCGGTTTCTTGTTTACATTCACTCTAAAATTAGAAATTTTACTCGATTATTAATTACTGACGATTTATAGCAACCGATTCGAATTTCATGAATGTAAATCACAATTACATATTTTATTTCTAGTATCCTTTATTCTCTTTATTGTATTATTTATTGTTCCCTCGCTCTATAAATATAAGAAACTGTAAGAAAAGAGAAAATATGAACACTGTCCTCGTCTGTCAGTAATTTATGTTGGATAGAGGTCCGCGCTGCCGTCTCGTACGCTATGCGGAAAAAAAGTTATGCAAAATCGGGGACCACCACTACCGTTATCTAATGCAACGAATCATTTGAATTCTTTCACGGACAACATCGGTCCTGCCGTGACCAAATTTCATTACAATAACAGCACAATAAAAGAAATTAACCCCTATTAAATAATGATCGTCTGCAAACATGAATCCTTTAACTAAACACATCAGTCTTGGCTTTACACAATTTTTATATTTTGTTTGAAAAGCCATATTTCATCTTCAATTTGGCGACTTCTGTCGGGGGTGAATTTCCCAACTCAGTGCCACTCGCCCTTGTTCGTCCGGCACGTACAACCTTGTCTGCTGCCTCCGAATTTTTCACCGCAACTCCTCATCCATCAAGTCTCGAATCCTTTTTCATCTCTCGCCACCGCAACTCCTCCCCCTCCTGCACTCCCTTTGTTCTCTTCTCACGTCCTTCCCCCCTTCCTGACAGTAACAATATTGTTTTTTCAGTCATCATTTATTTCTTTCATTGTTTTTATCACCTTCAAATCAATATCCATATCCAGATATAGTATTTGAGTAACTGCGAGTATGCGTGTATGCGAGTCCGCCACTCACGGTTAGATCCCTTCCCTTCCACTAATCGAGACATACGAAGTGTTATCCGACGCGTTTCGGTCTGTTGGTGGTGCCCTCATAATTTGTTTCCGGATGCGGACAGAAGATTCTAAGAAATGTTCAAAAACGTTGTTTTTACGTGTTTTGACGCTGCGATCTGAATGGATGGATCGGTAATTAAACCAATACCATCTAAATAGTTCGATGTAGGTGGCGTTGATTAAACTTCTGTACCCAGAGGCAACTTTCGCTCCACGACGCAATGATTTTATTTCACGAGGATGGCCAAACTGACTGTTGTCATTTCTTAGTTAAACAAGTAAATCGCGCAGCAAATTTCATTTCGTTTTCATATTACCATAATTTTACAAATTAATTCGCAAAAACCTACGTACAGTATTACCTTGGAACTTATCAAATTTGAAGAACTTTAAGTGAATTCGGAGAAAACAAAATTGTATGTAATGAAAGCACATTAAAATTCTTCCGTCGGACTTCTCACATTTACATTCTTAAGCGTCTAAATACCGATTATCAAATTAATGTGACGAACAACTAATTCTTATTAAACTTAACTAACACCTTATTCACAAAACATAAAATAAATGTGTTAAAACTCGTCTTTTAATGTCTATATAGGTTCGCCCACAAAACAATTAATAGGGCAATTGCAGAAGTAGAAGTGTACACAAATTAGACTGAATTTATGGAGTTTTAATTTTTTCAAAAATTACGGTACAAAAAATAGAAGTGTAATATAGAATGTAGACGTTTTATTAAGACGTAGGACGTATTTTAATACTGTACTTTCTCGTTTTAAAATATGATCTCATGAATTCAACAACGTGATCACTAGACCTTAGGAATGATAGTCTCTTGTGGCGATATTTAATCATAAATAATATTTTAACTCTTAAAATTTATTAATTTTTGTGCTAACAATATAAGCTACGTAAGCCTCGTTTCGAGATTATTAATTTGTTGAGTTTTGAGAAATTCTATAATAAATTTAAATTGTGCTCATATATTGTTGAAACTTACATTTCATTCACAATTTTATATAATATACATCAGAATAAAGGAAAGTTCGCGTTTTTTAATTTTTCAAAATCTTACTGTTGCGCTTGCGTGAACAAGTATTTTGTAGCTCGCCCTCTTCTTAAGAAATACATTTCGCGAATTCCACTGCACCTTTGCCTTCATCTTGTCCCCTGTTCTTGCCCACCCAACTTCAACTTCACCGGCGCCGTCATTGTTACTGCGCGCACTTGAGAACGTGGCCTGAGTGCAGCCCCGCTCTGCAGAAGCCTCGCTGGAAAGAGCACCTTCCTCACCAACTTGACTCCAACCTCCTCACGGGGTCTCCGGCCTCTGCTCGGTGCGGCGGTGTTGCTAACCGGGTTACAGCCTCGCTAATAGCAGATGCGACACCTGACACCGCGTTCCCCCTCCTGCAATCTCGTCTCGCCCCTAGACACCGCATTCCCTTCTCCCGACTACGCCTCAAGTTGTCTCTTGCGGAGAAACCCACTTCTGTTGGAAGAATGTATCCATGACTCTACCTAATGTTAACTCTGTCATTGAGGGTGATACTCCCCTGCCTGGATAAAATTGTGGATTGCATTTAAACCCTGATTATCCGTTATTGAATTAAGCGAGATTAAATTTAGGTAGTTTGTTTTTCAATTGACCATCGCTTCAAACTTAATTTACAGTATGCCCCACAATTAAAACAAAATCCGAAAAATGTTTGTGTACTGTGTGAATATAAAATAAATTATTTAAAAAAATATTTATAACACTTTATTATTATTATTATTATTATTAATATTATTTTGGATAATGAATTCGTTTTTTATATCCGAAACGATCTTACTATACATATTCATAGTTTCTAGTTTTTTAATTGACATCGATCGCGTTATTGGTGTTCTCGTTTATTTTGAGCTTAATTCACTACATTTAATATATATATATATATATATATATATATATATATATATATATATAAAAATTAGGAAGTTTGAGAGTATGCTGTTAAATATATGTAAAATCCTTGATGTCAACATTCTATGACCCTGTCTTAAGTAAAACATATTAAAATCATTTTTGTTTTCACTTCTTGTCTCATCTTGTGTAAGCAGATGTCCTAGAAGTATATGCCTGATCTCTGGATCCAAACCTTTTACAATTATTTATGAAACCAGGTGTAAATATAGCTTCGTAAAATTTTAATTTCTTTTCTTCTGTGGGCGAGATTTATCTGAAAGTGTGCGTACGATTGTACTTTTAAAATAGAACGTTTCCTTTTACTTGTCAGTGTCCTGGTTTCATGAAATGGTGCGTACAGGTAAAATTTACTAGATCAACTATTTTACTTTTAATACATTTTAGACTTCGTTTATTTCTACTACAGATAAATTTGTGCATAATGAATCAATAATGTCAATTAGATTAACATCAGCCTCTTGGAAAAAGCACTACGAACATACAACAAATACTTACTCATCTGCTGGTAAAAATGTAGTTTCATAATGTTTTCCACTATCTGTTTTTTTGAAACCGTTAATACTGTATTCAAATATTTAGTTATATTAATTTTAATTAATGAAGAGATACCAAAATAAAGATACCAATAGTGGCATTTCATTTATTGATGTTTGGTCGTGAATGGGAGAATGCCCGTCCACAAGGAGTATTTGCGGCTCAGGCCCATGTCCAAAATGTCACGGTTAACCCCTGTTACACCATCGTTATCTCATCAATGTTTACGCCTTATCAATAATTTATCAGTTTCAAAATAGCTCTTGATTTTGGCCTGTTAGTTTCCGTATAATCGTAATAATTCAAGAATATTTGTATTAGTCATATACTGAATGTTGTTTTAGCATCCATTTTGACAAAATGTCATTTGAGATCACTGTATCGGCTACTGTTACCCTTACCGCCATTTCCATTTTCGTATTTCATGGTATAACTCTTTCCTTCAAAATATATTCTAGTGTCAAATGTTTGTCTTAGATGACTTTGTGCCAGGACCCTTCCATGATCACTCAATGTATCTGTGACTGAGATAGATTTAGATTTATTTTCTGTTCTTCATTAAGTTGGAGAACTGTGAGATTTACTAATAAGACATAAAATCTTAAAATCTTTAAACGTATTCTTATGCTTTTTTTAAAAAAATGTAAAGTTATCGATATTTCGAATATGTGAATTTAATTACTATGTGGGAATTGCGACATTTGTTTAAGTGTACACTATTTAAAACGTTTTAGAAGGAGAAAAGCTACCGTCAAGAGAGATAAAAGCCATTATTCAGCATTATTAGACGCCTAAAGAAAAATGATGGCCTAGAAATTCGTTGACCGGGGTAGTATGTTCCAAAAGTCTTTAAAACCTTTCTGTCGATATCTGGCCGACCCGCCTCACGGCGCCAACCACCCGCAGTAGCCCACAGTAGCGGGCTCCGGAAACCCTCTCGGGCGGCAAGCTGTCTAATTGGCGGCTGCGACTTGAGGCGCAGGTCGCGAGCGAAGGTTGCGGGCTTTCCCTCGCCGGGCGCCGTTCGCGGCCCGTTGCGCGCGCCGTGCGAGCGCTGCGCCGCGCCGCGCCGTTGCGAGAGGCCGGCCGGCCGGCCGGCGGAGCAGACCCTGGCTGCGGCCGCGCCGCGCCGCCCGCCCTCCTCAATGCAACGGGGGAGCGGAGGCTCTTACGCCGATTCACCCACCCTCCCTCCCGTGCACCCACCCACCAACCCACCCATCCACCCACCCTAACTCCCTCCCTCCCGCCTGCCCACCCACTCACCCCAACCCGAACGCCCGCCCACCCACCCAAACCCGCCCACCCGCACACCCACCGCCCGCCCTCTCCGCCCACCCTCTCCGTCCGCCCGCCCTCACCGGCGAGTCTTCCGTCCCTACCACCCTTCCTCGTCTTCGCCCCCCCCCCCCGCACCGACGAAGTCGCAGGGCATCAACTGATGTCACTGCAGTGCCTCTGACTGGAAGGTCCTGCTGTTCGAATCGTGGGATTTTCGACACTGGCTTGTCAGCTAGGTCGAATTCAGTCGCTGGCTGGAGGAGAATTGTAGCGGCCGGCTGCTCTGATGGATAGTTCTTCGTGGATTCTCCAAATAACACCAGGCGAATGCCGGAGGAGTATCCTAACAAACGGGCCACGGACCGCGCGCAATCTTTCCTTTCTCTTCCTCCTCCTATCCCCACCCCTCACACACACACTAACATGCAGTACACTACCACACATGCCAGGAGATCGGTTGGGAGCACAGAGCTTGTCCCGGCTGGGGCGGCGCCGGGGTGGGAGATTCCTGGTTGGGGAAAACCCCGCAAGCCCACTTACAGATCGGCGCCGGATCTCGCCAACCAGTGAGGATGCAGTGATTTTTGGGCAAAAAACAGCAATTTTTCGTCAGAAAAACTCGTATTATGAGGCCTTGAGAAATAAAAAGTCGATAAATCTTTTTCCAATATGTAGGCAATTATTTTCTCTAACAAGTGTTATCAGAAACTATGATTTGTGGGTCCTGGCTACCGAAAATGTGGTTTACCGTAGAACGTTCGTCCGTCTTTCTTTCCAATTGTGCATTTGTCAACAACACTAGTGCCCAAGCTATGTGCAGGATTTTTTCCAAAATTAATATTTCCTGGTCGATCTCGCTAGACTCCAAGCTCTGTGATTTTGAAAAAAGTTTTTTACATTTTGGGGGTACTTTACATTGTACCTCCAAAATTTATTGGCATTTCTTAGCCCCTGGGACATTTTCAAAATATTCTGAAAGAATGGCTCCAAATTAGGGAACCGACACATTGAGAAAATGTCAAAAATATTTCTTCTCGATACGCCTGCGCGATAAACAGGAGATGGGAAGAGGGTGGAGTGATGTCGAAAAGCTAACCGACATGGAAGAGTGTGACAAAGTCCGTGCTGTTCCTTTTCTTCACATTTTTTCTTCGAATAAACGCGTTTATATATGTGTTAACAGCTTTGATTTTCTTTAAAACTGTTTATGATGTTTTATGAAGGAAATTGTCACAATTAATTTAACATTGGAAAAATATGATTTGCAGTATAAATATTGTAATTTTGTAACGGTTTCAAGTATCAGTACGAGAATGTATGTGGTTCGTTACAGAACCAGTAGTTTGACATCCTTTTTCATTTAAGAGCATGTTTTTTTCGGCTACCACATGTTCTCCCCGGAACATAACCTTGTGCGTTATTTGTATTCATTGCACCTGAGCCGTGTGAGGCGGGCTGCGAGCCACGAGAATGCATCATGTCGTGTACGCGTGTGTCACCCGCCTCTTGTGGCGCCGCCGAACGTTCGCATTGCGGTGGGGTTGGCCGCAGGGTTCTGGCCGGACGGGCAAGAACTGAGCGCAGCACAGAGGCATGGGAGGGTCGAACGGGCCAGGGACATCAAAAGGGCGGAGCAAGGGCAGGGGGAGGGGTCGCCCCCGGCGTCGCGTCGCGTCGCTGCGTTCGCCGCATCGGATCCTTCTCAAGGCGCCTCGCGGCCGCCAGGAGCCAGCCCACGGGCGACCCGACCGCGAGCGCAACACATGAGTGGACACCGACATTTTCGTAAATACTCTCGAGGGAGTGAGTATATATCTATTCAGCACTGGTCATCTGCTCAGGTCGTAACATTTTCGTAAATATTCTCGAGGGAGTGAGTATGTATCTATTCAGCACTGGTCATCTGCTCAGGTCGTAACATTTTCGTAAATATTCCCGAGGGAGTGAGTATGTATCTATTCAGCACTGGTCATCTGCTCAGGTTGTAACATTTTCGTAAATATTCTCGAGGGAGTGAGTATGTATCTATTCAGTACTGGTCATCTGCTCAGGTCGTAACATTTTCGTAAATATTCTCGAGGGAGTGAGTATGTATCTATTCAGCACTGGTCATCTGCTCAGGTCGGTAATCCTGCAGGTAGTGAGGACGTTCTTTTCCGGAGGTGGCGATGTCCCTTCCCCTCTGGAATGAGAGATTCGACGCTGAACTGCATGGCGTTTGAGGTTCTCCCTCGTCATCTCCCAAAGAGGCATTCCCCCCGAACGGGACAAGCTACAAGTTCCCAACTTGCATTTCGAGATAGTTTATGTAAGTGTGTTTAAGTGGACGGAAAGGAACAGGGATAAGAGGGAAAAGACCACGTGTGATACATGACCCTTTTTTCAGGACAACGCTCTGACATTTCCTGGTATTGATCGGGGAACCGCCACAGAAAATTTTCGAACCGAGCAGCCGTCCGCTAGAATTCTTTTCCAGACTATGGTTGAATTCGTCCCACCACCCAGCTAGTGTCGGAGCAGCCGACAACTAGAATTCTTTTGCAGACAGTGCACTGCAGTTCCACTGTAATGACTGAATTCGACCCAGATACCTTGCCAGTTTCAGACCAGCCGTCCGCTAGAATTCCTTACCGGACTATGGTTGAATTCGGCGCAGCTTCATTGCTAGTGTCAAAAATTAGCAATCGACGGGATTCGATCACTAGAGCTTTGTATTCACTGTTGAAGCAGAAGACCATTGATGAAATTTTCAGTTTCTTTTAAATTGAATCGAACACTGATGCGCTCCTTCTGTAATTTTCCTTAGAATATTTGTTATTAAATTTATTTAAAATTTGCTTCGTATTTGAATGTGTATGTATTGCGATGTGTCGGGGACCATCGCAGTCCTCCACCCTTGCGTCACGCCAAATTACCGGACGGCAGGAAAGAACTACGCGCCCTCGAATTAGATAGGCCCAGCCGCTCAAGCCCCCCATAAACTTTCAACTATCAATTATACCCTTTTTCTGACAATACCGCGATGCGTCGGGTGACCATCGCACCCTCTCACCCCCGCGTCACGCCAAATTACCGGAAGTTGGAAAGGGCCACGCGTCCACCGCGACCCGATTTAGTTCCGCCCAACGGCCCAAGTTCTCCAGAAGCCCCTAACAATAAATCTTACCCTTTGTCCAACAATACTGGATGATCGACAGCCGGAACAACCATTTTAGCGACTTGGCGATCGCACCCGGCTCAATAATCCTCTAAAAGCCTATAAAATCATCACATGCCAAAGCAGAAGGGACACGTGCGCGCTCCTCCGGCCTAACAATGCCGGCCAATGAACAACCAGAAGGCACCGTTGATGAAATAGAAGGTTCGAGAAGTTCAAATCCGACCAATAAAATCACTAGGCAGGAAGCACGTGCGCACTTTGAGATTTTTTCGAGAAAACGAGAGAGGACAGACGGGCGAGCGAGGCCAGAGAGAGAGGACGGGCGACAGACGCGAGAGAGGACGGTCGTGCAGGGGAAGTCGTATGGAGATAGAAACCAACAAGTAAAGTTTTGAGTAGATTAACAGTGGTAGTTAAGAAAACCACCGAATATTAGTCAGTTAATGAAACCTGCGGTAGAAAGGGAACAGCAGCAGTGGGGAAGGCACACACTGAGCCGACCACTGCGAAAACTTGCCCGGTCTTCACGGAATTAATTCCGAATAGCCAAAGTTTGGCTTCGAGCGTCATACGCGGTCCAGGTGTCGTGTGACGGCCTGAGACGCGCGCGAGCATCACGTCACCACTGCCCGGTCATCCACCGCCGACGTCCCGTGCGCCGGAGTCATCACCCCGGAGGCAATCGGAGGCCAACCTTGCAACGTTCCGGCGTCGCCTCCTGAGGGTCCGACTACACTTCTCCGTCGCTCGGCGAGCAATCCAGTCGCGGTGACATTACCATCTAACATCACAGATTGTAAGTTGTCATCACCATCATTCATTAATCGGCTACTAAAGTGACAATAACCCAGCATCAACCTGAACAGTTTCTCTTCGTTTAATTTTTTGAATAAATTAGTCCCCGCCATTTGGTCGGGTGAACCAATTAACACCATAGCAAAGTGTTATTATTCTAAATCTTAAGAAACCACCAAATGCAACCCTTCGACCCAGGGCGCTCACCCCTGAGACGCTCAACGCCGGCGACATTAAGCAGGTAAGTGGGCATGCGCTTGGCGCCCTTATTAAATAAATTCAGCGCGTGTCCCCTCCTGCGACTTGGGACGACTGTCACACCATAAGTGTGTCGGCGCCTCCATTTTGTGAGCAGTTACATCACATAAATTGGACGCCCAACGTGGTTGTTTTTATACGAATAATTGAGCTTGTGTAGACTCAGATCATAAATTGACACCCAACGTGGTTTTCTATTCACGAATAATTGAACTTGTGTAGCGGGCATCTCATAAATTGGTCGCCCAACTTCGTTTGTTTTTTCACGTATAATTCAGCTTGTGCAGCGTGCAGAGCATAAATTGACACACAACGTGGTTTTTAACAAGTATTTTACTTTGTGTTACTCGCACCTGTGTATTTCTTATTGAACTCACTAATTCTTTCTTATCCATTTTCCGTTTACGCTTGCTCAATTATTGCCCAACTGAAGATTGCATTTGGTTTTAATGTGTGTTTCTTTTGATATTTTGTATTTTATGAGGTTTTCAATCACTTTGCTTGCGTGTGAGACTTAAATTTTATATTGAACTTCCGGTAATTTTTACATATTTTGTATCAGTGAATGCTCAGAGTATTACAGTGATTCTCATAACTTAGAAGCCCAAAGTGTATTTATAAGAACATTTCACTCTCTTTTCAGACGCATAATTTCATTTTATTGTTATTTTCTTTTTACAATTTCTTAATGCGTCATATAGTGTTTAAGTGTGGTTAATTGAACTCTATTTTATTTTTTTTCCTTTTTCATTATACGTGCTATTTCCGTCACGTAACAATTATATGTTTACTTAATAGTGTTTACTTTCTATTTGAAATTTTATGTTTATTTCTCAGTGTTATCCTCTAACATTTCATTGTGTGTGTTTTGTACTTTTCTTTTTATTGTGTTTGATTGTGTACTCATGTGTAACGCGCTGTAGGCGTCATTATCGTACTTACGTCACTTCGAGGATTGCTCGCTCCACGATGGCTGAAAATAATCCCATTCAAAACCCCGAGGTTTCTGACCCCGCTCCCGCAAACGCCGACGCGCCTGCCGAGCTCACGCCCCCAGCTGTTCTCGCCCCTACTGTCGGGGTTTCTTTAGAGCAGGTACTCGAGACGAGTACCGCCGAGGCCGGACCTACCCTCGCCGCGGCCGCTCCGACGCCACCCTCAGACCAAATGTCTCAATTTTTCAGCACTCTTATCGCAAAATTTGACGAACAGCGTCAAGAATTAAATTCTAAATTTCAGGACTTGAATTCCAGATTTGATTCGAAATTTTGTGCCCTTGATAGTAGATTAGACGAACACCTCACTAATTTCACCCTTTTTCAAAGTGAGGTGTCTCAACAACTAAATTCGGTTAATTCAAAGGTCGATAAACAGAGCACTAAAATCGCCTCTCTCGCCTCTGCTGTTGAAAATAATTCTAAGCAAATTTCTGACATCAAAGAACATTTAACAGGCCAACTAAAGAAATGCGAATCGCTCCAGTCTGAAACAGTTCAACAAATGACAGAATTTAAAGACAGCATAAACAAGGATATTGCAACCGTTTCAGAAAAGCAATTGAATTTGGGACATTGGGCTCGTGATAAATTTAAAGACAATGAATCCGAAATTTCCAACTTGAAAGGCGAAGTGACTAAGATACTAAAAGGGGTTGACAATAAGATTGAAGGACTTCACGACTCCCTGAACAATAAAATTGAAACAGCAAAATTAGTTATCCAGGCACAGGCGGAAATGGAACGGAAAGAAATCGAAGTCAAAATAGGCGAACTAGAAATTAAAGTAGCGGAAAAGACTATTTCAGCTTTCCCGGTTAATGCTATGCCACTGTCAATTCCTCCAAATTTAAAATTCTCTGGTAATCGCGGTGAACAGCCCATTACGTTCTTACGTAATGTTGAAAATTATTTTGCTTTAGCGAGACACATTCCTGAATCTTCTAAACCGAAGGTTATAGCCCAAATGTTGGTTGACCATGCCCAAGAATGGTTCCAAACATTGTTACCAGTTCCGGCTGATTTTCAGGATTTTCGTTCCAAATTTATTAATCGTTTTTGGGATAGAAACACCCAATACAATTTTAAAATGGATTTGGCTAAAGGTAGATGGGACCAGAATGGTAACATGTCTATGCGGGATTATGCAGTGTCTCGCATTGCCCTACTTAAACAATGCGAACCTACCCCCCCTGACGACGAAATTATGTGGCTATTAACTCGTCATTATCCATATGTCTTTCAAAACCTCCTTAAAACTAGTTTTGTAAAAGATCTTGAGCAATTTCAGATCTTATTGGGCGATTTCGACCAAACGAATGTGCAATTCGCTTCTTATCAAAATCAGAGTCAAAACTCTTCACGCCCACGTAATGGCAATAATAATAATCAGAATCGAGGATTTCCCCCACGCCATTCGCAAGGTCAAGAGCGTCCTTTTAACCACGGCCCTTCGCCGCACTTTCCCCCCGCCCCCTCCCCCCCGGCGCCGACCAGTTTTCCGCCTCCCTTCATTGTCGGTCAAGGCCAAACCGCGCCCCTTCTCGCGCCGCCTTCGACAGCCCCAGGTCAACCAACACAGAGGCCGTTAAACCGCTTGGCCCGATTTACTACCGAAGATTAATACGTGGCTTAACCACATCCCCCATGAATCTTCCAGATTTACACCTTTCGAGGCTCAATTCAATAAGAAGCCGAAACCATTGTTTCCTATTTTAGCAAAAATGGCCACTCAAATTCCAATTTCCCCTGAGGATCGGTGTCATATTATTCTCTCAAATTTAAAGAAAGCTGGTGATACGAGAAAACAACACCAGAAGAGTAAAACCCATTTATTCAAAGTCGGCGATAAAGTTTTAATCAAAGCTCTCAGAGTATCTAATCAGCCTGAAGGCCTTATTAGTAAATTCTTTCCTTTATTTGTAGGTCCTTACCAAATTATGAGGCTTGTAGCCCCCAACGCTTGCACTTTACGTAGCACAGATGGTTCCGAGGTTGGTCCTCACAATTTTTATAACCTTGTTCCTTTCAGAGATTAAACTAGATTAATTGGCTGAAAGAATAAAAGCCCTCATTTATGTCGCTCTGATTAGGTAGCCTTATTTTAATTATATTCTTGTGGATCCAGCCCGGTTGCCCTGGCACGTCTTATTATTAATTAATTTCGTGGGTTCGCTACTACTTCAATGCTTTGGTTAAGTGATTGTTATAAGTGAACGTCGTTGTTGATTAAAAAGAGAGAGAAATAATTCAGATATCCCTTAGATATACTCTGTCGAGAGTTGACGAGAGTTATAGCCATTGACTTTAATTAATGAAACGAGCTCCATTCTGATATTATGAACTTAATGTTTTCGCAACCCAAGTCCTTTGTTTAATTCATTGGTTGTTTTCTCACGTCTACCATTCTATTTTCAATTCTCCATCGTGTTGATATTTTGTTTCCTCCTCTTGTGTTTTAAATAATTTGGCCACTGTTGACTATTATGCTTATCTATTATTTTGCAAATGTCGCATTTATTCCACTTGTTTTTATACCTCTAAAATCGTATTAAAAGAGCGTCAAATATAATGATGATTAACAGGGTTCCCACTTTTGGCTCTTCACTTTGCACAATTATTCAATTTGCAGTAGCGTTTAACTAGTTTTAGGTACCCCATTGTTTCATTTTGCCAGTCTTTCTAAGTTTTGTTTCCAATTATCCCTCTATGTTATCTTCTTAATTACTTATTTAGTGCTTAGTTTGCTCTTAGTTTGAGTAGGTGTTGCTAATGGCCCACCACCATTTCTTATTTTTGAAAAATGATAAAGATTATTTTCATTCATTTTCTTATCATTAATGTGTTTGTATTACTTCTTAAAGATTTTGTGTCCTAAATTTATTGGTCATCTAGTTTTTTAGAGATAGCTTTAGTGTTGTTCCTCTTCATTAATTTTATCCTTTTGCTTAATTAACTAGTATTGTCTTATCATGTTAGAGTTGTCATTGAAACCCCTAATTTTCGTTCTGGACATGCCAGGTTTTTGTGTTTTCACAGCTTCATCTGTCGGCACATGCTCCCCAAATTTATTTATCATCTATTTTTGTAAATGTCCTTTTTTTGTTCTTAGATTAAAAAAAACATGTCCCATGCGTTTTTTTAATCTCATTGTACGGGGGGGTAATGCGATGTGTCGGGGACCATCGCAGTCCTCCACCCTTGCGTCACGCCAAATTACCGGACGGCAGGAAAGAACTACGCGCCCTCGAATTAGATAGGCCCAGCCGCTCAAGCCCCCCATAAACTTTCAACTATCAATTATACCCTTTTTCTGACAATACCGCGATGCGTCGGGTGACCATCGCACCCTCTCACCCCCGCGTCACGCCAAATTACCGGAAGTTGGAAAGGGCCACGCGTCCACCGCGACCCGATTTAGTTCCGCCCAACGGCCCAAGTTCTCCAGAAGCCCCTAACAATAAATCTTACCCTTTGTCCAACAATACTGGATGATCGACAGCCGGAACAACCATTTTAGCGACTTGGCGATCGCACCCGGCTCAATAATCCTCTAAAAGCCTATAAAATCATCACATGCCAAAGCAGAAGGGACACGTGCGCGCTCCTCCGGCCTAACAATGCCGGCCAATGAACAACCAGAAGGCACCGTTGATGAAATAGAAGGTTCGAGAAGTTCAAATCCGACCAATAAAATCACTAGGCAGGAAGCACGTGCGCACTTTGAGATTTTTTCGAGAAAACGAGAGAGGACAGACGGGCGAGCGAGGCCAGAGAGAGAGGACGGGCGACAGACGCGAGAGAGGACGGTCGTGCAGGGGAAGTCGTATGGAGATAGAAACCAACAAGTAAAGTTTTGAGTAGATTAACAGTGGTAGTTAAGAAAACCACCGAATATTAGTCAGTTAATGAAACCTGCGGTAGAAAGGGAACAGCAGCAGTGGGGAAGGCACACACTGAGCCGACCACTGCGAAAACTTGCCCGGTCTTCACGGAATTAATTCCGAATAGCCAAAGTTTGGCTTCGAGCGTCATACGCGGTCCAGGTGTCGTGTGACGGCCTGAGACGCGCGCGAGCATCACGTCACCACTGCCCGGTCATCCACCGCCGACGTCCCGTGCGCCGGAGTCATCACCCCGGAGGCAATCGGAGGCCAACCTTGCAACGTTCCGGCGTCGCCTCCTGAGGGTCCGACTACACTTCTCCGTCGCTCGGCGAGCAATCCAGTCGCGGTGACATTACCATCTAACATCACAGATTGTAAGTTGTCATCACCATCATTCATTAATCGGCTACTAAAGTGACAATAACCCAGCATCAACCTGAACAGTTTCTCTTCGTTTAATTTTTTGAATAAATTAGTCCCCGCCATTTGGTCGGGTGAACCAATTAACACCATAGCAAAGTGTTATTATTCTAAATCTTAAGAAACCACCAAATGCAACCCTTCGACCCAGGGCGCTCACCCCTGAGACGCTCAACGCCGGCGACATTAAGCAGGTAAGTGGGCATGCGCTTGGCGCCCTTATTAAATAAATTCAGCGCGTGTCCCCTCCTGCGACTTGGGACGACTGTCACACCATAAGTGTGTCGGCGCCTCCATTTTGTGAGCAGTTACATCACAGTATATAAAAATAGTTTAAACATTTAGGCAACAGGATATTTGTAAATATTCGAACAATTAATATGCAATAATGAACCTAGAGAAATATAATTTATTGTAAGTAGTACACAAACTCTGTCAGCAAATACAATAAGAGAAGAGAAGTAGAAGTGTATAAAATCTCTTCATGCAACGAGAACAACAATATGTCCCAGAATTGACAGAAACATTTTTAATACCCTTGTAGCAGTGAGCAGTGCCTCTAGGAGAATATGATTCGGGCTAATATTTTACGTACGGTTAAATGATGATGCGTGGAGAAAGGAATGCTCAGTTTATGTGGTGTATGACTATTAAAATATTTTTCTGTTTTTGGTATCACGACTTAAAGTGCTGAAGCATAAGAGTCGGCTGATATATAAGATAGTACTATTGGAATTATAACCTCCAATAATAAAGTTGACGTGAGATTTTGTGAGGTGTAATGAAATTCAATTTGGTAAATTCTTTATTTATCCAATTTACTTCAGTTTCATATTTTATTATTTATTCTTAGTGTACATATCCAGTGCTCGACTCTTAGTCCTTCCAAAGTACCAAATGGTTGTCGAAATCAAGAAAATCCTTTTAACAACTCCCATGTAGGATAGGTAGAAATATTGAGATACTGGTGTATGAAACCGGTGTATTAGTGTACTAAAACATTTTTTTAACTGTGTCGAAGGACGACGGATTTAACCTAATCTTCTTGTGTCTCAGAATGAACTCTTGAGTGGCATAGGGTATATGAGCGGTATACAGAAACTTTCGTATAAAAAATGACCTAAAATTATTCTTAATACCTTACAACAATAAGTAAACATAGCCCTCGTTAACAAGCCTAATTTACATCACAAATCACTCGCTTAACTCAAATTTCATTTTTCCTGTTGGTTGCACGAAACTGTGTCGCCGCCTCTCCCTTGCGAAGAGCAGCTGTGGGAGGCACCTAGGCTCCCGCACACGTTGTTTCCTCGGTTTGATGCGCTCACCTCTTTCAGGAAGCGACGCGAGGGTTGCGAACGGATTTGCGAGATAATTTAGACAGTACGCTAGGGGAATAAGAGGCACATCCTATCAACTTCTCTGAATCTGAATACGGAGTTGCAATTAATGATAAACGCATTTCGCGTGTCTCCGATGTTTTTCATCTTGAGGGGTCTGGAAAATACATTGGAAGTGAGGAAAAGTAGTAAAGAAATATATATATATATATATATATATATATATATATATATAAATACGATCGTAAAATGGAAAATTTTATCAAATGTGAATTACCGTTGGCTAGATTGATTGTTTCCGGGAGCGTCAACTTCTAAAGTCGTTAGTCTTGTAGGTTTAGTTTAAGTGTATATTGGGAGAGATGGCGGTGAATTTCCCCCATTAGATGACGAGATCCGGTGATGACGTACACGTCGGATGGGAGATTTTCCCCCAACTAGTTACCTCCCACCAATAGGGCACCACTCCAACCCAAGCACTAAGCTCCCGAGTACATTCTCGACATGTGCGGTGGTGCATTGAAGTATGAGTGTGCAAGTAAAGGATGAGGACGGGACACGGAAGAGGAAGGAAAGACGTCACGCGATCTGTGGCTCGTTTTTTTATGGTACCACTCTGTCATTCACCTTATGTAGATTGTAGAAATCACGGATAACTACCGAACAGAGTAGCCGGTCGCTAGAATTTTCCAATCAGCGGCTGAATCTATGTAGCTTCTGTCGGAAATCCTGCCATTGATGGGTCTCGAACTCTAGGGCCTCCCGAGCAGAGGCACTGCTGTGACACAACTGTTGCCCTGAGCCAAGTAAGTGGATGCAGTTAACTACATGTGTTTGGAATTTTTTGCAGACATTTCGAATTATACCGATTTGACGGAAAAGCGATTTATCAAGCAGCCAAGCGAGCGAGGAAGCGAGAATTATTCCTTCCGAGAAGCGCAACGGCAGGAAACATATACACTACATGCAGATTCTTCGAGGAATTCCAAGCCTTGTTTGTACTCGCGTTGCTGCAATGAAGACATTGGAGTTAGAGAGAGAGCGTGTCGTGGTGGAGATGGGGGGAGTGGGGATTGTGGAACGCGACGTGGTAAGGTTGCTGAAGATGGTGCCGTGACAGGCAAACGAACGAAAGAAGGACGAACGGACTGACTTGCGAAGGGTTACGAAGGGCAGAGGAATCAACACGGGACAAGAGAAGAAAGTACACCAGAGAACTGTGGTAAAAATCTGCCTGCAAGAGTGAATAGACATGGAAGGGTTATTTCCGCGCAAGATACGACCACTAGACACGCCGCGAGATTTTGCAGAAGCTGCTGGGGCTGAACGCCTACCCCACCCCATTTTCACTCCAGAATCCTTACCTTTTTTCCTCAACTGAACATGCGTGCCTCCATGCGTACCAACTCTTCCCCCTGCAGTGGCATTGCGAGAAAGGGGTGCAACAGACAGGGAACGGAACCGCAGGTCACCTGAGTCGATGCACACGGAAAGCCGGTAGCACGTAATGAGGCGGAAACCGAGGCGGAGAGGGAAGCAGAGAAAGGGGGCGGTGGCTGGCGTGCGGCTGCTTGTCGAGGAGGAGCAGGCACTGCGTGACGCGGCGGAGTAAAGCCATCCCGCCGCCCCCGCCGCCCCCGCCGCCCCCGCCGCCCCCGCCGCCCCCGCCGCCCCCGCCGCCCCCGCCGCCCCCGCCGCCCCCGCCGCCCCCGCCGCCCCCGCCGCCCCCGCCGCCCCCGCCGCCCCCGCCGCCCCCGCGCCCAGATAATTTGCATTCCAGCGCCGCGCACGAGTGCCCTCGACCGGGCGATGGCCCCAGCACGCGGGCCGGAAGGATTCCTTCCACTGGCTCCTCCACCCAGCAGTTATTACACACAACAGCGGCGGTCTGTGGTGAAGTGGTCACACCACCCGTCTGTGGGTTCTGCGTACCCTGACCGAGGGTGATCAGTGTTCCCCTCCGATCTCTGGGTATCGAGGTTCTAGTATTTGACAATGGAGGGGCATCTGAGGTGGACAATGTAGGATTCCAGATTGGTTTTCTAGTGGGTTCTCCCGAGGCCCCGACCTGTCGTTTGAACACTTCTCCATCCTCCTCAAGGTTTCGTTCCTGTATTCAGGAGTAGTTACATACAATAGCGCCGGCCTGTGGTGAAGTGGTCAGAACACTCGTCTTTTGGTTCTGCGTATCGTGTTTCAAATACACAACTGACCAAGGGCGACCAGTGATGGGACTTGTAACCTTACATCGTAGTGTGAAGAGGTTCAAGTATCTGACAATCCACGTGCAAGTTGAGGTGGGCAATGTAGAATTCCAGGGAGATTTTGTAGAGGTTCTCCCGTTTTCCCTGCCTTTCAATTCTCCACTGTTCCATCCTCCTCAAGGTTTCCATCCACGGCTTCTTCTATTCAGAAGCTATTTCCTACAACAACGGTGGTCTGTAGTGAAGTGATCATCATTCTTCTATGTATCGATGTTGAGATATATCCAAGTGAAATTTATGATGGACAATGACGTTGGGTATCTTGAGGTTCTTCCGTTTAGCTTTCCTCTTACTGCAACACTGCACCATTATCCTCCAGGTATCATTCCACGGGTTCTTTTATTTAGGAATTTACACACATTTATTGCAGAACAGCGGAACTCAGTAGTGAAGTGGTCGGAACGGTTACTTTTTGTTTCTGAGTACCGTTTTTTGAATAGCGATGAATCCATACACAATTTGTGGTAGACAATGAGAGTTTGAGGTAAGTTTTCTGTTTTTTTCCCGTTCTCTCTACTCCTCATTTCACATTTAATTCATCCTTCTCCACGCTTCGTTCCACGGTTTCTTCCATTCAGGAGTTATTACACACAACAGTAACGGCCCGTGTGTTTGGTCTGACCGCCTTCCACTCTTGGGAATCGTGATTCAGATCTCGATCGATCCATGTTGAATTAAACAAAAGGGCGAACAATGATGAGACTGCTCCGCTTCCACCTCTGGTTACTGTGATTCAAATACTGGTCGATAGATGTGAAATGTGGGTGGGAAATGTCAGTTCGCTGCAGCTTGGCTCGGGATTCTCCTCCATGTTTCCTTCCGCAGGTTCTTCCATTCAGGAATTATTACACGCAATAGATGCGACCCGTGAAAGGGAAGTGAGACCGCTCCTATTGTATCCGTAGCTCTGGATAACGGGGCTCAAATACCCATCAATCCAAGGGGAATTTGTGGTTGTCCAGTATTGTCGCCGGCCGTTAGAATTATTCTCCAGACAGCGGCTGAATTCGACCTAGTTATGCACAATCATGGTAGTCACAATCCACCACCGTCGGGATTTGAACCCTAGGACCTTCCGGTAAGAGGCATTGCAGTGACATCAGGTGATGCTCTGAGCCACCCAAACCGGTTAAGAGAGAGAGACAGAGAGAAAGAGACAGACAGAGAGAAAGAGACAGACAGAGAGAAAGAGAGAGAGAGAGAGAGAAAGAGACAGACAGAGAGAAAGAGACAGACAGAGAGAAAGGGACAGACAGAGAGAAAGGGACAGACAGAGAGAAAGGGACAGACAGAGAGAAAGGGACAGACAGAGAGAAAGGGACAGACAGAGAGAAAGGGACAGACAGAGAGAAAGGGACAGACAGAGAGAAAGGGACAGACAGAGAGAAAGGGACAGACAGAGAGAAAGGACCAGACAGAGAGAAAGGACAGACAGAGAAAGGGACAGACAGAGAGAAAGGGACAGACAGACAGAAAGAGACAGACAGAAAGAGACAGACAGAAAAGGACAGACAGAAAGGGACAGACAGAAAGGGACAGACAGAAAGGGACAGACAGAAAGGGACAGACAGAAAGGGACAGACAGAAAGGGACAGACAGAAAGGGACAGACAGAAAGGGACAGACAGAAAGGGACAGACAGAAAGGGACAGACAGAAAGGGACAGACAGAAAGAGAGAGAAGAGTGAGAGAGAGAGAGAGAGAGAGAAGAGACAGAGGCGCGAACGCCGCGCGCGTGACGCGGGCCGTGCGCTGGGGACGCAGCGCCGCACGCGTGATTCGAGGAAGCCTGCGCCGCAGAGGCGACGCGAGGGGTGCCGGTGCCTGCCTGCCTGCCTACCGCTTCTACGACCCCTTCTGACGCACGCGAACTGCGCGCGGCCGCGCTCGCTTTTTCTCGCGCCCCTCGCCGCCCCTCGCCTCCCTCACCGCCCCTCGCCACCGCCGCGCCGCGCCGCGCCTCGTGTCGTCTCGCGAGAGACCTGGCGCACGGTGGTTTTCTCATTCCCCACAATTCGCCCAGATTGCCTTCGCCGCGTGCGAGCGCAAAGCCGCCCCACGCAAAGCCGAAATTTCATCACGAGCGCAGACCTGTCCGCCCGCCGATGAAAAGCGCTTCCACAAACTTTAAAGTCGGGCGAAGCGCTTTATTTCACCTGCGCGGTGTATTGTGTTGTGGATCGTTGTTGTTGGTGGAGAACTTCCTATGGGACGGAATTAGTGATTTTTACAGGTTGGTGGCAGTGATTCAGTATTTGCGTGTTCTTTATTTTGAGAAGAAAATTTCCGAAGAAAACTTGAAATTGTGGCCTTAAACTAGAAAAAAAATCCTCCTATATGAATTGTACAATTTATTTATAATAGATTATCTCGTTTGTTGTAAGAGCCACATGGTAGGTATTCGTAAGGAGCTTTCAGAAAAATATTACAATAAATAAGTGTTTAATACTATAGAATGTGTAGAGTGCGTAAACTTGGCCAATTCTACATTATTAACATCAGAAAGTGCTTTTCCTTCCACCTGTAAAATGTTCTTTCTTTCACATAGAAGGTTGTCAATCATCAACGACGAAATATTTTTTCTTAAAATCATATTTACGTTAATAAATTAGCTTTGCTTGTAATTGTGGTTGTGACATAACATCGCGTTTTTTTAAAAAAATGTATGGTCTGCAATTTCGGTAAGCGAATTCTTAGAATTTAAGTTGATATTACGAAACGGGAGATCATTTCACAATGGATATATTCTGACGTCCATCAACTTTATTTGATTAATCAGTTAATTTTATTACTTCTTTATCTAATTCCATTTTAAAATTCAACAAAATATTTTCATTTTCATGAGCGTGGCTTAATGATTCAAAGATCCAAAGTATCAATGGAGGCCCATTTCTTTTGTATCATTGATCATGTATGCTTCACGACATTCCTCATTTCTATTCAGAATTTTGCTTTTAAAATGGCAATATCAAGAACAAATGAAGTCGTATCCCTGATTTCAAATAACTGAACTTCAAAGGGAAAAAAATTCTGTGAATTCGAATGGAAAGTAGATGCAAAAGTATGGTTCCTGGAATCGTCCATGTACATCTCTTTATTAATTAGCTTTCCGACCTTAATTGAGTGTTATTTAATTAATTCATCATTTAATTAATTTAATATCTGAAAAGAGTGTCCACAAATATTCCAGTATTAAGTAAATAAACGAATAAAATGGTAAGCACTTTATCACTATTTTCTCTTTCATCTTTTCGCATTTGAGAGAACCTTTGGTCGATTTTATTGTGACATTTATAAATGGAGACGGCACCTGACCCAGAACTCTTGAATGGAGCGACTGAAAAAAAAATGCTAGCATTTCATAAAATTCACAGATCGCTTTATGTGATAGCTATTAAAATTTTAATTTCACGGAAATAACATTTCTCCCTAAACTAGCTGAATTAACCCAGTTCTGCCAAAAGTTTTATTTATCATTTCTTAGATCTATCTACTTTATTAAAGTATATTATTGTATAAAGTATATTTTCTACTATATTGCATTACCTTATCTACTTATATTATCACATAATATTTATCTATGGAGCTCTATTGATCATCTATTAATCCGAAAGAGAAATGAATTCCATCTGAAGTATAAAATGGAAGTAATTTTATGAATGAGATTGAGTCTCATGGTGAAAAAAGTTAATTAATTCATGAGATACATGTGGAAAAAGGACGACTTTGGAAGCTACGAACTAAAAGCGGAATCCATTCAATTGTAAAAAGCGTAGGCAGTGAACGTAGAAGATAGCATTTCCGTCCGCGGTGGCGCGCTGGCGCGCTGGCTGGCGCAGGCCGAACGCTTCGGCCCTCGGCGGTGCTGGTGACCCGCACAGGCAGCAGTGTTACCAAGTTGGAGATTTTATCTCTAAATTTGGTGCTTTTTGCCTTTTTGTGGAATTTTCGGGGAGAAAAGATTTTAGGGATTTTTGTTGTGTGTGTTATTTTCGTTGTGCTTTTGAAACAATTTTTTTCAAAAACAAATAGAAGAAATTAAACGCAACTGAATAAACTAGATTCATTCAAATCAAAATATTTATCTCTTTTTCAGTCATTAGAATGAGTAATACAAAGACACCTCTTATCTCTCAGGGTTCGTAACTCTTACACTATCTCTTACTCAATAGCATCCCTGTAATTGGACACATGTATCGTTATCATTTTTATAAAATAAAAATAATAAATTTTTATATACTAAAAATAGAGGTGTTTGCTGTGAAATATAAATGTATTCATATATAATGAATAATATTTTCCGTATTTCTTTAATTTACAAACCTCCCCATATATTTTAAATATGAAATAATCATAACTTATACTTGGTGTTCTTTTTTGTCGTTTTGGTGACTTTCGAACCGCTATCTAGTGGGGAATGCTTGAGTCCACCTGGCAGGGCATCTGACGGGCAGCGGCTTTACCAGGGGCCCCAAAGGAGTCGGTATCAACCCCCAGGGGGTTATGGCATTTTAAAAGTGGTCGACAATGATCAAGGGGTTGATTGGGGGGTCGATATCCAAATATGCACGGACGACTGCTCGTTATAATAATAATATTAATAACAATAATAATAATAATAATAATAATAATAATAATAATCAAAATCCCATTGATTACAAAAATATTTATGAATTTTAGTATTATTTTTACTTATATAATTCTACCAAACACGTAATAATATATGAAAAATTCGCTCATCTTATGGGATTTTATATAATTTACATTAATGAAATAAAACTTAAACGCAATTGTAATCTGTGATTTTGGTTTTGAAAAATCGTATATGTTTGTAAGTTAAAAATAACAATAGAAACAATTTTAAAAATAAATGTAACCTCTTTACCAAATCTTGTTTCAAATTCGTCTAATTCTTATCTCTAAGTCACTGTTGTGCAGTTATTTGTATTGTGATACTTTTGTATTCTGTATATTAGAGAAAAATTGAAGTGGTCGATGGAGAAAGCCATTGTTTTAAAAGAGTTCGAAGCAAGAAAAAGAATATGAAAACAACGGCTAGACCGAGAATTATTTCGGAGAGCATCGATGGATGCAGGTCGGGCGGTCCCACCAGCTGTGAAGAAGCGTGCCTGGAGGAAGGCACCGCACCCCCTTCACTGCCCTTCTGGAGAGCAAAGCGTCCCTTCACCGCCTTTCTGGAGAACAAAGCGTCCCTTCACCGCCTTTCTGGAAAGCAAAGCGTTCCTTCACAGCCTTTCTGTGGAGAAAAGCGTCACTTCACCGCCTTTCTGGAGAGAAAAGCGTCCCTTCACCGCCTTTCTGGAGAGAAAAACGTCCCTTCATCGTCTTTCTGGAGAGCAAAGCGTCCCTTCACCGCCTTTCTGGAGAGAAAACCGTCCCTTCACCGCCTTTCTAGAAAGAAAAGCGTCCCTTCACCGCCTTTCTAGAAAGAAAAGCGTCCCTTCACCGCCTTTCTGGAGAGAAAAACGTCCCTTCATCGTCTTTCTGGAGAGCAAAGCGTGGGAACTGGCGGAAAGATACTTCTCGGCGTCCCACCGAGGTAGCTCGAGAGGTACGAAGTCACCTCCGAGTATCGGAGCCAGTAGCTGAAGTTTCAGAGACATTGCGAGCTATCTCGTGTGAAAGAACCCGCTGAAAGTAAGGATGACTTGTGGCTACGTATTTGGAACTGTTTACGGATTTTTTCTGTGTGCGGATCACCTTCTTGAGAAGTTAAACTTCTTTTTTTTAGGGTAAACGATTTCTAGTCCCGATTTCCAAAACTGTGTTATTGTCCATAATAAATTGGTGAATTGGAAGGGTTGTTGCATTTGGTTGCCCCGTTCCTGAATATACAAGAGGAATTATCAATTATATAGAATTACTGTTACATCATTACAATTGTTCAGAATTATTATTTCTTACTTGTAATAATTCCTGCCACTTTCCCCTGCTTCTGAGCTCACTTGAACATATAAGACGTTTAAATAACTTTGGTAGAGATTCACTACGTGACAACGGTAAGCGAAGCTTACAGACAGCTTTAACGTATTTCCCCTGCATTGTTTCATCGACTCGAGGTAACTCATGAAATATGTAATTCGTTTTAGTGGGAGCTAGACGAGACTGCTCGTGATGATGAATTAATGATGAAAGAGATCGAACGGGAGATGCATCCCATTTGCCTTCACGCTACATCGCATGGGAGCAACAGTCCTGCAGTACGTGAGCGCTGCGCAGTTGCTCTAGGTTTTTCTAAATTGCACGTATTCAAATCTCTTTTCTCATCCTCATCCCTCTTACACTAAGTGATTAAAAGTATCAGGACACGTGGCTGAAAATGACTTCGTGGCACCCTCCATCGGTAATGCTGGAGTTCAGTAGGGTGTTGGCCCACCCTTAGCCTTGATGACAGCTTCCTCTCTCGCAGGCATACTTTCAATCAGGCGCTGGAAGGTTTCTTGGGGAATGGCAGCCCGTTCTTCACGGAGTGCTGAACCGAGGAGAGGTATCGATGTAGGTCGGTGAGGTCTGGCACGAAGTCGGCGTTCCAAAACATCTCAAAGGTGTTCGATAGGATTCAAGTCAGGACTCTGTGCCGGCCAGTCCATTGCAGGGATGTTATTGTCGTGTATTGACTCCGCCACAGGGCGTGCAGTATGAACATGTACTCGATCTTGTTGAAGAATGCAATCGCCATCCCCATATTGCTCTTCAACAGTGGGAAGCAAGAAGGTGTTTAAAACATCAACGTAGGCCTGTGCCGGGATAGTGCAAAACAACAAGGGGTGCAAGCCCCCTGCATGAAAAACACAACCACACCATAACACTACCGCCTGCGTGTCTAGGTATTTTTGATCGCATAGTGTTTTTCTGACGAGGAAGGGAAGGCGTCCCCGCCGCGAGCCACGCGGCGCGCAGAGTGAGCTCCTCGCAGGCGCCCTGCGGAGAGCGCGCGGCGCTTTGTGATCACAGGGGCTGCGGCGGGCGTGATTGCTCGAGCTTCTGACGCGGGTTTCCGGTTGCAGGGATGGTGACGGCGCGGACTCCTCATCCCTGCGACGCTAATGCCCTAGAACCTTCGCTCGAAATACCGTCGCTTGCCCCTTTGCATGTCAAAGGACACCCAAACGCTAAGGAAATACGTTATAGTTCCCTTGCTCTTTGTTTGTTTTCTTACCGATTTTTAGCGCTAGGTTTGGGTGAACTTAATTTCCTGTTAGATTTACTCTACATTCACTCACATATTGATTTTCATTTATTTTTAATTGTAGAGAGTTCTTCCCAGCTTTCAAAGATTTCCGTCTAATGAATATCTTAGTCATCGTATTTCCATTTACCATCTGATTTATTTTTCTGATGAACTGGAGGTAAATATATGTTATTGTGACACCACAGATGTTTTCTACATTCACGTTTTGTAATAGTATGTTACCGTTGTAATACGAGAAAGTATGTGTTGCTGAAGCCAGAGTTACCCAGGAAAAACAGGGATTCTGAGGCAGTAGTTCCATGGAGGCTCCTTATTTGAAACAAAAATTTCTTCCCCTACACCCAATTCATCATCCAATGCAACGGAAATAACGTTTAGCAGTTAATTTGAATTAGAAGTAAATCCATTTTTATAGATTTTGAATTTTAAAAAATGTCTGGGCCCCAACTTAGGCCAGGCCTGGCGCAGTCTCTCCAGCTGTCCCTCCCTCTGGGAGTCTGTGGTTGTAGCAACCCTATTTTCCTCTCCTATTCATCTCTAACACCATTCGGTTTCAGCCACCGTCGAAATTGAGGGCTGTGAACTTACATTTATTTGTCCCCGCATGTGGTATTCGAAATCTGTTCTTTTACGAAATCGAAATAGTCTTCCTTTGCATTCAACGAAATGATTAAATATTTCTTTCAACGAATAGACTTCGCATTAAGACATATGAAATTTATAGTCTTCCTTTTTACTCACATGGCAGTTCTGGTGTTCTGTGAAGATGATATCCACCGTCACTACTTACAATGAGGATCCGTTTTCCACAGAGTTAAAGTTGGAAGTCTTGTCGCCTGAATAAATTATTCTCAAGCTAGGAATTCCACACTTTCACCCTGCGCCCAACTCACAATTGTGTGCGCTAGTCACCTCACTAAGTTAAACTTTTATAGAAACTTCCCTCCTATTTCTACCGAGTTAATGAGTTGTGCTGTTTGAATTCGTTCATCAGCTATTAAACTTGGCGAGTTTCAGCACGACGACAACGTGGAGTGAATACCGCCATCACTTGCTTGAAATTTGTCTTCATTACATTCAATTACAGTTTATTTCAAATTATTAAATGATTTAATATAAATAAAAATTATTAAGTGTATTTTTTCTTTCAAAATAATTCCTACGACATAATTTAAGTGATGTGTAAACAAGGCCAAACATATTTTGTTAACTACTGGTGAAAGGCCTTCCAAGTGTGGCAACCCTCAGGTTGTAATCCAAACAATGATTGTCTCTTATGATAATCGAGATATTGAAGCAAATCACGTTTATAAGATCTTTAAGGCAATATTTTGCTAGTCGTTTACATTTATCCCCTATCACTTATGCGCCATAATATTTTTAATATGTTTATATAAGGACCGTTTCGAAAATTTTTACAGTTGATCCAACATCCACAGCACAATAAATGATCATCTATAATATACCGTTTCAAGCAAGGTTGACAGATAACCGGGAGCATAAATCAGTCCAATAGCCATCGTGCTTATCAATAAATGAAGCCTCCTAGGTCGCACTGTTCAAAATTAACTGCATAAAATTGAATCGGGGGCTAGTCCAACAAATTCTACTCCATGCACATTACGCTAGTCACAATAACTCACGCAATATCACTCACTGTCTGACTGCCCTGTCGTGCCGCTGTTATACACTGCGGCCCAAAGAGATATCCTACATCGATTCGCTCGGTAAGGGGAAAGTAGAGTGCTTTAAAAATATCATTCGTGGTAACTTCAAGTGACAATTATTAAGTTACACTTGTTCAGAGGTCGACTGTAAATAATTGACGCTAGAACATACGATCAGTCGTCATAAACCCTAATGAATATAAAATACGTCAAATTTTAATTCATCGTGAATTGTTCTCACTCCACACCAAAGGAACAAGTTCTTCATATATTACAGTATCTGTTAGATGAAACAAAATGACACAAGATAGCATTGTTAGCTAACTAGTGATATAGGGGCAAGATAAAGCGCAAGCACTCCCTTAAAATTATTTAGAAGTTGATACATTTAAATCGAAGTTGTCAAAAAGTTCGATTCGCGTTGCGTCCATTACATACCTCTTTCTTAATACAGAATATTTTAGAAAAATAATGTGTATACCTATTTGATAAAAGCAAATACTTTGTTGACAGTCTCTAGTAAAAGCGTTTTTAAGGCGTGCAAAGCGTGCCAATTGTTCAATAATTATTGCTCTAATAATTATTAGAGCTAGAGCTAAAAGTGAGACTCAAATGTTCGAATAAAACTTTGAAGACAAAAGTAAACAAAATATTTTCGTCTGATTGCATCAACTACAACTGATCTCATGGCTCATGTCGCAACATTTCCTATTGGCAAAGTAAAATGCCACTTTTATAACTATTTTATACAGATACTACTAAAGCGGTTACTTTTAGGCCATACAGAGCGTGATAATTGTTGATTTCTTACCACTAGTGTTAAAGGTGAGACTATGCTCAAATAGTCAGCTAAACCAGTATAATTACAACAAAGAAAAAGTACTTTCGTTTGATCGCGTCAGCAATACTACAACTACTAACCTTTACATAACAAAGCACCTAATTAAATGATTTATTTCCTTGATTTAAAATACAATTAAAGTGAGCAAGGTGAGAAAAGTTGTGTATGACACAAGTGGAAAATTTTTTTTATATTGCTCGTAGGATTGCGCCATTCGACCTGTCGGCCTCATGTGGCAGCCTTTCCTACTTTCGAACTAAAATATTTTTACCACTTATGTCATAAATATGTTATCTACAACTAGATAAATAAACCACCATATTGTTGTAATATCTTCTTAGGACAAAACAGTTTTAATAGTCTTTAGACCCAATGGGTTTGTACAATACAAACGATTATTTCAAACTTTTCTAAAAGCTCTTTTCAAACAGCCTTATGAAGCTAAATATTTTATATAAGTTCATAAATTGATACATTAATTGCACATTGGTATTTAATCCAAAATAGACCAAAGCATTGATTTTTGTGATCATATCACCAGGAGCGGATCCAGCCGATTAATGGAGAGGGGGCATCATAGATTTGTGTTAAGTAATAAACATCTTTATTATATTGTAACCGCTAATACGCGATTACAGTTTAAATAAGTGAGAAAATAGTAGTGAAGACACGACACCGTATCTTGGACAAATAGTTCTCTGGTGGCGAGGAGATGGCGACAGTCGTAAACTCAATTTCTGAACGCACTCTGATGCCAGCCAATGAAAAACTAGTATGAACAAACGGAAACGGCAAGAGCTTGTGCCAAAAGAATCCAACTTTCTTCTTGTCCGAGTTGCCGAAGCGAGCAGTTGTATGAATTCGTTTTTCTTATCTTGTTGGAGTTGCCAAAGTGAATAGTCAGCCATCTTGTGCGCTACGACGACGTTGAGCGACACGTAAAAGAGCGAGTACGCTGTACCAGAAAGTCTGTACTATTTTTTGAAATTTCATTCTGAAAACATATTTATAGAATCTCCAGAATTATAAGAACTCCAATCGACTTTGTAATTAATTTGACTTTTGCCAATTACGAAGTCATAAGTGGAGATTCTGGACTTGGATTCGGAGGTGACCATTGCCTGAGGAGCCAACGGTAAAACATCGCTAACCGAGGGGAGACGGCGCCCGGAGGCCTCACGATTTCGACGCAGCAGGCAGCGCGCGGAGCGGCGCAAGGGACCCTACGACCTTGGAGGCGTGGACAACATTTTGCAACCGACTTCGCAGCGTGGAATTCTCCGGAGGTTCGACGGCCGTGCGTTTAACGAAACCAAAAGAACTTTTACTAAATCTCAATTTAGAACTGTACCGCACAGTATTCTTGCTAATTTGACAAGTCATTTCTTTTTTTCTTCCTGAAGTCGTAATTGAAATCAGATAAGGGTATTTTGTAAATAATGTAAAATTGTGTTCTTGTACAGAATTAATTGACTAAATTCACGTGTGATGAATCCAAAGGTGTTACAAGAAATTTGAATATTGTATGTGTATGTATTTTTTTTCAGGGTTATTGTTTTGAAGTGTATTTTGTATGTTTTTCTCAGTGATTTTGTGTGTATAAGTTATTACTTGGAAATAAGGTGCAAAGTTAACATTTTCTTAGAGAAAACTGCAGTTTTTAGGTAGGGAAAGATAGCTACCGTAATTAAATGTAAATTTAGTTGTACAAAACTTTTCTTCATAAGAATATATCTTCAATGTTATTTCAAATTGTGTTGGAATGTTAATTGGTAGTTAGTTGAAAAGACGAACCCACCCCCGATAGGGAATTTTATTCTACCTAGAAATTTCCCAGGTGTGCGTGACGGGACAGCTATCCGTCACGGAATTAGTAAATGAAAGATTTGCTATTTGTAACAAGTAAAAGAGCAGGGTATGGTTACAATATTGTATATTTTTTGTAATGTATATAAGATAATATACAATATAATTGTTTAAATTTTTACATACTTTTCATATAAATAAATATTTAAATCAATTGTGCCATATAAGGGAAGGCAACAAACGAAACTTTTAGGCCTTTTGGGGGGGGGGCATGGCCCCCCTGAATCCGCCACTGCATATCACCGCCACTCACATCGATTTAATGTCCAGGGCGCGCCTTCACCGGGATGACGTCTGAGAGAAGCGGATGCTGCGGGGCGGGGGGCGCCGGGCAGGGGCGCCGAGGCTCGAGTCCTTTGGCGGGGCAGGCAGCGCCCCTGGGACCGCGCTCCGCCCCTGGA
Organism: Acheta domesticus; assembly: GCA_031308135.1. NCBI lineage: Eukaryota > Metazoa > Arthropoda > Insecta > Orthoptera > Gryllidae > Acheta > Acheta domesticus. Next base: position 10,529,829 of record JAHLJT010002406.1, read on the forward strand.
TCTCCGATATTTATTCTGGCTTCATCCTGAAGAACAAAGTTGTAATCGCGGTCGACCCACCAGAACAGTTGCGCCGCAGGCACTCGCCGCTGCCTCTTCACACGTTATCGGCTTTTTCGATCGATTTTCCGCGAGCGTCGGCGGCGGAAGCAAACTTGTTCTCCGCTTCCGCGTTTCAGCGGCTGGGCGGGGCGGCGCGGGGCGAGACAGGGGGTGGGGCGGGGCAGGACGGGGCGGGGCGGGGCGGGGCGGGGCGGGGCGGGGCGGGGCGGGGCGGGGCGGGGCGGGACGGGGCGGGGGAAAGGGTGGGGGCGGCGAGCGCGGGCGATGGGAAGGGCGCCGCAGCGTCAAACTCTGCGGTCCGGGGCGGTCGCGCTGCGGTTTCGTCGCCACCGCCGCTGCGAGTTTTCTAAATTAAAACTGAAACGCCAAAGGCGCGGCCACGCGGTTACGCGGCACTCAACAGGAGCGCCCTCGGCGGCCAGCGCGACGCGGCGCAACAGCGGGCAGCAGAAAGCGACGGAAGATTGATTGATTGATTGATTGATTGGTTGTTCGTGATTCCGGGCGCGGCAACTACAGAGTTCATTAGTTCTGTAAGTGTAGTGCGTGTTTTATTCATCGGGAAGTGGCGGTGATCTTTCCCCTTTGGTTGGCGAGATCCGTCCTACAGTCGACTAGCGGGGTTTCCCCAACCAGGTATATCCCACCAGCGGGGCACCGCCCCAGCCGGGACAAACTCTAAGCTCCCGACCGATTTGCCGGCATGTGTGATAGTGCAGTGCATGTTAGTGTTAGTATGTAAGGCGTGAGGGTAGGACAAGGAAAAGGAAGGATGGAAGGATCGCGCATTGTCCGTAGCCCGTTTGTTAGGGTACCGCTCCGGCATTCGTCTGGTGTTCGGAGAAACCACGGAAAAATATCGATCAGAGCAGCCGGCTGCTAAAATTCGCCTCCAGACAGCGACTGAATTCGACCTGGTTGACAAGCTAGTGTCTAAAATCCTGCCGCCGTCGGGAGTAGAGTCGTAGAACCTCCCGCCAGAGGGACTGCAGTGACATCAACTGATGCACTGAGCCATCTCCCCAGTGTGACGGAACGACAGTCGCGCGTCCAGTGGGCGGCAGTGTTGCCAGACTTACCAGGATCCAGGTATTTTTATGAAGATTCCATGTAGCCGGGAGAACACATCCTGGTACGCTTAAATACCAGGATTTTAAGTGTACGTAATGTATGATGAACGATTTAAGATTCCTATAATATGTTTTATTCAATTATTTAACACAAAAACCAATATTGCAAATAACTGTGATATTTGTGAAAACACCGCCGTAAAAACATTGAGTGACATAGGATGGTATTTCTTGACGATACGTCTTAGTCTGCCATTTATGATGGAAATGCTATTTTCTTTCCACTATGCTTCCATTTAGTTTATTGATATAAAATATCTCGATATTGAGTTAAATTTAACGAACTTTCTGTGCCCGTAAAAATAATAAAATTATAACATGAACAATATCAGAATCAATTGTGATTGGAAATTGTAGAGTAAGTACCAGGATTTGTGGAGGTTGGTACTGGGAAACATTGAATTGCCTGGAAACGCTGGAGGCCGGGAATTTCTCGCGGGGTGAGGTTAGTTAGTAGCGAGCCTGAGGGGTGCTGCAAGACCACAGATGATAATGGTTGCGAAGAATTACGATTTCATTGATGTCGGCCTGGTAAATAATTTGCAGTTCGATGGCATCTCGAAGAGCCGGAGAAAATAGCTTTTGCTGTGTCTCGGAGGCAACATCTCTGGAACGTCCTTGACAGGGAGCTTTTGGTACTAAATTCTCAATGGTGGCGGGTTTTTGGACTCGAGCTAGATAGCTGGGTCGAATTCAAAACACTGTGTGAAGAAAATGATAGCCGCCGGCTGCTCCGATTGATAATTTTCCGTTCTTTCTTCGAACAATTCTAGACGAATATCGGAGCTGTACCTTAATAATTGGACCACGCGCAAAATGTTCTACTTCGTTGTCTTCTCCTCTCCCCTTACACACACACACACACACACGCAGTGTGTGTATGTATAAGAAGAAGTAAAAAGTCCAAAATAAACTGCCCCGAACCATTGTAAAAATCAGCCTGGTTTATGCCAAATTTCAACTACGTAATGAACTTGTGATTATTTTAATTTCCATCCATTTTCTCATCTTATATTTACACTTCTACATTCAAATTACACAGATTCATTCTGAAGAACAATATAAAAATGCTTCAAAAATCAACGCCATAAACGATAAAGAATCTTGTCAAATGGGAATAACCCCATTTGAGTTTTGCACTTCCTGGGATTGCAGTTTTCCCCGATGTAACTTTTTGCTTCTACATAAAATTCTTTTACACCTACATTCTTGGTCGAATAGTAATAATTAAGTTTAAATTACAACCCGTTTATCGCTCTCGGCTGCTAAGGGCCTGCTGGTGGAGAGGATTTTTTTAACGTTGACATAAGGTGTATACTTTGCATACCCTGAAGTATTCTTGAGTTTCCGTTTTGGAAGCTACTATTATTCTCATCATTTCCTCGCAACTTTAAACTACATGGTCTTTGAATTTATCTAGACGTTTAGCTTCCATTGAAGTCCCGGAGAGCTCATTTATTGGCATGTTTACATTTGTCGTTCTCGAAATGAACTCCGGTGGAGTTCTCAATTTACAGTGTGAAACAAACGAATGGTAGCTCTCAGAATTTAGTCGTGGCGAGAATACCTCGCCACATCCAACTAACGAAGCAGTTGGTTTGATGAGATGATCATTTTACACTCCACAAAAATATCTTTAAGATTTGGCACAAATAAAACTGACGATAATTAAGAATATCATTAAATGCATCTTTGTAAAATATTCCTGCAATTATGTACTAAAAATATCATAATGCGCACTAACGTCTTATTTTCGACGCTTTGCTATATCCCCGACTACTTCTCGGTCCAACTGCGAGGGTTTCCACTCTCTTCATTTCTCGTAATGTGCCACTCCACACTCCTTTTAACCCTCAATCTTTCTCTCCGTGTCATTCTCCAACAACCGAGACTAATCCCTTGCCTTCGCAACTTTTACTGGCTTTCACATTAAGTGTAAAAGCTCTTTAACTCCACCTCTGTCAGATGCAAATTTCTAGTGACCTTAGTCTTCCTTTATCTTTTTAACTGCTTCACCGCCCCGGTGTCATTATTTAACTGCTAGCGTGTTGAGTGAGTTCCATCCACTAATTTCATTGCTCATGTGTCATCTCTTGCGCATTTGACTAAACGATGCAAGACACCTGACGGACTCATGAGAGTTAAATATTTATTGTACGTTCTGGTTTTAGATTGATATTATATTGTGGATATTAACATATCTCTAACAATATTTGATTGGATGGGAGATTTTTCATGAATTATATTGACACTCAGCTCACTCATATTCCATATACTCTTGGCATTTTGAATATTCTCTTGGTGAGATGTATATCCTCTTGGTGAGATGCAAACTTTGTTAGGATGTTTTTTTTTTATTTTTTGTTACTTGTTGGCTTTTCTATTCTCTTGTTGCCGAAAAGGTGAAAGACGGTTGAAGTCATTTTTACTTAATGATAAACTTAAAAAACATACGTTTGAGTCTTTCTCCAAATACTTTCAAGAAATTGTAATTTCTTTGAAATAAATACTTCAGAAGAATGGTAGATTATATGCGTGTTTAAAATTGCCAGTGCCGGGAGTGTAGGTTTTGTGGTTTCTCGACTCGTATCTATAAGAAATTAGAACTATGTTCAACGCTTGCTTTTAGTGTAGATATTTACAATGATAAAAATATTTTAGACCCTTCTTTGGAATCACCTCAAAATTGCGGTGCTGATTTTTTTTGTAGAATTCGTGTCTACAATTCTTTTGAGCTTTCGCACACACGTAAGAATTTAAGAGTAATAGTGCTGTTCCAATGATAGTTAAGATTGGTGCAGTTGGCGAGGAGATAGTTTCAGTTCTGTACCCTAAAATCGTGATATCTTTCTGGGTCTCTTATTTCTCGGTCGTATGTCAACATATTGAACTCAAACATCGAAAACCCATCAGAAGTAAGATCTAGCTGTGCCATAAGGGAATTATCAAGATATTTTAATTTTGGGAATGTCTTTATATGAAGCCCACGCTAAGTACACGTAAATTTGAAAAATCTCAATTAAATTTTTGGAAGGTACTTCACATGAAGTCCCCAGTGACATTTTCAGCACTTTTTCAAAACTGACTACACATTTCTTTTTAAAATGTTTTTTTTTCGAAGAGAGTGAAATACGTTTATAAGCTGACAGAGGTCAAGCCATTAAAATCTCTGAATTGTCGAAAAAAGTTTACCTTAATCGACACTCCTCGACCTCCTAACTGAATTTATTGACGAAAGATATTGTAAGTGGGAGGCGTGAGCGAGTGGACTGTTATGAATTTTGCCCCCTCTTACAAGCCTGGGATAACTCAGAAGGACCACTTCTCCGATTTAGTAAAAGGCAACTCGGTAGGAGAAGATACCGGAGATGTGATATGTCACCATTGCTTAATTCAACACAACACAAAGTTTAACAAAGAATATATAATTATAAAAATTAGTGATTACATAAATTAGTGGAATACAATAGAATGCTATTTGAAAGCATACTTGAATGTTGAGGGCAGTTGATCTGAAAGAAAGTACATGAAACCAGTGATCTCGCCCAGTGGTGGACGAAGGCTGAGTGACGCAGCAGGATGACGTCACACACAAGGAGGTGCCGGCGGGTCTGTGCAGGTGACAACTTGCAGCGATCCACCAGAGGCAGCGGCCGTTGAGAGGCAGCACGCTTAATACATAGCAAGCGTGCAATAATGATGTGCACTGAACAGCACAACACAGTTAATACAGCACAGTACAATAAAACTGGGAGTCACGAGTTGAATGTTGGCGAGCCAAACAGCGTACAACAGTACTGGCGAAACATGCGTAGCATGGCACGGAGCACAAATGTTGCACTAACACAGCCAGTCAATGTCACAATATATGAAGTCGTACACAGTGTGGAACTTAGTAACAAAGTTAATTATAAACCATGATGGGCGGCTTGGCCCTTGCGGAGCGCAAGCGTCCTTTGGCAATGGTAAAGTTAGATGCCATGATGGCGTGAACTCGGCTTACAGAAAGCACGGTTGTAAAATACACGGAACAAGTCACGTAGTGGTTGCCGGTAATGGCTCAAATAAAGTTCATTAATACTGCGAACATAAGCGTGGCTTGCAGTTCGACAATGAAACAAGTAATTCCCATGATGGCTTACAGAACGCACGACTGAGCGATGCGGAGTGCACTAACAAAATCTCGGCACGATTGCACACAGAGAAATTTCCATCACGTCTGCACTGCACGAAATCTTTAGCACGACTGACCGGCACAAGATCTGTAACGCGACTGCACGGCTCGAGAATTTTTGCGCGACTGATCTGCATGAGATATTTAGCGACTGACCGGCACGAGATGTGCAGCGCAACTGAACTGCACGAAATCTGTAGCGACTGACCGGCACAAGATCTGAAGCGCAACTGACCTGTGACTGGCGGCGGCGACGCTCGCTGAGAGCATTTTGCCGCCGAATTTTGTGCGGTAGCCAATGGGAGGCAGCAAAACAAATTGGTTGGATTATGTGCTTAAATTTAAGAAAGAAAGGAATTCATAAACAAGGTGTAAGATAGGCATGATTTTAAATTATAGAAATTACGCCATTAATATGAAATTAACAGGAAGGACCTGAGCTGTTGTGTTACAAACCAACTGTAACGGCGCACGTTGCCACATGTGGCAACGGCTATGTACGGCGAACGCCGGAGGCGGTAGTTTTCCTAAGAATTGGTCGCAGACAGCGTTGGGCAACAAAGAAGTTGTATTAAAGCAAGTTTGCGAAACCACGCGATGTGCTTCAGTATGAAATATAAAATAAATATAAGATAACTTGTTCGAACAGATATTTTTTCTGAAAAAAATATATTCCTCATAACTATAACTGTAACGGATGTCAATTACAGGTTTTTGAAAATATTAATGCTTTTTTACGTAATTGAGAATTAAATTGGAACATTTTTTAAAAATATACGTAAATAATTATTTCTCAAAAACGGATACAAATGCTTCCTCTTAACAGAAAGTATAGAGCTAAATGAACTGAATCATATGACATAAACATCATTTACATACACACTTGAACTTTTTCAAATATCTTTAAAGTCGTCAATATTTACATTATGAGTGTTTTTAATAATTTATTGCATATTTTAGTACAAGTAAACGTTATTTGTTATCAAACTTGAAATGATGTTATGAAGTTTCTCTAAATCTGAAAGGTTTTGGGACAATCCCAAATCCTCATGAATCACATCAACATCCTTACTTAACCCTTTACCTTGAGTGGTAACTGTGTATGAAATGTGAGGGCAATCTGAATGTGCCTTTGAGAAACGTGCTCCTTACAACCACAACGTGCCTCGGTCGTAGTAACAGAATCCAGAAGGACCTGAGCGCTACGTAGGTGCGATGTTTAGGGAGAACGAGGAAGCTTTTCATTTGCAATTGTTCCCAGGTGAACTGTAGTTACCTTGGGAAGACCTGCTAGCTCCCTGAGGCGCCGATAGATGGCAGTGTCGAAAGTGGCGCTGCAAAACCGAAAACGTGGTACCAAATTAGATTAAAATAAACTAACCCGTATGAAAAAGTTTGTGCCGTTTTTAGTACCATTTTCTCTTGTCTACATCTCCTAAAGGACTAAGTGTATGTATCTTTATGTAAATGTAGGCACGTATAATATGTAGGGAAAGTGTGTGTTCGGTTATATGTGAACATGTGAGTTAACATTGATTTATAAGAATGTGTATCTATGTATGTGTGGTATGTACGAGGTATGTATGTATGTATGTATGTAGGTGTACATTTTTAAAAGTATTACTAATGTTGACGGTTAGTTTTGCGTGTGGGTCTCTCGAGGAAGCTATTGTATTATTCCATCCTTTGATGTAGTAGTAGTTGCAATTTCTTTTATTGTGTTATATTGTAAATAGTTTTTGAATTGTAAATGTAGATGTGTTGTAAAGCTGTATACTTATGGTTACCACCTAGCAATCAGCGAAATAAAAAAATATATTATTAATCTCCTGTAACTGGACGCAACCTGGGCTGCATCTTCTAGCCCCCACGCCTTAATTCGTCGTGAGCACCTGCTGCCCCACGTAGCAAGACAACTGGCCCTTTTTTACCCCCGCGAAGGGTGTATCGCTCCGCGCGGGCCCTCGTGATCACGCCTGTAACCCGCTGCGCCGATTTAATTCCATTACGACAGCGCTGCGAACGCAATTTGCGCAACGAAGGTTCGCTCGCAGCGCTCCCCGTGTCTCTTCCGCGAAACGATGACGGCGGCGGCGGCGCCACCCGCGCTCAATGTTGATGGCATTAACATCTGCGGCTTCTCTTGTCTCTCTGCGGATATGCGAGAGACTGAAATTAGAAAGGGAGTAGAAATCTGGGGTGGAATAAACTCTTTCGCGGCGCCGCCTCGCGCGATAGCTTCATTAAACAAGAAGGAAGCCCAAGGAGGAACACGAGGGAATGGAGCTACCTCTGCAAGAACCAGCAGAACTCTGAAGGTCTTCCCTCGTTTGATGTCGAACATCCGATGCATTAGCAAATTAGCGCAAGTAACACAAGGTTGCCGGGTATTTATTCCTCACAATCATTTATTAGACAAGAAATCAAACGATTTCTATCAATAACGTAAATAGAAGTAATTTTATTTGCGCTCCACGACGTTCCATCACGCCCTGCCTCACTCCTACTCTCTCCGCTCCCGCCCCAATTTTCAGTGATTGATTAGTAAGTCCGGTCGCGTCAATAGCGAAGGCCATTGCGAAGGCCTGTGAGTGTAGTGCGTGTTTTACCGGGAGGTGGCGGAGATCTTCCCCCTCTTGATGGGATGGTGAGATCCGGCTGCGACTTACCGTCGGCTAGCCGGTTTTTCCCCAACCAGGTATCTCCCACCGGCGGTGTAACGCCCCAGCCAGGACAAGCTCTAGGCTCCCGACCGATCTCGTGGCTTGTGTGGTAATGCATGTTAGTGTAAGAGTGTGTAAGTAAGGGGTGAGGGTAGGACAAGAAAATGGAAGGAAAGATCGCGCGCGGTCCATTTGTGAGGGTACTGCTCCGGCATTCGCCTAGTATGGATCGGAGAAACCAGGAAACACTGCTGATCAGAGCAGCCAACAGGAATTCGACCCAGCTATGCAGCAGTGTCGAAAATCCTGCCACAGCCGGGACTCGAACTTCAGGGCATCCCTATCAGTGGCACTGTAGGGACATCAGTTGATACCCTGAGCCACCTTTCCCTTTCGCCTCAACCACTACGATCCGCCCTTCCACGTTCCGCCATCATTCGACCACGGTCCGCCCTCCCCGCCACACCTCGCCCGTTCTTGTCCTCAGTTCCACCCGTCCTCACCGTCCACACCTGTTCTGTCCCTCTCTGTCAGAACTAATTTTCAATTTTGACCTTTAATTACTCGGAAACTAATTGCTCTATCGGAAGAGATTAAAATGTATTAGTAGGAAATTGTATGGGCTTTCAATAGCTGTCGACCTACTTTGATAGATATCCTAAACGTTGAGATATTTGCGAAAAGCTTAATTTTTCTTTAAAGGTGGTGGAAAAGGATTTGGAGGCTTTTTTTTACAATATATCAAGTGGACAGCAACTTTTCTCTTGTTTCGAAGGTAAAGTGAACAAAATTTCATTAGGATCAGAATAAAACTGTAAATAAAATATTTTAAAAATTATCTGTGTAATTGAAAATAAAGTTTTCAATAAAGTAAGATGAATTATTACCGACAAAATACTCTATGTTTCAGTGAAATCCCCCTTTAAATTGGTTTTGCTGAACTCGAAATTACCTAGGGCAGTCGGACAGTCACACCGATAAAAAATGTATTCACAACCCAAGGCTAGTTGTGGAAAACGATACAAATATTTTTAACTTGAATACAAGAAACAACGTTTATCGATTCATCGCCGTCTTTTTAGCTCAAAGACGTTTCTTTTAAATTTATTGGTTTATGCATTTCTATATGTCATTTTCATTTTTTGAAAATTATATTTTTGCATGAGAATACATTACCAGATGGGATATTGTTTATGGAAATACACCTCGTTATATTTGCTGTACCAATTGATTCTCATAACCTTTTCTCTTTACATCAAAATATATTGCTGAAATATCTTAAACGATTTTTAGACCACGTTTCGTTGCAAGAAAGTACTAATTCAAACTCTATGCGTCATGACTTTAGTACCTTAAAATTTTATATCTTGTCTCTCGTCGGTTTCCCCTATGCTTTGTTTGCGTTTTTGTTATGTATGTAACTATACGCGGTTAAAAAAGACTGTTATTTTGAAAGAACAGTCAGTCTCATCAATTTTATTAATATAGATTGCTTATAACAAAAGAGGTCAATTAAATGATTTCTATGGTTGGAATGTTTGTGACGACAAATTTAAACTTCAATTATATCTTTTTAATTATATTTTAATCACTGTCAAAGAATACAAAAAACTTTAACAATTTCTCAAAACTCTTGCATTGCTATGATAACACAAAATGCAAGGTACACTGACTAGGCGAGGCTACATGACTGATACAGTAAGAAAATGTAATTAGTATAAACACTGCAGAATGTATTGAGGTCTACGAGGCACACATGCCTAGATTTTTCAAACCAGACTACTCTCATAGTAGCACAGTTCCTCCTATTTACACATCTGTCTAGTAGAGGGTCTCAATGAACACAGAAAAATTCCCTTCGCTGACGGGAATGCTTCACGGCAAAGTTTTTGAGCAGTCCCGTGTCGAGCGATAAGCTGCCCCCTACACTCCCCGATCCGTCCTCGTCGCGCACTCTCCGCCGGCCACGCCTGCTCTGTCCACCGCCCCGAGAATGTCACCGATCGCGTGGAAGGGTGGCCGGCCGGCCGGGCGGACGGACGGTGGGGGGAGGGGGGCGGCGACGGTGGTGGTGTTGGTGGCGGCAGCGGCGCCGGCCCCGGCGGCGGCGGGGGCGGTGGCGATGACGATGACACCCGACGCCGTCATCGTCAGTGGCGGCGGCGGCGTGGCTGAAGCCGCATGGCGGAAGAGGACGTTCCATGCGTAGAGGCGCGGGGGAACAATGATTAATTAATTTTTTAATTAATTAATTATTTTTTTAAGTGGGACACGCGAATTTTGTGTTCGCGCCCCCATAAAACACTGGTGCAGCATGGAACTCCCATAATTTGGCGGGAAGACCACAAAGAGTGCCCGGGTGGGCAGAAGTCACTGCAACTTTATCCGCGCCGAGAAAAATGTGCTAACATCACTCTACATAATGTTCCCGTAATGGGAGGGGGTAAAAATAATGATAAACAACACCTAGAAAGTTGCAAAAGTTTCATTCGATTAACCCAAGATTTGGTGAAAAATATTACATTTAATGAAGGCTTAATTTCATAGGTAAAAACCCTATTTTCACATGCTGTGGTTCAATGGTGGTGTGCATTCATTCATTTGAGACAGTTACATAACTCATAGTTCTGTAACTCAATCATCTCCCGTAAGGACCAGGGTTTTAAAAGAAATGTGCCACTATTCAAGTGCACCGACGATAACTGTAATACAAATTTTAGTTAACAATGTTAAACATTAAGTTACAATCCCATCATTTTATTAGTGTGACATAAATACAACTGAAAAGAAGATTGAGATCTCCAGGTATAACAATATAGTGAATATGCACATAAAAGGTTTTTCTTACTGTGGCGTCATACGGGTGTAATCAGAACACAGACGAGAGTGGGTTGTAAGATCAGTAAGTTTATTCATAATCTAGGCCGTGGTTGCAAATAACTAATTGCTCTGCTTACAATTAGCTAAATAAATAGAACCCACTCCTAGGAGAGATATTTTACGAACGGCTACCACACCGCAACATACGACTAATATTCCCCTATGCGGAGCAACGCTCTACTTAGAGACCGACTACATGTCTCGCTAGTAACGACAATGAATTGCCGGCCCCTTGCTCTCGTGCACCACTAGCACAAACTTACGCCCAACTTGTCGCCGACGCTGCTGGAAACCAAGGAGATCGAGGCATTGTTCTCGTGGTCTTATATAGGCCCTTCGGCGCTACCCGCCGCCCCCATTGCCTCGGCTCTACCGCCGCCACGTCTATACTTGAACGGAAAGTCCCGGCGCATCTTCGCTCCGCCCTTAGGTACAGCCTTTGTTAAACATCCGGCGATGCCCGCCATCTGCCACGTGCTTGTCTCCATGTTTTAGCGCGCCACGACGCCACAGTACACACATTTAAGAACACTGCAAATTCAATCTTAAAATTCAAAAGCGTTTACTGAAAAGCAAAATGGATAATTGACTACAGCCTTGTCAAGAGAGGCAGTTACAATTATATAATCAATCAAATGCACTATTTATATGAGAATAACGTATTTGAATCCAACGATTTTGTCGCAATATTTCGTTAAAACCACAAAATACAATCCCTGTTAGTTTTGTATAATATCAAGATTCGTAATATCGGTTCGTATGTGGCCCGCAGGTGTCACGAGCTGACGATCGTCTTTATAGACCGTTTACTTTAGAATCATTGCGAAGAACCAGACTCGTTGCTCGGCTTTCAGAAAGAATAAAACGTTGTGACTAAGATTTTAGGAATGGATGGCATTTCAATGAAATTGAGAGCACGTGGATGTAAAGACAAAATAAACTGAACGCGTGTCATTTATGTTTCACACAAATCAAAGGTAAAAGAAGTCGGCTTCGTGGCCGAGATGGTTAAAGCAGCAGTGCCGAAGTGATCTCGGACCTTCAGATCGCGGGTTCGAGTTCCGCCTTGCTCATGGTTGTATGTGTTCGTCCTTTCACCCCCTATCATCATATCATTTCATCCTCATACCATGACGTTAAATTCAACGATGGTCGCTAATGACCTAGTAGTTGATGCGACCTTAAATAACAAAAAAGGGTAAAAGAAGTACTATAATTTATATTCTGAATAATAGAGTCAATACGTTTAACTGCATAAAAATATTGGAGGCATAAACTGATAAGAAAAGAAAAATAATTTCTTTGTAAGAAAAATTTTTCCAAGAGACGTTTTCTATTCCTTTGTGCTGAAGGAGAGAACATGTGATAAACTAATATTGGAGGAGTGATTTCCCATTACGAGTGCTACCCCCGCACGAATCAGTTTTGCCTTCATTGATTTTGTGTTTCCTGGCGCGTCAGTAGCTGGATCTGAAACCCGTAAGTGTATTGCATGTTGGTGCATCTGCACTGTAGAAGGTGAAGTCACACACGTCGAATTGTGGGGGTTTCTTCCCCTAGATATCTTCGCCAGCGGTCATCACCCCAGTCAGAACAAGATCTAAGCTCCCGTCCTGTGTACCAGTATAGTGAAATAGGTGCGAATGTATTGTCTGTGTCAGGAAAGGAGGGGCTAGAATAGGAAAGAAAAGAATCACATACGGTCCTTACCCCGATTATTAGAATACTGCTCTGACATTCGCCTGGCATGAATCGCAGAAAACCGCGGAGATAAGATCAGCTGGTCACAAACGTTCTCCGCCAGGTAGAGCAACGGTCTAGGTATCTGGTCGGAGATTAGTCTTGGTATAGCCGTTTGTCTCGTATGCCAGTTGCGCGCGCCTATCCTTCAGTATTTGTGTTTATTACGTTTACTAACCTGGCCGCCCAGAGCCTGGAGTAAATTTTGATAAAGTGTTAGTATTTTACTTTTAGATGTTTTCTTTTATTGATAATATGGCTAATTGATAAGACACTTACAATCTTTTTTAAATTAAAATGTGAATAAATTTCCTTTTACGGGAAACGCGAACGTCAATTTCGAAGTGTGCTTTTTTCGTCATTTGTGGATTCCCATCAGTTCCCGATATCCAACTAAAAGCAGTAAAAGCGCCCCTCTCGCCATGTCACAGAGTTGTCTGTGGGCGACGCCACCCGCGGAGAGCGTCCGCTTTCACTCTGGACGGTTCCTCGATCGCGCAATCGAGCTGTCAATGTTTGGAGAGGAGCGCGCGGGGCCGCGGATTGGTCGCCCGCCCTCCATCCGGACGCCTCTGGGCAGGGACGCCAGGGCGCAGTGGGCGGCGCAGTGATGCGGCCCAGACAGAGGCCCAAACGCACACAGCAGGAGGAATCAGGGGCGGGGAAGTGTCACTTCAATTGCTATCGTTGTTTAAAGAGAGATGAATTCTTATCGAGACGGAACTGCCTATTATAAATGATAGATATTGTCTTTTTGAATCACAGAATATTGTCACTATGAATCGCAACCCTTTTTCGCATTGTGAAATAATAATACGGAAATAAGAAATCACGAGATTCCAAAAATGCATAAATGGTGTCGCTACGGAATTGTAAGATAACATTCGTAAGATATTCACTGTAGTAAAGAAAAATATATAACATTACAGTTGTTGGCACGACTGGCAAAAATCGATTCAAATTTGGCGCCGTTCGTGAAATTTAATTATTTATAACACGCTATGGCGCTAATTAACAGCGCAGAACATACATTTCAAACGTCGCACGCCGGAGATTTTCCCAGAATCCTCGCGCTATTGTCCAACAAGAGAGAGGAGTAATTTCTTTCAATGATGTGCTTTGAGAGATAAGCTCTTTGAAACGAGGCTTCAATTGTCAAATGCTTTCAAACATGACCGAAAGATTGCGGCATCCCTTGGGCGAATAGTATAGTACATTGTAGCTAATTCTCAGAAGCGAATGCTGTTCCATTGAAGACGCGAACAGATTGCATGTTTGGAAATCAGAGAATCTGAGTGGAGTTAAAATGGATCGCCACGCCAGGTCGCGGCTAATTAATACGCGCGGATCGACTCCACTGACAGCTGTATATTACCTAGTTAGTACCGTTTCAAGGCCAAACGGGATGGCATTTTCTATGGACTAGTCTGGAGCGCACCAGAACAGCTACTATACTATGTGCGTACAAAATATTTGAGGAAAAACTCGTTCCGTGTGCCCAAACGCAGATAAAACGAACAACCTTTTCCTAATTTGTCGTTTTCAGAAAATTTACCTGGGGTTAAGGGGTTGGAAAGACGCGTAACAGTTTTTCTACAGCGTGATATCGTCAGCAAGCTCTCCTTAAAATATCTCAATCTATATTTGCAGCCTCAACAACTATCATAAAAAATAACTGTAAAATAAACCTTTAAATATTAAAAACCATTATTATGTCCACAAGTATGTATTTTTGTATTAAATTACATACATACATGTATGTTCCTGAGGTTGGCCACTCTTGTATTGTTGATACCTGGTGCGCACGGTGCGTTGGTACGATGCCGTCGTGGTTTCAGTCTAAGGGCAACACTAGTCTCCATTGTTGACATTGATCGCCGACGAAAAGGATCACGATATGTTAGATGACCAAACTCACACGCCACAAGTTTGTAAAAAAAATTAATACAATGATCCACAAAACAAAATCGTACCACTGACAAGACAATAACCAAACTTCCAGGAGTTGTTCCTAAACTTGGCTGTGTTACCATAAGCCAAGTAGATGTCCATAACTCAGCCCAAACCGTTACCCGCCAGAAACAAAACTCCAATAATCTTGCACAGTTGGCCGTCAGAGGTCTCTCTAGCCAACTCACTTGCAGCTGCACACTGGAAGGATTCGTGCCCCGCTGAGCGAGGGCTCGCTGGCCAGCTCCGCCTCGCGGTGACGCCCGAGGCCCGCCATTGCCGCTCTCGAGGCGTGACGAGCGGCTCCGGTGAGCCGCTCTGGATTTTTTTGTTTGATTGACTGGTGAATCTGGGCGCGTCAACTGCTAATGACACGAGTCCCATAAGTGTACGTTTTTTCCTCGGGAGTGTTTAATACACACGTGTGTGTCTTTTAATAAACACATACGTGTTATTTCCTCGGGAGGTTGCGATGATCTTCTTTAATTGGATGGCGAGATTCGACGCCGACCTACCGTTGGCTAGAGGGCTTTTCTTCAACCAGGTATCTCCCACCAGCGGGGCACTGCCCCAGCTGGGAAAAACTCTAAGCTTCCGACCGGTCTCCCGGCATGTGTGGTAGTGTAATGCAAGTAAGTGTGTGTGTGTGTGTAAGGGGTAGGATGGGACAAGGAATGGGAAGGAAAAGATCGCGCGAGATCCTTGGCCCATTTTTTAGGGTACTGCTCCAGCATTCGCCTGGTGTTGATTGGGTAAACCAGTGAAACTCTCGATCAAAGCAGCTGGCCAGTAGAATTCTCCTCAAGACAGCGACAGAACTCAATCTAGCTATCTGGCTGATGTCGAAAATCCTGCCACCGTCGGGACTCGAACCTATAACCTCCCGGTCGGAGGCACTGCAGTGACATCAGTTGCCTCCTCTCCCGGTTCGGACCTGGGATCTCGCCGCCGCACCCCTGCAGCGGGCCTTTTAACGGATCGTGTGTGACAACAATATTACACACTACAAAAATGGTTGAATGCTAGCCTAGCAATCATAGAATAGTACATTATGAAACGATGATGAAATAATGGTCATTAATTCACGAGTATCGTAAACTTCACACCAGTGTATAACCCTTACATCGAGTTTTATACGGTACTTTTTCTACGACTTTAATTTATAAAAGTTTAATTTATAAAACTTTTATATTGAATCGTTTCGTGGCTGTTGACATGAAGGATTCACCTAAGGCCATCTAGCGGACGCTCCCTAACCCTACTCTTGCCTGCTGCCGCAGGTGGCTGTGGTTACCTGTTCGCCTGCGAGGGAGTACTGCGCTAGTCAAATAGGATCAAAGTGAAATTACGATCCAATTTATTTCAAATAATACTCCATGAAAAATTACTAATAATAAAAGAAATTAAAATTGACAAGCGTAATATAATATCAAAAGTAATTTTAATGTATACAATCGAACGAATTATTTACTGAAACGATTCTCAATGATTAATTGTCAATACTTGGTTTGTAAACTTCTCTGTGATTGAAGTCGTAGGCTTCCTCGTCCAGAGTCATGTGAATGATCTGGGCTGTCCGGGTGACGCCGCGTAGAAGGCTGTGTTTTCGACGTTTCGACCTTGGGGTTTTCCTCCCTACAGACCAGCCCTGAGGAAGACCATGACAAGACGGTCGAAATGTAGGCAACGCAGCCTTCGACGCAGCGTCACCCGGACCATTCTCAGTCACCAAGATCATTCTCTGCGATTGGTCAAGAACCTGTATCATAACGAAATCTGTATCGAAACGAGTATCATTATGCAACTGGTTGCAGCCATCAAATAATAGCACTGATACAATGTGGGTAGAAAAAGAATTGTACGCACGATTTTGGTGTCGTTTCGTCCTACTGCGGAGCGGTGCGGAGTCTAGTGATCGCAAACGGAAGTGCTCGCTTGCGTAGAGGAAGCGGGGGTGTGGATGGGGAGCGAAGGGACGGGAGTTTTTTTCGGCTCCGCGCTCTGGCATCTGGCGCCGACGCTCAGGGCGGAGGGCGCAGGGCACTTCATAAAACAGTCTGCGCTGGAATTTCTGCCGCTCCCGCCATCCTCACCCCCTCCCTTCCCGCTCGTCCCTCCCGCTCCCCACTACATTCCCCGCACTACCTGACGCACTCCTGCTAGAGACCTACAGTCGATCCGGATTCAAATCCAGAGTGCGCTTTTGTATCACTAGTGAAGTGAAAATGCACAGGATGTGAAGATTCGGTCCCGTGACCGAGATCGCTAAGTCAGTAGCGTCTTAGTGATCTCGGACCTTGGGGTCGTGGGTTCGAGCCCCGCCTCGGGCATGGTTGTATGTGTTTGTCCTTTCACCCCCTATCATCACTGTATTGTCTCATCCTCATACCATAATGTTACATCCAATAGTGGTCGCTAATGACCTAGTAGTTGATGCGACCTTAAATAACAAAAAAGAGGAGTTAATGATACTGGAATTAAATGCTCTTCTCGAAGATACGCAGAAAATAAGTATTTTGCATTAGTGATTTTTTTTTCGAAAATTCTACCAACAACCTTGACGAGGCTGTCATTTATTTGCGCTAGGGTCTGTAGAGACCTGCTCCGCAACTATCACGTTTTCGCAATATTGAGGGAGAATACTAGACCTAGCTAGAGCTAAGTTTCAATTACTTTTTGTCATGCATTAATCGCGGCGCTTGATTGGGATAAATGGGTCTGCATCTATTGTTTAAATTTTAGATTGTCGAGTTTATTTTAAATGAAAAAAACTGCTTTCGTTTTTGCTGACTTATTCACTTCCTCATTGGAACTTACGTTACACCGGGGACTTCGTGTGAATCGCCCAAGTGAACGTAATGTGACCACTGAAATGAAGCTATGATGAAACCGCGCCCCAGGACGCGCCGGCCGCAAAAGCCAATCGTGGTGGGCAGCCACCTGGAAACCGTACCTTCTCTATCGATTTCTGATGTTACCCGGTATTCATCAAACGTAACTAACAAGCGAATCACGTGAACGAATCATGTGAGTTTCAAGAGGGGGTGAGCAGCAAAGCGTTCGAGTTTTTTGATGCATGAAGACTTAGATCTGTTGTATGTCGATGTGTAATCATAAACGAAGAAGCGAATATTGAGTAGCCTAAGAGGATAATAAGTAGAAATTAGTGGTGGAAAAAACAACACATCTTTCTCGTGTAATTTGTACAGTTACGTAATATTACAATACTAGTTGAACCCACAAATGTGTGTTGAACGCGCAAAAAACATTTGTCCTGGCTCGGATTCAGGACCACGTGGCCTAGGCTATCCGGGATGAGCCGCGTCATCGATTTGGTGGCTGACGTTTCGGCCAACATATTGTGGCCTTCCTCAGAGCGTAGGCTAGCGAGGCCGCATAATATAGGGGAGAAGGGGTGAACGTGATAGGTCACGGGAACGGCCAATAGGACGCGGGCACGTGGTACGGTATTGGTGAAGGAAATACAGAGCTATAGCGAGGCAGGGGGGGGCGAGTGGGAAGCAAGAAAATGTGGCAAAGGGAAGAGGGAAACCAATTAGGGCAGATAATATGATAAAGGAAGAGTAAAAGTGTAAAAACAGCGCCTGAGAGGCAAAGGGGGCAACAGCCAATCAGCGACCGGGAGGGCGACTATCATTAGTCGGCCATGGGGGAGTGTCCCCGGGGAGAAGCGCCGGATTGGCGGGTTGAAACAGTCCGTTTCCACGTAGAGCTGAGGCAGGTACCATCATCCCTGTTAAAGTTAATGGGCCTTCTAGATATTTCTAAGGCCTCTTTAATGACTCGCGGCCACCAACGGTCCTCACAGTAAAGAGTACGGGTCTTGTACTCAATAAGGTGACCGGTTTCGGCGTATTTGAATTCCGAAAGCAATGAACATATTTATTGGAATATTTAGGTGACGGCGTTCAAACAGCACTCCCGATGGATCAAAAATAAAGAAGAATGTTTGTAATGATCAGCATTTTAGACGTTTCAACAACATTGGTGGTAAATGAAACAAAGATGTCTGTGCAAATTTTTAGTTATACTATTACGTTTTTTCTTTTTTTAAATATTTTGTAGTACGTACTGGAGTTACATCCAATATATTTCTTGAAGAATCAATACATGCAATATTTTGAAATGCAGTACTCTTTTTAAATCGATATTTGATTTACTTATTTTTTCGATTTTATTTGATTCTTCTGTAAAAAGCACGTAAGGAAGTTTACTATTTCTTAGTCGCAAGTTTCTTATTTAAAATATTATTTTATTAACAATATGTATTATGCAACTTTCTTGAATATATTGAAAATAGCGTGATCTGCCATCCTGCTAAAAGTTATTTCATTGATATTCAATGTCATATTTGATTCATTGAGCTGCAATTTTACTCTGTATTCTAAACTTATCGTACTCTATATGTAAATAAACGATATACATTAAAAAATTAACAATATGCTTCTTCAGACGTAACATTTTAGGGGGAAATGTCGTTTCATCGCTCAATACGAAAGGCTAGTTGGGTAATATGCCCCAGAAAACTTTCAAGAATACCAATGAAGATTTTCTTGTGCCCCCAATATCATTTTTGACATGTATTGGTATAGCACAGGAAACATTAATATTAGGTGTGCTATGTCTCTCTGCCTCTAGGTGTGCTATGTCAAGTATCCTCTCCCACATTATTTCAGTAGCACGCCTTCCCTTTGCCGCTCCCATGAGCGCACGCAATCTTTAAAAATGAGGTCTCTTTAAAAATATGGAGGATTTGTTTAAAAACGCATCTAAATGTTCATGTAAAATGCAACTCGCAACGCACGCCAGGATTTTTCAATCCAATATATCGCTAAATAACTCCCAAACGAAGCGTTGTAGGGCCTTAAAAACTAAAATATTGAGGCCAAAGTCCCAAAGAAACGTTCCTCACTCCACGAACTACAGGATGAGATCTTCTTGACCATTCTATTACATTTTTGCTGGTTCGACGCTTCTCGATTCTACCCCACCTGTTCAAAGACTGTAAAATATGAAACAGTATGTGAAATTACTTGATATTATATGCGATTAAATTACACGGGTGTACCACTTTGCTCGATAATAAAGTTAAATAAGAATAGTTTGTATTGACAAACACCTTATATTGATATCAATTACAAGGTGATATACAGAACAAGTGACGGAGGATAAGAGGGCCTTGAAGAAAAATATATATTACAGGCTTTACCCATTAAGTACCAGCGTCCTCATTTGAGGACAGCGAATTTTTTTGTTATTTCATTACATTATAAATTGTGTTCTCCATCACAGTGTTGTTTGGCAACACCGCAAAGGTTCATTCAACAGATATAAACGTTTGTTATCGCTCAGATTTATATTCTTGTAGTTTTCTTGCTTCCTAAGTTAGAGCATTTTATACTTTGTTTGTGTTGATAAAAAATTTGATTATATCTTTTTTTCTAAATTTCGGTGAGTTGCTAAACTGACTACATAGTGTTAGTTTGTGCTCATACTTTACGAAGAATATAAAATTGTGCAGTTATATGATTCAATGTTTTCGAGACGTTGATGTTTTAGTGCCGTCCTCATATGAGGACGCTGGGACTTTATGTTATACATTTTTGTCGTGAAGTGAAGAACTTGTAAAAGAGTTGGAAGTTGCATTTCATGTTGATTTAGTAATGATCGTGCCGCTAGACGTCGCTTGATTGATCATGTGACCGCTTGATCATGCACTGCTTGGTCATGCGATATCTGCTTGATTATGGGACATCTACCGGTACGACTGGGAAAGACGCGATTTTTACAAAGCTGCCTCTCCAGGTTCGTCTTCACGATGGAATATATCGCGGCATTTCTCGGTCGTGCTGCTACAAGTCACATGATCACGACCGTATCAAGCACTGCTTGATCATGCAACATCTAGTGGCACGACCGAGAAAGACGCGAAATACCGCGATAGTTTTCATCGTGAAGACGGGCCTTGAGAGGCAGATTTATAAAAATCGCACAATAAAAGTTCCGAGAATCTGCAAGAAAGAAAGTATCAGTTTTGTCTTCTCCAGCAGGCGTGCTGCCTAAGGTAAGATTCGACAGAAAAAGACTCATTATCACTAGAATTGCTTATGCACATTATCAGCAGTCATCATGCATAAGCAAGCCTCGCAAATATTGTGCTAAATGCAATATTACTGTCTGTGTGGAATGTTTTAGTCTATTCCACTTCAGAAAGTAAAGTAGATTTTTCTGGAATTAATTTTGTACTACAATCTTAGCTGAGTAGAATATAATTTTAGAAAATAATGTTTGTAGTAGACGTCTGTTCAATTATTACCATCAAGTTCTTTTTTGAAAATATTCTTCTAGTGTAATTGTATTTGCTTTGTTGATACATTAGAATAACTTATGTAATTATGTTGTTTAATTATTTTATTTTATTGTTGTTTTAAATTTCAAAAAGTATTTACAAAAATTCGAATCCAGTGGACATAAACGTTTGTTATGAAGACTTATTTTTTTTTATTGCAGAAAACTTCATACCAAGTCCCAGAGTCCTCATATGAGGACAGTCCTCCACGCCTACCCAAATTAATAATTTGAATTAATTTCGATAAAATTAAATAAGTAGCACTCAATTCTGATGATTTTTTGAATTTCAATAAAAAAACTGCAGTAAAAATAATTTGGGACTTAATATACGGAAACGGAAAAACAAGTACGAGGGTGGGGTATAGCATGCGAGAGTTCTCGCACGGGTACGATAGTGTGAATTGTTTCTTTCCTTCACTTGCGGCAAATGTGAGTGGAATCGTCGATGTCGGGTTCCCCAGACCCCAGTACCATTTCGCATGCATTACCACGTACTCGCAAACCCTTCTGGAGAATTCATGTGTCACATTCGGCATTTCCATTTGCGTTTGAAACAATGTGTAATCTCCGCTACTCCCACTCACCCCCTTCCACTAACAATGCGGCCTGGGCGGAAATGAGTGAACGGGTAGTAAAAACCGCAGCCGGAGGCAGATATACGATGAAAAGAATTTACAATGCGCACCATCGGAATTTGGTCCCAGCGGCTTTTCCATCCCTCTCTCTCATTCCCCCTCCCCCTTCCTTGCCCCGGGCCCGCAGTGCCTCCCCCCATCCACCAGGAGAGATGGTTCAGGGGATCAACTGGTGTCACTTCAGTGCCTCTGTCCGGGAAGTTCCAGGTTCCAGTCCCGACGGCGCGGCGGTAGGATTTTCATCACTAACTTGTCGAATTCAGTCGCTGTCTGGAGAAAAATTCTAGCGGCCGGCTGCTCTGATCGGTAGTTTTCCGTGGTTTCTCCGATCAACACCAGGTGAATGGGGCAGCGGTACCCTAACAAACGGGCCACGGACCGCGCGCGATCTTTCCTTCCTCTTCCTTGTCTTATCACCCGTTTCACACACACACTAACATGCACTACACAACTACACATGTCGGGAGACCGGCCCGGAGCACTGAATTTGTCCCGGGTGGGGCGGTGCCCCACTGGTTGGAGATACTTGGTTTGGGAAGGTAGGTCGGTGCTGGATCTCGTAATCCAGCGAGGAAAATCACCGCCCTCTTCCGAGGAAAATACACGCACTACACTTACAGGACGAGGGTCCTCAGTAGTTGACGCGCCCGGAATCTCGAACAATCAATCAATCAATAAGCATTGTCCCCTCCTTCTTAGGCCCCGCGGGTGCTCGTCCGCCGCAAATGTTGTTGGTTCGCGGTCGCAGCCAATTACAGGACAAAGGCCGCTCGCGGGAGCATATCGACTATCGAATTCCAAAAGCGAGACTTATCGAATCGCGATTTAATTCAAAACGCCTGTGCGCCGTTTAAACCAATAATAACTGTACCTCTCCATCAGGGCTGTCCAACTTATAAGGTCTTATGGGCCACGTACAATAAGTGATCAAAAGTATCCGGACACGTGGCAGAAAATGACTTGTTGCTCTGCTCTACATGATAAATGAAGTGTACATACTACACAGTAGTATTGGAAAAGCTGTTGGGTGTTATTGTAAATGATTAATTATCGGAGTACCTGGAGGCTGAGTGCCTACAGCTTCATCAGCATATTGCTGTTTAATATGAGTTCACAATTCGAAAATTAAGTTTTTGATCACATGGCAACTAGTGTAGAATTGTGAAAAACTTATTGGATTGTGTTGTTAGTTTTGTTTCTTTATGAATGTCTCGTAATTATTTTCACCAATTATAATTAGTTCATTATTCGTGAAAATGTATTATTTTCAATGTTCCTTTCAAAATCTTATTTATAGGGTTATCTTAGACGTGCTTCTAATTACAAATAAGACAATGACACTAAAAAGCTAAAAAAAGTATCTATTTTAAATGTGTGGCAAATTTACTTCCGTTGTAACATATCCAGTGAGATTGAATTTTTGCATTTTAACAAATTCGTGCATTTTAACCAAAATCAACTTTTTTGCTTCTTACGCTTATCTTGAATAAAAGAATATAATATATTTATTATATAAAATGTAGTAATTTATTTACACATGTACACATTACAGATGTACTAAGGCGACAACATAATGCCTCTGTCGTAAATTAATAAAAAACTAAATCATGTGCGAGGTTTGTTTTATACGCTTGTTCGTATGAAGCAGAATGAATTGCAGCTCCTCCGGAATCTGCGCTTGCGGGTGGAGCCCCTCTGTTAACGGCCGTCGCCTCGGTGCCGGCGCCATCCCGATGTCCGCAATCCGCGCGCTGACGGGGAGCGAATCGTTTTATTGCCGTCGTCCACATCGCGATGGCGACTACGGCTCGCTGGCCAGCGCCCTCTTAGTGGAACAGCGTCCGCTTAGTGGAATGCGCCCGCAGAGCGCGGGTAAGGGGCGCGGGTAAGGGGCGCGGGTAAGGGGCGCGGGTAAGGGGCGTGGGTAAGGGGCACGGGTAAGGGGCGCGGGTAAAGGGCGCGGGTAAAGGACATGGGTAAGGGGCGCGGGTAAGGGGTGCGGGTAAGGGGCGTGGGTAAGGGGCGCGGGTAAGTGGCGCGGGTAAGGGATGTGGGTAAGGGGCGCGGGTAAGGGGCGCGGGTAACGGGCGTGGGTAAGGGGCACGGGTAAGGGGCGCGGGTAAAGGGCGCGGGTAAAGGACATGGGTAAGGGGCGCGGGTAAGGGGTGCGGGTAAGGGGCGTGGGTAAGGGGCGCGGGTAAGTGGCGCGGGTAAGGGATGTGGGTAAGGGGCGCGGGTAAGGGGCGCGGGTAACGGGCGTGGGTAAGGGGCACGGGTAAGGGGCGCGGGTAAAGGGCGCGGGTAAAGGACATGGGTAAGGGGCGCGGGTAAGGGGTGCGGGTAAGGGGCGTGGGTAAGGGGCGCGGGTAAGTGGCGCGGGTAAGGGATGTGGGTAAGGGGCGCGGGTAACGGACGCAGGACGACGCACGCGGCGCGCATTCGGAGGACAGGCAATCTTCCCACGATGCACTTTTACTTTCGCGTGTATGTACTTTCCCGTATACGTACGTATATACGGAGTAATATACGTGGTGTAGGGAAAGTTGTGTAATCCTGCGCAGAAAAACGGCGGGTTTTTGGCAGAAAAAATTTCATTGCCGAGCCCTGGTAACGAAAAGTGGATATATCCAGTTGCTAAATTAAAAAAAATCACTTAACACGTGGTGTAGCCTGAATCTCTCCTTTGTGGGCCCTTGCACCGAAATACCAGTTGACAGCAAAACGTCCGTTTGTCCGTCCATCCGTCCATCCGTCCATCCGTCTCTCTGTCTGTCCGTCTGTGAACACCACTACCGCCTAAACCATGCGTACGATTTTCTCCAAATAGAAGAAACCTCTGTCGATCAGGATTGAGTTCAAACTTTGACATTTTGAGAAAGATTCTTCCAAGTTTCAGGGTACTTTACATGAAGCTCCCGGACATTTTCAAAATTTTCTCAAAAAACGGCTAAAAATTTTTTCTTTAAATTTCTTATAAGAATAGTGTAAAGTATACTTATATAAGTGGCATAGTTTCCAATTTCATAACTGTGAATTTTCGAAAATTGCAAAATTTTCAATTTTCTTCGGCCTCTTATTTCAACTACAAAATTAAAGATAGTGATTTTTCCTTCAAATAAAATTTATTCTCCATAGTAAGTTCTTTCATTAAGGTCATGTACATTTTTTTAAAATTTTAGTTTTCGCGCAATAGTGCGTGCAATTGGTGCAATTTTAAAAAAAATACAAAAACAAGATTTTCTCAAAAACGGCCCCAATTTTTTCCTTTAAACGTTTGGTAAGTGCTCTATGAGATGACATAAACGGCATATTGCTCTATTCTTTTGTTTTTTTAGTTTAGAAAAATGGATTTTTTTGACTTGTCTCTCACGTCCATAATATTTACATTAGCGGCAATTTGTTCACAATATTGTATTTATCGTTACATGTGCTGTAAATAATGTTGTAACAAGTTTCTCGAAAACACAACCGTTTTCTGTGAAAAGTAGCTCAAACTTTCGCATTTTCCGAAACGCTCAAAGGCCATTTTCTTATAAATGGCTGTACATTTTTTCTTCAAACTTTTGGAACGGATAGTGCAAATTTTACTCTTTAACATGTCGTAGAGTTCATTTTGGGGTATTTTTTTTGTTTTTTTCAAAAATTTCACAAATGTAATTTTGTTGAAAGATCTCTCAAACCGTTCATTC
Organism: Acheta domesticus; assembly: GCA_031308135.1. Taxonomy (NCBI): domain Eukaryota; kingdom Metazoa; phylum Arthropoda; class Insecta; order Orthoptera; family Gryllidae; genus Acheta; species Acheta domesticus. The sequence goes on from JAHLJT010002406.1 coordinate 10,555,125, forward strand.
GCACATTTCCAGCAATTTGTAAACAATATTGCATTTGTGAGTTAAATGTCTTCAAATTACTTCAAATGAAGTTTTTCGAAAATTCAAAAATTTTCTGTGTAAACGAGCTTCAAATTTCACATTTACATTTGTGCTTAAGCGCCATTTTCTTAAAAACGGCTCCAATTTTTTAAAAAAATTGTCATTTAGTTTTTACTGTTCTTTAATATTCTTAAAATAATATTTCCGTTACACTATCAAGAAATCGAAAAATTAGAAAATTTAAAAAAATGTAGTTTGAGTGGCGATAGATGGACACTGGCAAGAGTATGTGTGAAGGTCGAATAGCTAGCCGAGACCAAAGGAAATAGAAAAATAATACGGAAAAGTCTGTGCCATTCTGTAGCACCACTAGTTCATTCTTGCCTTCCTTTTTTCCCGTTTCTACAGGCGGGGGCATAGTTTTGGTTTTATAGATTTCCCGCCCACTTCATTTTTATCTTGATTGGGCAACGTTCTTACGGCCGGATACCCTTCCTGATGCCAGCCACAGGGGGCACATAAGCACTTTACACGTAGACAACACACACAATCATAGATAGAATAGGGAAACTTACGTCAAGCTCGAAAAACTTGTTTTGGGATGTCCTGGTAGTGAAAAGTGGATTTTTCCAAACGTCTGACTGCCCCTCGGTCCGTCCCTCCACCCATCCGTTTCTCTCTCTCTGAACAACACTAGTGTCTACCCACCTTCCTTAGGATTTTTCCAAAGTGAATAGTCCCCGATTGATTTGGTCCCAATGGAGGCCTTATCCAATTTTCCAGGGTCTGGCAATATGAGTTTTTCTGTCGAAAAATCGCATTTTGTTTCCCAGTGTTGCAATACCTTCTCTATTCATCATAAACAGTCACGAGAAAGTTAAAATTATTCCAAAAAACTTTTAGCTGTTTTCATGACATCTTGTTTTCAATATTGGCAATGTTTCACTCAAAATTATATGAAATCTACTTATATGTTGGCCTCGTCTAAAGATCTCTCGTTCAAGAACAAATTTCATTGAGAAATAATGTCTTCAATACTATTATAATAGTATACTAATATTAATATCTGAAATATTAAAAGTATATAATTTGAATATGCTTTTTATTTTATATAAACGTTGTTCATAACCGTTATTTTATATAACCGTTCAATTAATACGGGAAAGTATTGTATTTGTAGGAAGAAAAAAATGATCTTCTGCAATTTTGGAAAACTCAGAGAGTTCAACAAAATGGAACCTGCGCCATTTTTAAACGGATTTTGCTGTATCCGAGAAAAAGTTAACAGAAAATGTGAAGGCATTTTAGGGAGAGCGTTGCCCTTCTTTTCAAATTCCGGGGAGGAGCGCAACATTCAAAACACCTCAAATTTCTATTGTGCCCCACTTGGTTAAACTAACCAGAATCTTAGAGAGGCAGATAATTACTTTATAGGTTAAGCCGTTTAAATCATGTCAAGTGCTTATTTTCCGTTTTCCATGATTTTTAATCAGATTTTGACCATTATCGAAAAATACTTTAACAAGGTTTTCTTAAACAGCGTTCTATTTTTTCTTTACTCATCTTGAATGTAAAAAGTCCAATGCCCTACATCACATAAAATATGCATCATTTTGATTATAACTTTGAGCTTTCAAAAATGTCACATGATGCTATTTTAGTATCTCGCACGTGGTTAGTTACATTACAGGAATATTTTCAAATTTAATACATTTGAAACAATAAATGATTCAAATGATTTTCCAGTTTTCCCTCTCAAACTTCCATTTGGAAAGAGGGTTTATTCTTCCATGTTATTTCCAGTCCCATTTAGTTACACCATTAAGGGCTTCCAAGAACTGGGTAAAATTGTACGTGTTTTCACAAAACACAATATGTAGCATGTTAATACTACAGGAAAAAATAAACCATCAAGTTACTGAGAAAAATGTAAATTTTATATTCTACCTTTTTTGTAACATTAGTTAATTGTGAGAAACGTGGAAATTATTGTGTGCGAGGATGAAAGCAAAATAATTTCCGAGCGTTGTTGATATGGCTAACGAATGCTGTTGAATAATTATCTTTTTACATAGCTGCAGCGGTGGTAAGTGTATTACTGGCAGAGTACGCCACAAAGCTTATAAAGTAGGTATTTGGATATTTTAGAAAATATAGTACAAACTATGCGATGTTTCAAGCGCTCAGGAGAAGGGAGATTTACAATATTAAAAGTATATAATTTGAATATGATTATTATTTTATATAACCGTTCAATTAACACATAAAAGCATGCACATGTTATAGAACTACTGATTTCTTGAATGTCGGAAGGGTGGGTCAGAAGTTCCCCACAATATGCTAAATTTCAATTAGCTCTGAGAGGTGAGTGGATATCTGTTCTGTTATTGGTGAACGCAGGTGCAGAGGACGTTTATTGCAAAGCGCGTGGACACGAAAATGAGTCCGAGCAATGCAATTCATTAAACGAAAATGACCGTCTGTTCAATAACCTTTGTCTACTTCCTGCTACTCGTACATGGCGCTCAAAGCAGACGTAATGGGCCTCTCCGTGCGGTCGTCGATTAATATCCTCTTCGTTTTCGCACAATGTGTTGTATTTATAAAGTCAGAGGATCAACCAAATTATTTATAGGGTTATCTTAGGCGTGCTTCTAATAACAGATAAGACAATGACACTAAAAAGCTAAAAAATATATATTTTAAATGTCTGGCAAATTTACTTCCGTTGTAACATATCCAGTGAGATTGAATTTTTGCATTTTAACAAATTCGTGCATTTTAACCAAAATCAACTTTTTTGCTTCTTACGCTTATCTTGAATAAAATAATATAATATATTTATTATATAAAATGTAGTAATTTCTTTACACATGAACACATTACAGATGTACTAAGGCGACAACATAATGCCTCGGTCGTAAATTAATAAAAACCTAAATCATGTGCGAGGTTTGTTTTATACGCTTGTTCGTATAAGCAGAATGAATTTAAGAATCTGATGCCTGAAATGCCGATCACCAGCTTTCACGTCTCGTAGAACACACAGCTGTAATGACAAATTAATTTCATTCTTAGGATGTCTACGCTAACTTGTGATTTTAGCGTTACCTTGGTACATTATAGTGGATATGCAGGTGGATTCAATAGTTCTAGAAAGAAATGAGACTAAAAATAAACATTACAAACATTTTGATACATTCAAGAACTACTTTGAGGAAGCAATGATAAAGTAACATACAACACAAAATAAGTTAAACAATGTGACATCATGGAAATAAGTAACGTTTTAATAAATGGCGATTGCAATTTTCACATATTAGTACCTAAAGGAAATCAAAACAGTGCACTAAAAATGATTTGATGGGTACATGAGTTCCTAAATTGACTTTAAATATTTGTGACATTTTGCTTAAAACTTTAGTTCTTCGTCATGCGTCTCTTGATCGGTGTAATATACTTACGCTACATTCACTATTAAAATATATTTACTTGTTTGTAATATGCGTATGTTTCAATTGTATGATTATTATATTCAATTGTATGATTATATTCTTATGAAACAATCGAATCACAATATTCTTCCATTAACTGCAAATCAGACGAGTGAATGATCCGTGTGTGCATCGCAGAGTTGTTGCGACTCTCTTTCGCGAAACCGAGGGGCAGATCATCCGTCTGGTAATTAAGTGGTTGAGGAATCGCAGTACATACTTAATTTGTTTTCGACTTCTATTAACACGTCTGTACTTGCTGCAGATCCCAATGGCTCGACGATAAATGTTTGAATGCTTTCGAGCCGGTCCAACCTATCCTCACCCGAAATATCCACCTGATAATTCATGAGCGCTAGAACTCGGCGGAGGCGCGTAGCTTGAAACGTTTGTGATTTACAAAATTAAGTTAAAAGCCACAAAAAAGCGAAGGGATGTCCAGAGCGGCGGTGGTCGCGGGAGGCAATCATTCTGTCGCATTCCTGAGGTTATTACAGATCCTTTAACATTTTTTCAACAAAATATCTCCTCTTCCTTGAGTATCTCTCTATTCCTCTCGTTATATTTGTGCGCTACCCAACGGGCTTCTATCACCTTGCTGGCCACGAGAGCACGAATGCCTTCGTCCGACTGACTTCGGTTACCAACGGCATTGGACTGTGTAGCCTCGCACTTCGTTGTTTTCGCCGCTGTGTGTGAGGGCGGGGAAAGAAGACGACTCGTGTAGTTTTCCTAATTTGTACGTTTTTAGTTTAAAGTAAATTGTCCTTCATAGAATACCAACGCATATCTGCGCCAAATTACAGATTTCTCATAAAATTTGCTCGCCCCTGCTCACTGGGATAATGTCATCGGACTGTGGAGCACACCATCAGCACAAAAGCGATGGAATGAAAAGATCAAGCGCCTGCCCTTTGATCTGATGTTCCTGATACAATGCTCAGGATTTGGGGGATGACTAACATCGTGAACCTCTACGTCAAGATAATCCCCGCACGCGCCAATGGTTTGTCATCGCTTTATGCTTAAATATTGTGACTCGCGTAGCAACGCGGAGTAAATCACCAGCCAGGATGATGGCCACTGCTGCATTTGAGAAATACCCCTGGTTGCAAGGCACTCACTAAATCAAAATAAATATTTATATTATCCCAGGGTTTGACCTTAGTGAATCAGAAACTCTTTACATGATGACACAGACTCGAATTACAAAAAAGACTTCTTTTAATTTGTGCTATTCTGATAAATTGCACACATACAATTAAAAAAACAGAAAAAAGAAATACAAAACCAGGGCACCAAATCTTGTCACAAATATGCAAAAATAAACTCTCAAAAATATAAAATCATTGTGAATATCATTATTATACTACTTCAATATTATAATATGAACTTCCACTACAGTGTAACTTAGATTGTTTGAGATACTGTGGATTATTCAGTTATTTATTTAAAAATTTTATTTAAACAAGAAGAATCTAATAATGGGATAAAATCGTGAAACCTATTTATTAAAGAAAATTGAATTTTTCAACGACATGTGTACTTTTTATTGTATTGTATTGTATTATATTTATGTAAAAAATATAAACTATTTAGATGTCGCTAGTGACCTTGTTGATTGGACAATAAATTAATTAATCATAAAACTTGTCCATTGTTTTAATTCCGTCTATACGTTCTTGTGGTTACCATTTGAATCTTGTAGTGCAATGATTAAATTTCGGTAATTAAGATTCACTAGTGTGTACAATAACTTGATCAAAGAAAGCATTACAACAATTAATTTGACTTATATTATTTATATCCCAAAAAATTTAGCCACAATTATTAAACTTTCAATTGCATTCCATAACAAAAACTAACAACTTTCCACTTACTTTCACTTCTTCCAATTTCGAGATAGTAGTTTATGCAATTCGTTTATAATGTTAAGCTTTTTTGCATGGGTACATGTTTTGAAAACGAGCTGCGCTAGGAGCGAGTTTTCAAATTTGTACGAATGCAATAAAGCAAAATTATAAACGAATTGCATACGCTATTTTTTTGTGTGTCAGCATTATAAATTTCTAAGAGAATCAAAGTTAATTTTGCCAAACAACTTTCCTGTGGTGTCGCGGGTAGTTGACATCCGTGCGAGAAAACTGTGACTGGATGTTCCGTTTACATGAATGTGTAATGACGCAATCATTCGTGCCACAAAAACTAATACGGCATAATTTGTGCCGTAAAACGCCCGATTATGAACTATTTCATGCAACAGAAAAGGTCGTTTATAATGCTGGAATACAAAAAACTCTTAAATCCTCTCCCTCCCGAAGTCGTATCTCCCAATGACCGGGTACGGTTATTCTGTCCTGCGCCTCACTACAGACGATTTTGAGCGTCTACTCGACGCTTCTGTACTGCCTGACACACCTTCTGCTGTAATTAAATAGTAAAATATCAGCTATTGCATACAATAAAATCTAAAGAAGTAAACAGTTTCTGAATGTAATGAACTGAACAAATCTGATCAGCTCTTATGAGCTCCCAGCACGTGGTTGTGCGGTTGACTTGGAACATCTGCCCGCTTTTCAGGAGAATATGGCTTTTTCCCTCCTTCTCTAACTCCAGATGCCGTGGCTCTCGTCTCGTCACCTCGTGTCGTTTCCCACATAGCTGTAGCTCGCCTCTCCTACATCATATGCCACGGTCCTCTTCATTTTTCCACACAAGAAAATGCATTGACGCAATATAGTGCATACATACCTGTAATTTACAGTCCAAACGTAAATTTCAACTTCTATAGTAATGTTTTATTTAAGTCCATACCGCTGAAAGAAGATAACTTTACATTACCACACCCTTTAATATCATCCGCATGCTTTGCATTGCAAGTTTTAATTTCACTAGATTTCTCGTAAATGAGCCAATAATTACATTTCCCATTATATATAATTCTAGTTAACTCTTTTTGAGAAAATCAGAAATTAATCTTATAGGATGCAAGTGCTTTTCTCCATTGATTTTGTATAATCTATCTTCGTGTACTACTGATCGCTGGATACCTTTCTCATGAGGTGGGGGCATGTGTTTGGAACTTCGAGGGCGGTACAGATCTGCCGGTGAAGGTAGCTACACACCCTGTCGTGTCTTTTCAAGTATTCGGACTTTGCTAGGATTGCACAAGCAGAGACGATATGATCAATGGTGTCTACGTGTTCCCGGCAAATGTGGCATTTATCATCTGGGGAAATTTTGAGGACAACTTTATCAGAATGTCGGGTTCCCAAGGCCTCATCTTGAGCAGCAATTATAAGTGCTCCCGATTCTCGCCTCATTCTTCCCCTTTTAAGCCACATAAATGATTGAGCTTTATGCACTTGATCTCGTTCGTACTGTTCGATTGATCTCTTGCACCTTGTCCATTGTTTTTAGATATTTGCCATGAAGTGGTTTATCTCTCCACGAATTCTTTAACATTTTTTGTGTTTCATATTTCATGTTCAGAAACATCAGAGGTTTATTATTATTATTATTATTATTATTATTATTATTATTATTATTATTCCATTACATCACGACTAAAGATCTTATGAGTCGGCTGAATATAAAATCTACTCCAGATTGCAATCAGCTACCTAAGGAGCAGATCCGGTGACTATCAGTGCCTCTACAATACTTTACGCAAAATGTGGGCTGTTCCAAATAAAGCAATTTCTTGCACTTCCCAGTCTTTTGAATTACCTGGGAGTTTAGACAAGTTTTTACTCAAATTTTGCGGAACAAATCCCAGAGCTCCGATAACTATCGGGACGACCTGTACTTTTACGCCCCACATTCGGCTGATCTCGATTTCCAAACTCTTGTATTTAAGACGTTTCTCTGCCTCCTTGGTAACGACGTTTTGATCGCAAGGTACAGCAACATCGATAAGTAAACACGATTTTTTCGCCAAATCCCGGATAACTATATCCGGTTTGTTTGCCGCTATCGTTCGATCAGTTTGAATTTGTTGGTCGTACAATATCGTACACAATCCAACAGACGTCACTGGTTTCGGTGAGTGTTCGTACCACTTGGGGCATGTGTTTGGAACTTCGAGGGCGGTACAGATCTGCCAGTGGAGGTAGCTACACACCCTGTCATGTCTTTTCAGGTATTCGGTCTTTGCTAGGATTGGACCAGCTGAGACAATATGATCAATGGTTTCTACTTGCTCCAGGCAAATGCGACATTTATCATCTTGGGAAATTTTGAAAACAGCTTTATCATAATGTCGTGTTCTCAAGGCCTGATCTTGGGCAGCTATTACAAGTGCTTCCGATTCTGGCTTCATTCTCCCCTTTTAAGCCACATAAATGATTGATCTTTATTGATCTGCACCTTGTCCATTCTTTTTAGGTATTGTCCGTGGAGTGGTTTGTCTCTCCACGATTTCTTTAACATTTTTTGTGTCTCACACTTCATGTTTAGCAGCATCAGAAGTTCAGTGTCTGTGTTATTCGACGTGTCTTGCCTAGTTTTCTTCGCAATTCTTCTTGCTACACTAACAATGCCTCTGTTTCCCTTCTTCGGTCAGATTTCATGACCTGCCTCATTAGAGGGTCATCTTGATGGCTGACTACATACTTCCCCAACCCGACTATTGCGTTGTGCCAGGAGGCCTCAATTTGTCTGAGGCCTCTTTCTCCTTCCTTACGTGACACATAAAGTCTATGTATGTCAGCTCGAGGGTAGGAAACATGATGCATTGTAAGCAGTTTTCTGGTTTTTCGATCCATGGTGCGAATTTCTTGCTCAGTCCAATTCACTAGTCCAAAACTGTATTCGGCTACAGGTACCGCCAGAATACCTATTGCAGATATTTTATTCCTGGAATTCAGAGCAACTGCAGGACCAGTCTCACTCTCCTATAATACTCCCTACGAATTCTCTCTTTCATTCTGTCATTCGAGATGGTTTTACATTCTTCAATGCCCAGATATTTGTAAGTTTTACCTGGCTCAAGATCTTGAATCACAGTGTGCGTATCAATTTCAATGTTCTCAGACTTGTGAGTTTCCCTCTTTTTAAATTGATTTTTGCACACTTGTCAAGACCAAACTTCATGTAGATGTCATTGCTAAAGTCATTCACGACTGACAGCATTTGGGAGAGAATCGCTTCATTCTTAGCAAACACTTTCAGATCATCCATGTAAAACAAATGTGATACTGGCCTTTCATCACCATGGAGCTTAAAACCAAAGTCAGCTTGCGACAACTGTCTCGATAGTGGGATCAAACTAATGCAAAACAGCAGAGGGGATAGTGAATCTCCTTGAAAAATACCCCTGTTAATCTGAATACTTCTGGTTTCTACTGCTTCCTTTCCGCTGTGTATTAGTAACCTGGTACTCCACGACTTCATACTAGCCTCGCAAAATTTAATAAGTCTAGGATGAAATCGATAGATCTCCAGGGTCTTCAAAATCCAATCGTGTGGTACACTATCAAAGGCTGTTTGGTAGTCAATCCAAGCCATATTCAAATTACGTTTGCGTTTCTTTACATCATTCAAGATGACATTATTCAGTAGCAAGATTTCCTTACAGCCACAAGAGCCTTTACGACATCCTTTTTGTTCAGCTGGCATTAGATTATTCTTATCTAGATGTCTGTACATTTTGTCAGCTATGGCTGCAGTGATAACTTTGTATTATTATTATTATTATTATTATTATTATTATTATTATTATTATTATTATTATTATTATTCCTCTAAATCACGACTAAAGATGTTACGAGTCGACTGAATATAAAATCTACTCCAAGTTGCAACCAGCTACCTAAGGAGTAGATCTAGGAACTGTCGGTGCCTCTACAATACTTTGCGCAAAATGTGGGCTGTTCCAAATAAAGCGGAGGATGGAAAGAGAGAGAGAGAGAAAAGAGAGAGAAGAAAAGAAAGGGAAAGAGGAGAAAGAAAGAGAGGGCGCAAAGAAAGAGGTGGGAATTAGGTAACTCTTAAATAAGAAAAAGAACAAGACAACTCTTTCACATTTCGAACACTATTTCAACAATTATTTCTTGTAGCAACAGCGCACAGGGTACCAGCAAGTCTAACATAGAATTTGAACTAGTTAACAATGGTTCAATTGAGAAAAGAAATTATTGTTACTATTCTTCTCATTCCGAGAGGAGGATGCCATGGGGGGGGGGTGTCGGGACAGCGGGCGCTGCGGCCGGAAATGAGCAGAGCGGTCACGCGGCCTCCACGCAGCCCGAGGCTCTGGCGGCGGCGATGGCGGAAATGGGCTCCGGAGGCGCGCTTCCGGTGCCGCTGCACTGTGGTCACCGTACACGAGGGCGCGCCACTGCGACGGCAGTTACGGGCTTTCTAAGTGACGCACTTCCGCATTCAACCTGCACTTTATGAATCTTGATTCAAATGGTTTCTACAATAAGCACTAGCTTTTCATCACTATTCTGTGATATAGGACAACTCATGTAGTAATAATAATAATAATAATAATAATAATAATAATAATAACAACAACTCCTCCGTATTATATTCTCCTACCGTATTATATTCTTACCATCTGATGTCTATACAGTCGTACTTGTAAGTAGAAAGTTTAAAGGTAGAAAGAAAAATCAAAAGGAAAGTCATAATTAATAAATATGAGAGAATAAAAATAATATTTTACCATCAATGAGCAGTATATACGAACAGCAAAAGCAGTATACTCGTATGAAAACAAAGGAGGATGAAGTGTGTATTGAGCAAAGACGAATTATACACGAAAGAAGAAATGCGTTTTATTTTGCCGAGTGGAAGAATAAGATATCATACTCTGCACTTTCTTCGGCCCACTGCCCGCGGCCGGTCCTGAAGCTGTAACTGCTACCTCCCCGTCACCCGCTTCCGCCTCCACCGCCGCCCTCGCTTCAGCTGCAGGTCACGCCCTCTGGCGGCCGCGCGCCGCGCCGGCGAGGGCTGCGTGCGGATGGGAGAGGGGGGTCGCGTCGAAGCCCCCAGCGCCAACCGGGGCGCGGCTTATTTTGGCAATCCGCGTGGGGACCGCGCTGGAAATCCGAGAGCGGACCGCGACAACTTTGGGAAACAACGGGGCCGACGCCCATCGACGACGCTTCTTTCTCTCTGCGAGAATTGAAGTTGATTTAAAGCACACACTCAATAAGAATTTTTTCCATGAATAATTCGTGCCTTTTCTAGGGATGCGTTTCGTCATTCTTGTTCTGTGCTCTTTGATTTTTTTGCTTTTTTTAAGTTCGTATCAACTACTTGGTCATTAGCAACCACCATTGGATGGCAACGTTATGGTATGAGGATGAAACTGTATGGTGATGAGAGAGGGTGAAAGGACGAACACAATCATGCCCGAGGCGGGAATCGAATCCGCGTTCTCTCGGTCCGAGGTCATCTCGGCACAACTGACTTAGCGATCTCGGCCACGGTGCCGACTGTGCTCTTTTTTTTTTACACATTGGACAAAATTGGACTCGATAGTTTCACCACATCTATCTTTCTATCTTGTATACTATTTCTCAAAATGCTGTTTGGTCTTTTCAATAAATTGGGCGACATACGTAACCGATCTGTATAAAGAAGTAATGGATTGAAAAATCGTGTTTGTTTTCAGCTGCTCATGGGACATTCGTATTGAAAAAGTGCGTTAAAAATACGTAAATATTAAAAAAGTAGTAAATCGGGATCTGTAATTTCTGATTGCCGCGCTATCTTTCGGAAGGAAATTACACTGTCGGACGGAAGCGAGAAACAAGTGAATGTTGCAATCTTAAGCATTTTTGTTTGTTTCAGTTTAATGAAGGTGGTGAAAGCACGTTAACGTGATTTTCTACATTGAATAGGAATCGTGAAATAGAAGAGGTTACTGATCTTAATTTTTGCATACAATACATTATTTTATTAACTGATTCCATCAATGTATTTATATGTATCCTTTTAATGATGGTTAGAGAAATGCAGTATTTTTTTCACTTATACTGCGTGTTCATTGTGTTTTCAGAATGTTTCAATCTCAAGTATATTTGTTCGTTTCAGGTTAGTGTAGGTTATGTAAGCACGTGAACGTGATTTTCTACATTGAATAGAAATCTTGAAAAGTGAGAGGTTAGTGATCTTAGTGAGGTTAGGTCGTTTAAAATGCTGGAATACAAAAAAAGACTTTAATCAGAAAACAGTTTGGTTATTTGACTAACCGTGCGGTTTAATCGCACGTGTTCTCACTAATTTTACTCAATTCGACCTAATCGAAAAACATATTTTTTGAGACACATTTGAAGCATATTTTAGGTGGATGTACTATTTGGGTTGAACTGTGTGTGTGTGTGTGTGTGTGTGTGTGTGTGTGTGTGTGCACGCACGTGCGTGAGTAGAGAATGTTGGATAAAAACTTTATCGTTGCGAGAAAATGTCGGGTAAAACAATGAAAAGTGCAAAAGCCTATTCACTATGGCCTTTCGTTAGCTCCCAAAACAAAACATTTTCGATTCGGCAGTGTTTCTTACGGAATAGTACATGAAATCAGAGTGTTATCGAAGATCACGTGTGTGTTTGTGTAGTGTGTCTCAATTATGAAGCTGATTGAATTACTTGATACCTTCCTAAGTCTTACACCTTTTCACCTTTCATCCTATGCTTTCCTAATACTTTAAACTCATAGTTAAAATTTGACGTTCCCCTACCTAGCGATCTTTATATTAAAAATTCTCTTACATGGAAAGTTGTATGCCATTCGTGCTGATGACGCGCCCTTGTAAAACTCCCTAATAGCCGTGTACTAGCAGTTACGTCGTCCGAAATAGCCCCCAGCACCATCTGCTCGCCAAAGAAGTCGCGCGGAGGTCTTGAATCTGCAGATAAACGGCAGCGCTTTCCGTCTCTCAACATGGCTGTTAAAAGCGCTGCACATTGTCTGCACACAAGGCACGCGACAGTTCCCGAGAAACACCGGTAGTTTCGTTGGCACTGCCAAGGCACTCACCGAGCAGTAACAGCATGTATCGATATTCTCGGAACGTGATCCCGCTATTCTCTTCCATCTTTCACTTGACACTGCCGTGTATCTGAAGGAAGCTGTAATGACAAGTACAACGAAAGGCGGGAGAACGCCCTATTGCCGACCAAGCGCATTACCCCACAACTGCGTAGGCTTCCGCGGCCTGAGTCAGTGACTACTTGGCTGTCCGGCTCCTAGGCACAGGTGTTTGGCCGCCATTCTGCTTTTGAGTTTAAATGTTTCCTCCCTATATAGGTTGGTCAAATGAGATCGTAGACTTCCGCGGCCGGAGTCAGTAGCTGCTTGGCTCTCCGGGAGACGTCGCGTCCTAGGTATGGGTGTCAACGTTTCAGCCGCCATTCTGCGACCTTCCTCAGGGCGAAATGCGTGCTTTCTCAGGATCTGGAATTCCCTAAGCGTGAATTCAGGAAGTCCTGCAGCAAGTATGGCATTTACGATCGCCGAAGATTTATTTTTCCCATGAGCAATTGATAGGAAATTTCAATCACCATGCTATTGAGTTACACAGGTTACATTTTCCCCTTAGTTGTAGGCAACCCATTATGCACTGGCGTTTCGCATGTCACTTCGGGCGGTTTCGTGAAATTGCAGAACTCTTATTCCTGATGAGTTTCCTAGCAATCAGGGACAAAGGTTTACACGTGTTATTTCCTTGCATGTAATTTATCAGCTCATGTTTATTGGGAAAAAAAGTAATCATCTGTGACTCCTATATGGCATAAAAGGAATACACTTCGTGTAAACGTTAAAGTGGAAATTATTTTTTTTAAATAAGAAAATGAATTGTAATTAAAAGTCCAAGGTATAGCGTCGTAGTATGCCCAAAACGGAGATGAATCCTGCAAGATGGGCTTTCCATATGACTATTATTCCGAAATCAGTTGAAACGTGCGCGCAAGAGTGAGCCCAGCGAGAGGTTGGATCAATTTGGAAGGAATGAATAGGCGTCCCTAAGTGGGTGGACAATGGCCGCTCCCTGAAGAGCGGAGCCGCGGGGCGACCCTTTGCCTCGCGCCGCGCAGCAACAAGTGTCGCCGACACTCCCCCGCTATCGCCCCGCCCCCACCCACCACCCGCCTGCCCTCGCCCATCACTCGCTCTTCCCCGACATCCTCCCCGTCCCCCGCCGTCCATCGTCGTCGTTCCCCGCCGTTCGCCCCCACCACCGTCGTTCGCCACCGCCTCCGCCGTCCGTAACCGTTCCCCGCCATCCCCCATCGTCCCCGCAGTCCCAGCCGTTCGTCGCCGTTCTCCACCGTTCCCTGCTGTCCCCCGATATCCCCCGCCGTCCCCGCAGTCCCGCCGTCCGTCGCCGTCCCCCGACAACGTCATTCCCCACCATTCCCCGCCGTCCCATGCTGTCCCACGGTTTCCCCCGCACTCCATCGCACCGGCCTCTGCCGCCTTTCTTTGCCCTCTCTCGCCGTCCCCCCGAATTGCCAGTTCTCCACCGCCCCTTCACACTCTCTTCTTCCCTCTCTCGTCGTCACACCGCCCCCTTTTCTCCACCTTTCATCAACCCCAATCCCGTCTTCTGTGTCGTCTCCACCCGCTTACCCGCAACCTCCCTCGCTCTCCTTCCCACCCTCACTTCCGCCCTTGCCCCCACCCTCGATCCCACCCTCGCCCCCGCCATAGCCCCCGCCATCGCCCCTGCCATCGCCCCTGCCATTGCCTCCGCCATCGCCATCACCCCTGCCATCACCCCTGCCATCGCCCCCTCCATCGCCCCCGCCATCGCCCCCCGCCGTCGCCCCCTCCACCGCCCACGCCATCGCCCCCGCCATCGCCCCCGCCGTCGCCCCCGCCGTCGCCCCCGTCGTCGCCACTGCCATCTCCCCTGCCATCGCCCTTGCCATCGCTCCTGCCATCGCCTCTGCCATCGCCCCCGCCGTCGCCCCTGCCATCGCCCCCACCACCCTTGCCGTCGCCCCCGCCGTCGCCCCCGCAATCTCCATCGCCATCGCCCCCATCTTCGCCATCACCCCACCCAACACTCGATCAATAGGCCTCGGCGGGCGGCGCCGTCGCCGTCGCCGTCGGCGCCTTGGCGCCTCGCGCAGCGTCTCCGCCCCGGTGCAGCCCATTGGGCCCCGCTGTCAGCCTGGAGATTTACGGCGGCGCTCCAATAAGAATTCCAGCGCAACAGCTGGAGCGGCGCTCGGCGGGAGCGGCTTCTCGCCCTCCCAGACGCGCGCTGCAATGCTCCCTAAGTAATCTATTGGCTTTTGCAGACGTGCAATACCAAGTGTAACGTTTTATTTACGAAGATTTATGATATTCAATGCATGTTAATGATTTTCATCTCACTAGTATCTTTTGACGGCTTCACTAACAACGGCTCTTCACTTCTGAAGTTGGTGATTCACAAAATGAAGTCGGAGTAGTCCACAAATAAATGTGGCGAGATGCCCATATTGCTGCCTCTTTCATCAAACTTGGCGGTGTGACAGACACTACAGATTTATATTTTTCAACGATTTTGATAAGACCTAAGCGCCCTTTGTACTATCGGCGGTCAAATTTTATTAAAAAATGTGGTGCCAATTCGGTTTAGGCTTTAGCGTTGACTGCAGACGGGCAGACAAACGTTTTGCCGTCAATGGATTTTTCGGTATCGAGCACCCACAAAACGTTAATTTTGGCCACGTCAGGTTTAGAGGAAGTAATTTACTAAACATATCAAATGGATTTATCCATTTTTTCGTTACCTGGGTCCGGCAATAAAGTGTTTTTCTGCCGAAAATTCTCGGTTTTCTGACGCACGATAAAGCAAATTTCTCTTCTTACGAAGTAAGCGCGAGAAATAAACAACTGGTGCAAGAGAATGGCACAGATTTTCTCGTACTAAAGTTTTCTAATTTCCTTTCCATGGACTGGCTTTACGTCTTGCTCCATCCCCTTTCCACCTGCGATCTATTGCCACCCAAAATACATTTTTTGAAGTTGTCTCAATTTTTCAGTTTCCTAATAGTAAATTCGAAAAATTACTTTTAGAATATTAAAGAATAGTAACACGTCGTTCTATATGCAAAGTTTCGTTAAAAGATCTAGAACCGTTTTTAAGAAGAAATCGTTTATGCGTTAATGTAAATGCAAAATTTGAAGTTCTTTTTCACAGAACACACTTGAGTTTTCGAAAAACTTTATTGGAAATAATTATGAGCATTTCCACTCACATATGCAATAATTTATACAAATTACTGGAAATGTATATGTTAAAGGCATTAGAGTAATTTCAAATAAATTACATTTGTGAATGAATTTTATTTCATCTTAAGCAGTACAATTATCACTATCCGTACGGACAGTTCGAAGAAAAAAAGGAATTTTAAAAAAATAAGTTTTGAGTGTTTCTGAAAATGCGGAATTTGGAGCTCGTTTTCACAGAAAAATTTGAGTTTACAAAAAACTTTATAAGACGTCATTTAAAGCACATTTACTCATAAATGCAATAATGTGAACAAATTGTTGCTAGTGTAAATGTTAACGACATGAGATGCTAGTTAAAAAATTTAATTTATGTATTTTTTGAAAAACAAAAGAATAGAGCAGAATAGCGTTTATGTCATCTCATAAAGTACCGGTACATTTAGCTCTATCCGTACCAAAAGTTTAAAGAAAAAATTGAGAACCTTTTTGAGAAAATCAGGTTTGTGTAATTTTTTTAAAACTGGACATACTGCACGCAATAGTGCCAAAAAATACTAAAATTTTCAAAAAAATTAACGTGACCTTAATGTAAAAACGAATTATGAACAATACATTTTATTTGAAAGAAAAATCTCTTCAAATTTGTAATTGTGGGAAGACGCCTGAAAAATTCAATCGTTTACAATTTTCGAAAATTCAGAGTAAACAAAGAAAATCTAACCTATTCCACCTTCATAAATGTATTGAACTCTATTCTTACAAGAAATTTGAAGAAAAACTTTGGAGCCATTTTTGAGGAAATTGTGAGAATACCCACGGGCTTCATGTAAATAACCCCCAAATTTTAAACAATGTTTTCAAAATCGCAATTTTCTACTTGAGCCAGATTGACTGAGGAATATCCATTCTGGAAAAAATCCTACCTATGGTTTAGGCCCTAATGATGTTTACAGACATAGGACGGAGAACGGACAGACGGACAAACAGACTTTTTGAAACAATAACATTTTTCAGCATCAAGGACTCGCTATTCGTAAAATCTGACTACAAAACGTGTTAGAGCGAGTAATTTACTACACATTTGATCAGGATTTATCCAATCTACTTGTTCTGTAAAAGGAGGAATACATAAACAAACTACTTTACACTGACAATGTTAAAGTTATCTTAAATTTAGCTGATTCATGTAGAATGCTTACAAAAAACGTTTTGAAAATAAAAATGCACATTATCATATTATTAACTCGAAGAAGAACGTTCTTTTAAAAGTGTACTAAAATTCATCCAAATGCGAATGTTAAAAGGATGCAAGAGGAAATCGAAAGCTACAGCCATACGGGTTATGAGATGCACAACAGCAGCTGTTCCACTTTTCTTCATAGACCTAGAACGTGGCCACAATAATAATCTACTCGTACAACATCCATGTTACAATTACAGAACTACTGATATGAATTAATTTTTACCCCTTTTATTCCGAAGGTTTTCTTTTAAAATGTTTCGACAAAAATGTTGGTAAGTAAACAACATTAATTTATAGTAAAATTAATATTAATAAATTCAAAAAATAAAATCCATACCTCATTTTGTAAAATAGATGATATTTTATAATTATGGATAATTATGGAGTTTTGAATCCCGCCGTATTATGAAATTCTCATAGTGAGAAAATACAAAACGTATTTTGTAGGCGGCAAAAATATTTATTTAGAATATAAAATAGAAGGAAAAGACAAGAGCATTATATTTACTTTGGCGAAGTGATTACTCAATGACAATAAAGATTGTAAATTCTTTAGATAAATAAACTGATAGAGTGGCGCATAGTAGTGCTGGTGACGCGATGATCCAGACCCTGAAATCAAAAAGTATTTATAAACTTAAATTCACATTTTTTCCTCCTTTTCAAAACATCAAAACCATTAGTGGAAGTGTTGTATCATATGTTTACTCCGAGAAAAATGATTTTCTACATTTCTCTAGAATAATAACCTGAAAATAAACAACAGTTAAAAGATCACCAATCGTGCATCACACACGATACCCAATATTACTAGTATTTGCTTTGCAAAAACGATTCGCAGCACTCCTGAGTAGCAGACAGGGCATTTCACTATGAATATACTCATATCAAAATGAAATATGCCTCTGTGTAACTTCCTAACCAAAGCAAAAGCATCGATTTGTGGATATAAAATAGGCGCCTTGCAGAGAATAAACACTTTTGGGGAGAAAACTAAACATTAATCTCAGATGGCATTCGCCCATTGCAAACAGCGTGCGGGCTGCACAAATAGACGGGGGGTAATGGCGATCAGTCGGCGCCGAGACGGTGAATGGATGTTGATGCGCAAACACTAGTGGCGCCTGAGCCATTATGCCTGGTTGGCCCCTACACGGGAGACCCGTGGCTTTTGTAGGTAAGTGCTTGACTGCCAATCCAACGGCCCGAAATTAATCTACAGAATGTTAGTTATATTCAAGAAAATAATCAAAATATTGAATAATTAATAATGTGACAAATAATTGTAATTAAATGCTGTTACAGCGACACAAGTACAGTTGCCCGTTATTTCAATGCTCTCTGGAGAGATGACAGATACTCACATAATGCTATTCATCATGCTAATTAGAAAACTCGTAACTCCATATTCGCTCCTCTATTTTATGTTTACTTCATGATAAAATATAATTTTGAAAGAAGAGTAATAAATGAAAGCAAATAACAAATAAACCATATTAAATAAGTGAATTCTCCACTATTGATAAGTTCAACGAGAAAGGAAACTAAAATTCTGCTTCCCGGCTACGTTAATTCTTTCCATTACAAAACTGTCCAATCTGGAGTTACTAGGTATACTAATTAGTATTACGCATTGTGTCTCTTAAAAATCGTACAAAACTGTCATCTTTCTTCCTATAAAACTGTACAAAACGGTTTCTTCTTCTTCTTCTTCTTCTTCTTCTTATTATTATTATTATTATCAGCGCTCCCGAAAATAATAGTATAAAGAACAACTTGCGGAGACTTCGGCAGGCGTCAGAAAGAAATGAGACCGAGTTATCCGTTACCTGCACGCACTTCCCTTCTCTACCCCTTACTTCCCCCTTTTCTAGCGCGCGCTTCGTGACCAGTCGACTTCCCTCTCACCGTCGCGAGGTTCAGGGCGTTCGGGGACCCGCTCTTATTATTCAGAGGCGCGAATTTAAACAATTTCACGGGCGTGGATGTGAGTCACATCAACCTACCGAGGCTGGTGGTCACAGTGAAGCCTCTAATTGTATAGGAAAAGTTACGCAGCTTTAATTGTATTATAACAGTTGACACTTACGACATTTTGAGCTACTGTCGCCATTCAGTGTTATTTCACGTGTTTGAAATACGTTCTCGGAAACTCGGTAAATTTAGAGTACAGAGGATACGTTGTTGTTGTTGTAAGTCTCGGGTCGGACACCGACGTCAGAGTTACCTACAAATAATGATTTATTACAATACTTACATCTTAAACGATTTTATTTGTTATTCTTCCCTGCTGGAGAATCAATCATGTATACGAGAATTACTTCCTCTTTTTGTGGTTTATTGTTGAGGAAGTAGATGTGTTATTGCTATTATTATTATTATTATTATTATTATTATTTTAATTTTTATTTACAGGTGATTGAAACAATATTACTAAAAAGTGCATTGTCTGCCCCTTACTTTCAAATCTTTTTAAATAGAAACATTTCACTTAGCTCTTTTGAAATTTTCTTTAGTTGAATGGAGAAGGAAACAGTCTCTTACGTGGGACGCTAGTGAAGCTTCGCTGTCAACTGCCTGCGGACTCGTCAAAAGTACTTCTCTTTCACAAGGAAAACCTGCTTGATCCATGATGTTAACCAGTGACCCATGCGTTAAATACAGACTGCAAATACGAGTTTTCATTGTATATGTCACAACCATTATAAAACTTCATTAAAAATAGTAATTTTGCACTCTCATGGAATCGATATACAAACGTATTCGAGTAAGTGAATCCATGGATCAGTTTATAATTGAATCCTTGATGGTTTACCAGGGGCAGAAACAAATTTCCTTATGATCTAGTGAGGCTCACTGAAAGCACCAAATTAAATGTTTCGGCGTACTCAGTTTCATCGGGTAAACAAAATCCATTGACGGGCAAAATTTCCAGGACATTAATTTGTTTTTTAAACTTTTAGACAACTAATTTTTTAATACCTCCAATCTGCCTTTTAATGTGGTATGTTACTACTGATCTACGTCATAATGTAACTAAATAAAAATGATCACCATTACCATATTATTTTATATAATGAGTAATTATCTTTTTGCTTTCTCATGTACGTATGTACGGACGTAGATATGGGGTAATACACGTAGTAGAAAGTTATGAAATGCTGTGGAAAAGTGATTTCGAAATGTTAACGGAAATGGGGTTCCTTGTACCGTAAAAAATGTTTTTTCCAATTCATCCGACCTTCTGTTTGTCCGGCACTCACACTTGCGTCTAAACTATTTGCAGGATTAAAAAAATATATCTTGATCGATCTGGCCCGATTCAAAACCCTGCGATTTTGAATTTTTAAAAAATTTTTTTAGGTATTTTTCATGTAGCCACTGGGACATTTTTATTATTTTCTAATAAATCTTTCCATATTTTTTAAGTTGATTGTAAGAGTAAAGCAACTTAAAAATAAGAATAATATACATATAAAGAGGGAATTGCTCTAATTTTCATTGATAAATGTGAGAAAATTGCAAAAGTGTGAAATATTTTTCTCCCACTTGTAAAACTACCTTATTGAAGGTAAATATTATTTTTTCAAATAAACTTTGCTCTCTACAACTAGTTCTTTAATTATTGTCCTTGAAATTTTCAGGAAATGCGAGTAGATTTTACGTAATTTTGAGTGGGCCAATTTCGAAAACAAGATTGTCTCAAAAATGACTTCAAATTTTGCTAGTGCTTCAACTTATAATGAAGAACTGAATGAATATAACTTAAAATGAAGTACAAATATTTCAAATAATCTTATGTAGTGTCTCGATATAACAAAACTTTTCTGTTAAAATAAACTCAAAATTGACCATTTTCAGAAAGGCAGAAACTTTTTCTCAAAAACGGCTCCACATTCTTCAATGAAAATATGCATATTGAATAAGGTTCTATCATATTCATAGTAATTACTACTTCTCTTAGGGGACTCGAAATGTGAAATTGAGAAAATGTGAAAAAAAATACTTTTACGCTATGGCAGATGGCAGCTGGGAAGAGAGACAATCTCGAGAGGCGAGCCCAGAATAAAGAATTTACAAAACCAATTAGTACGAGAAACTCTGTGCTACTTTGTTTCATCGCTAGTTAATTAAATTATACAATGTGGCAAATGAAATAACAAACATGCGGCAATTTCGAAACAAATTTCCTTCCATGTTTTCTTTATTTCCAAATTTGTCTGGATATTTTACGATTATCAATAATTTGTCTTGAAAATATTATAATATTGTGTCTATTCGGAGGGTAAGAGAACTTTGTATTTTTTTTTACAATCGCACGAATTTCGCTTGCTCTTTGTATGGAAATGTCGGCCAGGCCGCTGTTGACTGGTTGTTTCCTAGATTCGACGCATCGCTCTCTGTGCTACTCTTTTATGAAAGGGATAGCCAATCAAAGTGTGAGGTCGAAAAATGCCAGCTCACCAGGACAATTGGTTTGTTTGCAATGAACGCTATCCACTCGCGTTGACATACAGGGACGTTGTGTGCATAACTGGGAGTAAATAATTTTTCGTAGGCTATTTTAGGAATAATAGCGAACAAACAACACGGAATCAGCGCAAAATGCGTTTGAAAACTCCCTCTCATTCGAGATAAATAGTGGAAAAATCAATATTTAATTGAATATTTTTCATGTGTCCATTTTCAAACTTTTGACTTTGACATGAAAATCGTCCTTGTACAGATATGAAACCAGATTTTCCTGAACTTAAATAGGTTTTGAAAATACGTTTTAATTTAAGATTTTCTCTTTTTAGTCGTTCTCTTGTCTTAAAAAATGGTTCATGAAAAATATATTTATTCATGTATTTCTTACCAAAATTATTAGTGTCACAATTAGTTGACAAGCTTCATTGTGGTATTACAGATTCATTTCAACTTTACTTTCAACAATGCATTTTACATCTTTTAATTTTTATAATTGCGGTTATTTGCATTGCATTTAATCATTAAATTCATTCATCATTTGCTTTAAATCAATTTGCATTGAATTTAAACAACTAAATCCCCTTGAAATTGAGATTCTAGTGATGTGATATTTTGTATCTTCTTAAAAGCACTAATTGTAATTGTTTCACTGACATTAAATCACTTCATAAATTTTGTCATTTTGTGACAGGCATGTTAGTCATGGAAATTTATTTGAAATTGAACGTATAATTTTTTTGCTTAAGCTTACTTGTTGTTATGCTTAAACAAATACTTTTAATTTTTATATAGCTCTAATTTGTGAATAAGTTAAACAGAACATTTATTTTCACTTATTTTAACTATCCAACAAACATTCATAAATATAAAA
Organism: Acheta domesticus; assembly: GCA_031308135.1. Classification (NCBI taxonomy): domain Eukaryota; kingdom Metazoa; phylum Arthropoda; class Insecta; order Orthoptera; family Gryllidae; genus Acheta; species Acheta domesticus. The sequence goes on from JAHLJT010002406.1 coordinate 10,577,408, forward strand.
TTTGCATTTCCATCCACAGTAAGTATGAAATTAGATTTCATGAATATGTGTCGCAATATGATTGCAGAAAACAGAGGAAACTGACAATCAAAAAACATCAAAAATCATGACAGCCTTTGTATTTCTCAAAAAGGATTGTTCTATTTCGCTGAAATATGAATGCATTGCAAATTTACAAACATTTGCAAAATTCTTGACCTAACTAAAAATTATTTTTCTGTATTATCTGTGCTTAATTGTTTTCATTTTTCTGCTAATTCTGCAAGAATTGGCAGAAATGTATTTTAATGTATTTTATGTAAACATTTAAATGTATTTTATGCTTAATCAACTATTTTCAATTGTTCTCGAAGAAAAAGTATTAGCTCTGTAAAATATTCCACAAATACTTAAAGGGTAACTTTTAGTATTTGTTTAGGGTAACTTTTAGTATTCCAGTTGTGATAACTGGAATCCATTATTTAGTCAGTCTCCACCTAACGAAAACACGTGATTTGAGAATGAACTTCACATTGCTCTGCCGATATCGCGAGCCCCGGAGGCGATTTCTCCGCAGCCCTTTCTTCGGCCCGAGGCAATTTCCCCTTCTCCGAAGCAGCGCCAACAGGTGCTGCGCGTGAAGCAACAGGGCCATTACATCTCGCAGCTAATGCGCCCCTAACGGTGCATCGACCCATTAGAGCAGCAGTCGCGGAGTTGGAAAACAACTTCCCGATCCTCTCGCATAACCGCTTGCTCGCCCCCCCCCTCGGCGCCGGCGTTGCCACGTTAGGGTACGGTCAGAGAGGATCTGTTTTCGGCCGAAGAAAACGTGCGATTCGAAAGATTCGTGCGCGACCGGCCGACTGATTGTGCCGACCTGACTGCTCACATTGCATACGACATATCTATCTGTCAATTCTTGGGTATAAGTGGCATGTAATGGAAGCGAGAAGGTTACAACTACTTGCTGTGATCTCTGCTCTTAAATTTCTTCTGCTTGAAAATTAAAAAGGTCGAATTTTAGCAAATGCATTACAGAGGAACGACTGTTCATACCCATAAGATATGTGAGGTTAGGTCACATGTTTTGTAATAGTTTCGTCCATTTCTCCTGTGATTTCATTTCATTATTTCCCGCTTTGATCCCTGTTGTGATAACTGGAATCCGATTTCTTCCACAGAGCATCTCGTTCGTGTACAAGTGAAACCTGCTTTTCAACATCCATCTCCGCCAGCTCAGATCAGCCGAATAAATCAAATCCACTTGATATCGATATACAGACTTCGAAGTTCGACCGTGTTCGCCAGAACTTGTCGGATGCAATGTGACCGTGCCTGCGCTCTAGTGAGGGTTTGAAATATTCTGACGTAAACGGCCGTGTTCGGCCGAACGCGAATTCGGCCGAAGACCGATCCACTCTGACCGTAGCCTTAGAGGTCTTCCTCCTAGAGAACCCCGCACAAATCTAATGGAAGGGAGGTTTCGGTCAAATTGTCCGAAAATTTAGTATGTAAGAGTCGTTATGGCCGTTAAGCAAAAGAAGTTGTTCTTTTCGATCTAATGTACATTCTAAAACGGGGATCATGTTCATTTGTCGGATGATAGAAAGGCACAAATGTGCACTCAAAGCATATTCAAATGAAGAAACCTCATTTGTATAGACATGTGAATTATGTTATTTCGTTTTCCGTGAGTCACTGTTTTTCATGACCGTGAGCCCCCTTTCCTACTACGTTGAGGTAGTCTTCCTTACACGATAGGGTGAATCATTACCGTAAGTCTCCTTGCCTCTCACGTTCATCGATTTTTTTTTCCATTTTAGTTCTTCAACATTTATAAATATCATTCAAATCGACTGGAGTTGGTCTGTGTTACTTCTCGAAAAATGAAATGTCATAATTCATAAGTTTAAACAAGTGAGGTTGTTTCATTTGAATACCCTTTGAGAGCAGATATGTGTCTTTCTATCATCCGACAAATCGACATTTTTTTCGAATTAAAATGGACATTACTTTAAAAGGAACAACTTTTTTTGCTTAACGGCCATAACGACTTTTGATCGGGATGATCAAAGAATCAACATACTAAATTTTCAATTTGACCGAAACCTTATTTCCGTAAGATTTTTGCGTTTTTTATGATATTTTTTGGGGGGGTCTTATTGGATATTAGGAGGCAAATTTATTTGGGGGATTTTGTTGGGGTTTTTCGTTAATATTGGTTTAGTGGTGATATGTCGTTGGCATTTAACATTAAATGATCACAGGTGTTGTCATTGCCAACAATGTTGTTTATTTCAAGACATTATATAAACAACATTGTTGGCAATGACAACACCTGTGATCATTTAAATTTAAGTTTTTCGTTAAATTTTTTAATGTTATTTTTTTAAAACATATCTTTTGTTTATCATAAAATCATATAACCCAAAAATTATTCCCTATGATTATTGCAGGTATATTTATTCAAATATAACTAAGCGACGTAAAAACACGTTTAGGCGTGTAAGATTATTTGAATGAATTTCCTCATTTAAAATTGGGCGGTTATTTGTCACAGCCAAAGATTGACAGAAGAAGGCAAAACACTTGATGAAAAGAAATGAATCACAACAATAAACAAATAATGAAAACAACGATTTCGGTTGAAGAAACGTTTCACAAAGAATTATATTTATTTCTTTTTCAGTCATTACGATGAATGAGACCAAGATACCACTTAAGTTTCATAGCTCGTACGTAGTGTGATACTTCTTAAAAAAAACGTATACAATGTGTGTATATACACACATTATTATATAAATAATTGTTACACATGTTTTAAGCATTGCATATATGGGTGTTTACTGTAGAATAAATATCATCGTATTCAATTAATAATATTTTTCATATTTCTTTAATAACAAGCAATCATTTTTTTTTAATTTGGTGGGTTTGGGATGTCTTGATAGTTCCGGAGCGCTTTCTAGTGGGAAACGATGAATACCACCTGGCAACACCGCCCGGCCCTCGCCCCCGCCTCTATCAGTGCTCCGTCTCCCTGGCCGTCCCCACGCCTCGCGCTATTGCGTCTCGAGGCCGCGTATAAGAAGCGATGGCAGAGCGGAGTGCAGGGTTTCCGCCATGCGGTGGCTGGCCGTGGTGTTGGTGGCGTTGGCGGCGGCGGGGGCGGGGCGCGCGCTGCGCCGGCAGCTGTTCGCGCTGGTGGCGCCGCCGGCGGCGCGCAACGCGGCCTACTCGCCCGCGGCGACGCGTCTGGCGCTGCAGGTGGCACGGGCGTGCGCGGGCGGGCGCACGCGCCTGCAGCTGGACGCGCTCCTGGCGGCCGAGGGCGGCGGCGAGGCGGCGGCGGGCGCCGCGGGCGACCTGGACCGCGACGGCGTCGCCCTCGAGCTGTCCGCCGGCCTCTTCTACGACAAGCGCGTGCGCGTCAGGGACGACTTCGCAGACGCGCAGGTGGCCGCCGGCGTGCTCATGTGCCCGCTCGACATGGAACACAGGTGCACCACGCGCACACGAAAGACAGCGTTTCCGTGTTCATGATCTAAGAATAGACGTTTGGGATAAAGAAGGATGAAAAGATTGGATTGATTGAAGGATGAAGAGATTGAAGGATTGAAATTAGGATGCGGAAAACGGTCAAAGCTGTAGATAGATGCATGATCTAAGCTAATAGATAGATACATGATTTCAGAATAAGTATTATGAATTCAGGATTCTGAAAGTTGTACAGAGAAGGAGCTTTGAACTTACTATTGTATTATATATCCGTTTTTAACAATCGTTTTAGATAGTAAATGTTGGCAAATAACACATTACGACTGTGCACTTTTTCCGAATATTCCTCTTTCAAATTGCGATTTGGGAATAAATGTTCGTCCTTTATGTTAGTTGTATTAGTAATTTGTCTCGTTTCCGGTCTTACTTTACGAAAAGCTCGCATATGAATCAGTGATCCTAGAAAATCTCCTTTTTAAGGATGTCTTGGCTCTAAAAGAGTAAGAACGTTATGCTTTCAAATTAGTATGTTCCCTACAGTTTAATAATAATTCAAATTAATCCAAGGATTTGTTACGATTTTCAGTGGAATATGCAAGGAGTCCGTAATAATATTATAATGCTCGCGATCGCTTTGTTTCATCAATTGAAAAATTACGTGTGTCGCAAAAGAAGATCAAATATTATCTTTGAGTGCAAGAATCATTTCAAAACGGTGAGCGTATTTGAAAGGAAAATCTTTATGGTGCCTCGTAAAATGATTTCTTGATTTCCAGTGTTAATGATAAGAACGGCTTTCGTTAGAACTACTTTTTGGTATTTGCAGACCTACTTACACGCAGTAACATTTTAAATCTAGAGGCGCAAGAATAACAGAGATATGAAGCTTCTATCAATGTCTTTCTAGATGCGTTTATGAAACATTTTGAAATTTTCTTTGACGGAAGAAAGCCCGCAAACTCGACACGACACCCAAACAATTGAGCAACGTGGGGCGTTAGTCCCCTGCAGAGAACGCGTGTAAGGGCTCAGCCGAAAACTCGTAATGCCACAAGCATTTACTCGAGGTGAAATCCGCATGCGCGTGTTCTATATTTCTCGCACGCAGAAAAATCGTTTCAGGGAAAATGGGTTTTACGCGACAACAAACGTCTTTCTGCGGGCGGAATTTCGCGCCGCGTCTACCATCTGAGCCCGCGGGCAGGCGAAAAACTCTGCCTCGACTCGCTTTTCATTCTGCATAGAGCGCAGCTTGTGCACACGCGAGGCTGCTGTTTGAGCTGGGACCTCCGGATGTGATTGTTTTATTTCTGCCTTGCCCCAACATCATAATTCATTGTGTTAAAATTATCTGCCTTTTGCTTGTTAGTACCGCATTGGTAATGCGTTCGTTTGAAATTAATTATTCTATGCATATACGAATATATATTTTACAACCTTATTGTAATAATCAGTAGTGTTATTATAACAACTCAGAGAGGAAAATACTTAACTACTTTTGAAAGAATTTTATAATATACACTAGACGTAACAAAAAATTCAGGCACTCATAAAATAACAAAATATCAATAGAATTGAAAATAGCAGAACTTCAAATATCTCAGAATAAATGTTACAAATTAGTAGAGCATGTAGAGAAATTGAAGGTCATCAGTGAACTTATAATGGGAAATTTTATGTACCGAAGTTGCAGATGTCATTTGTTCCTGATTTTATGTAACTCCGTTTGCATTTGCGTTTGTCAATTCACGATTTTACGCAGTCAATCAGGTTTTGTGTACCTCCCGAATGCCGTCTCTTGAGGAGTTGCCTAGCAATCAAGGGAAGATATCTCAAGAGTAACTTTGTTGTATGAAATTTCCCACAACAAGTTAATTGGCAAACTTGTATCATCTTTGCCTACTTTCCATGCCCTAGAGATTTTAACATTTATTATGAGAGCTAGTGCATATAAATAAAAATAAAATTTGTTTTTGTCTGAAATGTATGAAAGATTTACGTATTATTTCTTATTTGTGTTTTACCTCCGTATTCTTTATCTTATTAAAATTAATTCAACACGTTTAAAACTATAGTAATAGAAATTACTTGATGGTTCCAAGAGACACCTGAAACAATAATAGCCATCGATATCTGAATAGATATACTTCTTCTTGACACAGCTTCTCCGGAGTGGTCCTTTAAAAATGGCCCATAACAGATCATTTTTATAAATGTTGATCTGAGCAGGAGGAACTTACGGTCCATTTTAAACTTCGTCCTAAATTTGCTGTGAACTTCGAAATGAGACAAGATTATTGTACCCATATTAGAATCGGGTAAATGAAATATGTAGTTTGTCCACATATTTTTACCAATTTAAAATCTTTTTGGTCTCATTGCAACTGTCTTCATTCTCTACAAATCTGTAAACTAGTGGTTCTACAACATCACTAATTTCTCGCATTTGTTCTAAATTTGCAATTTTAAAAAATTCCCAGAGTTTAAGGAATATGAGATCTATGTCGTTTTTTTAAGTGTCTCTTGTTCTAACTGTAACAAAAAATTTGGAGTGGTTTTTGAGAAAATTGTTTTTTTTTATAATTTGCATGAACTTCAAGCAGAAATTGCGCTAAAAACTACCCTTTTTAGTAAAATAAATCGTATATGAATATTTAAGAGATAATTTTTTTTAAAACAGATTTTAGGTCAAAAATAAAAAACAATTATCATCACATTTGTAGTTTTGGAATGTTATAATTTTACCGATTTTACAAAAATACACGAGTTTCCTAGAAATGGGTCTAATACCACATTTTAACCGTTCTTTGATGTATACGAGGAGAAATTTTAAAGAAAACATTTTGGGCCGTCTTGGGAAAAAATATTGTTTAAAAACAATTGAATTGCCTTTATTTGACACAAAATAACGCGAAAACTACTTACATTTTTGAAACATTGTATTTTACCTAATTTCAAGATGTCTTCAATAACAGGTTTTATTAAGTAAAAAATCTTCAATATTGTAGTTTTAGGAAGACGGTGAAAAAAATTTTGAACTGGTGCAATTTTCGAAGAATTTGGGATTTCAACGAAATTAGATTTGGGCCATTCTTTTAAACGTCTTTTACACCATGCGAAGGCAACATTTAATAAAAACACACTTTGAGGTCCTTTAAATCGATCGAGTATTGCCGAAAATCGTATGAATTTTGTCGAAAATCGTCTGAACGATTCCGAATGGCAACGTGCGTGAGCGGCTGCGGTGGTGATCGCTTCTGACCCCGAGGAGTGGAGGCGCCGACGACGAGCGCAAGGCCTCATTCGCAATGCGAACTCAAACGGAAACATAACGCAGCCGCAAAGCCTAGAAATGAGTTGTTAAACGAGACCATTCATAACGCTTCGAAGTAACCGTAGACCTCAATCCGAAACCTCAAGAGTTCTCAGCACCAAGCTTCTACGTTAAGTTTGTCTCGGAATTCTACAGAAGAACAATTAGAGAACAGCACGAAGGAAAGAAACATGGTGAATTTCAGATTGTGTTCAGGTAGTTAGTGGTTCTGTCATTTTATTACTGGTTTGTGCTGACCTACATTGCGAATGGTTTTGATGCGAATAGTGAATTCAAAGTAAGAATTTGGGCCATTTTTCTTGTGACATAACCTGACGTGGAGAATAAAACAATTACGTTCGACGAATTACTTGTAAATTTGGTACATGAGAATCCTTGTTTATAAAGTATAGGAAATGCGAGCACTAATTCGACCACTACTCGCATTTATATAAAACACGAATCGATAGGAAAATCAAAGAGAAAGCTAGAAACCATGCTGGAAAGATCTTTCCATCATGCTAGAAACGAATTGCCACTCCATAAAGCTTCAATATCTTGAAATCTGATTGGTTCAGGCGAAAGTTAGGTTCCAGTTTACACAGGGCCGTTTTAGTGCATTGGGGACCCTTGGACCTAGGTTTATTTGGGAGCCACCCTGTTTTTACTTTCATCAATTTGGGGGGGGGGAACTTTGATGCTGAAATATAGAGAAAATCCTATCAATTCACATTGTATTTTGTAATTTTTTAAAATATTTGAAAGTATTTCTTAATGTTTCACATTAACTTTATTCAAAACAAAATTTGAACATATATGCATAAGTAAGAATGGCAGATTTATAATTACATTGAGAAAATACTACAAATTAAATACTTTTAACTTTTTATGGTTTACTAGTTCATTGCTGCGTGTTTATAGATCTCAAACAAACATATAACGGAATTGTTAATACCCTTGCAGGCCTTTCTGATCCTTTATGCCCTCGCGCCTTTTGAATACTTTTACGGCCCACTCGAATACCAACTCAAAACATACACTTTTATGAATTCGATTTTGAAGTTAAAGAAAGAATAAAGTGAAAATGTAAGCAAATACAATAAATAAATGGTACAATGCTCAAATAAGTAAAATAACTCGTTATTAACCTTATTTTGCTTAATTTATAAATAAAATTGCAATTTTGGAATGTTCCCGTGTATTTATAATTGCCATTGGTCACTCTCATTTCACTGTTACGTATCACCCTTTTTAGAGACGTAATTATATTTTTCTTGAGTATTAGTAATAAGATATATAAGATACATCGACTAACATCCTCGATTTTTTTTTGTTACGACATATTCTAAATAACTTTTGGCAATAGATGCTAATAACCTAAATGTATCGTTTCATCAGCGCAATTTACACTGTTATTCACTCTGGTAACTCTCAAATACTGCAACGTCGTCGTCTAACCCCGCGTTGGCGCCAAATTGCAACGTCACGTGGTGGGTGGAAGTGTGGTGCAGGTGCAACGACTATTTTGTAAATGATTAGCCGTAATTGGGTAGTGAAACAAAATTATACATTTATTCCCGACCTACGGCCGGGGAAGTTACATGAAAAATCCCATGAGGTGGGATTACACCCTACCTATTGAGCTCGGTAAAAGAAAATTAAGAGAAAAGAAAGTTAATTACACTTCTGTTACAATATTAGAAAAAGATATGCCATTGCGCGGCACCGCTTAACTCTAACAAAAACAAACAAAAAAACAGAGAAAGATAAAACACTTTAGAATTTCGGTGATATTTTCCGTCTCGTCTCGAGGCGGGGCGCCCCAAAGCGCGGGCGTGCGTTAAAAGTCTTATCTGTTGCGTAGGCGTGGTCTGGGGTGTCCACGTTGCTGTCGATGTCCTCGGCGTCTTCAGTAGCGTTGTCCGGTGAACTGCAATGTTGAAACGGGAGGGCGGACGCCTCCTCGCGGCCACTGTGTGTCCCAAGGTCGCGAAGGTCTCCTTTCCGCCTCGCCACCAAGGCGCTGGACGAGTGCGGATTCGTTCCTCACCACGGCTTGGACGAGCGATACGAGAGCATTTAATTGCTGGTGCGGACCGGAGGCTGGATCCTGGTATTCGCGGCTCGATCGCTCGAATTAGGCAACGAGTTTTCACTACTTCGAATACCCGAACCAACAAAAAAAAAAGAACTGGTCCACGGCTTCCACGACCAGTCATGAAGCGCCCTCTCGTAACTCACTTCTAAGTGTCTGTTCCGTGGCCGCTGCCCTCGCGTTAACCCGTTCGTAACTCACTTCTAAGTGTTTCTTTCGCGGCCGATGCTCTCGTGTGTTCTCCCTCACGACTACTTCCCTAGTGTTTTCTTTTTTTCTCAAGATTTTGGGAACCCGTCCCTCTCCGGATCTTCCCCCTCCTAAGTTCATCCTGGGCTCGCTGACCTACTTTGTGAAACCTGTCATTGGTCGGACCTTACTGCGTCGCAGAAATAATTTTGATGAATCGCGGTCCGCGGATTCGTGGAAAATTTTCTAAAGTATCTCTCTCTACCGATACGCTATCTCTGTTTATCGAAACGCAGCTGCATTCCTCGAGAGGGGTGGCATCCCTTGTGAGCAATTATTGCATAGCAACGGGTTCGAAGTTTCTTGAATTAGCGCCACAGGCGTGGAAGTGAGGAGTGCGCCCAGAGATCGGCGAGGGTGGGACACAAAAGGTGCACTCAGCGAAGTGGGTCCGTCAATGGCCTTTGACGACAAGTGGTCATAAATTCTCATCCGGCCGGCGAAGTTGGAGGGATGGGACCCTGACAGCAAAGAACAACGGGTGGGGTGGGGCGCGGCTGGGTCGAGGCGGGCGGGATGGGGGCGCGGCTGCGTGCCGAGAGTACGAAAAAAAAATGCTTTTGTTGTAAATTCTTAAGGCACTGCTATATGCCGCCACAATACACCATGAACAGTTTCACACATTTCTCGAGATTTTAATGGAAACGAACTATTGTTCGTAGTTTTTGTTAGCTTTTGCAAGAATTTTCGCAAGAACTTCACAATATTCTTTCATTTTGGAGGAACAAATCAGTCCAATAACCATTATGGAATAGTAATTAGATATACACTCTTTTTTGTTTATCTAACGTCAAATTGACAAATGACTATTACAATGCGTCTTTTCATTTCAGGCGCGAGAAATTTTATAGAGTGTTTTGAATTCTGGTTTTATTCAGCAACGAACTAGTAATCCATAAAGTTTTGTGTGCACCAGGGAGTTACTAGGGGCAAAAACTTCTACTTAACGCCCTTGATACATAAATAACAATCATTGAAGTGTACAGTATAAAATTGAAACGCATCAACCAGCAACATTTCACATTATAAATATTATCAAATTTTACGCGACACAGCACTCTGTTTTGCCAATTTATTGCGTATAGTTTAAACAAGCATAACTTTTTATACTTTTTTATTTTATGTTTTGAAAAATGTACTACCAAATATTTTTATCAAGAAGTATTGGCAGCCTTGAACATTGGGGGACCTGGGCCCAGGCCCTTCGGACCCGTGCGGTAACACGGCACTGAGCTTACGTTCGTCGTTGTAAGTGCTTGTTTCTACGTGTAAATTTTACTGCTGAGTTTGCGGCATGACGTTTCCGTTGTGAATGAGTCGTAAGGGTGTGCGTGGCGAGCGTAATCATTCCGTTAGCGTTGTGAATAAGATGTAAGAGAGCGCGTGGCGAGCGTAATCATTACGTTTCCGTTGTGAATGAGTCGTAAGGGCGCGCGTGGCGAGCGTAATCATTACGTTTGCGTTGTGAATGAGTCGTAAGGGCGCGCGTGCGAGCGTAATCATTACGTTTGCGTTGTGAATGAGTCGTAAGGGCGCGCGTGGCGAGCGTAATCATTACGTTTGCGTTGTGAATAAGATGTAAGAGAGCGCGTGGCGAGCGTAATCATTACGTTTCCGTTGTGAATGAGTCGTAAGGGCGCGCGTGGCGAGCGTAATCATTACGTTTCCGTTGTGAATGAGTCGTAAGGGCGCGCGTGGCGAGCGTAATCATTACGTTTGCGTTGTGAATAAGATGTAAGAGAGCGCGTGGCGAGCGTAATCATTACGTTTGCGTTGTGAATGAGTCGTAAGGGCGCGCGTGCGAGCGTAATCATTACGTTTGCGTTGTGAATGAGTCGTAAGGGCGCGCGTGGCGAGCGTAATCATTACGTTTGCGTTGCGAATGAGTCGTAAGGGTGTGCGTGGCGAGCGTAATCATTACGTTTGCGTTGTGAATGAGTCGTAAGGGCGCGCGTGGCGAGCGTAATCATTACGTTTGCGTTGTGAATGAGTCGTAAGGGCGCGCGTGGCGAGCGTAATCATTACGTTTGCGTTGTGAATGAGTCGTAAGGGCGCGCGCGGCGAGCGTAATCATTCCGTTAGCGTTGTGCATGAGTCGTAAGGGCGCGCGTGGCGAGCGTAATCATTACGTTTGCGTTGTGAATGAGTCGTAAGGGCGCGCGTGGCGAGCGTAATCATTACGTTTCCGTTGTGAATGAGTCGTAAGGGCGCGCGTGGCGAGCTTAATCACTACGTTTGCGTTGTGCATAAGGCGCGTGGGCGCAGGTACGCGCTGTCGCGCGCGGAGGTGGAGCGCTGGGTGCACAACCGCACGCGCGGCCACGTGAGCCTGCCGGACGGCGCGCTGCGCCCGCACTCGGCGCTGGTGCTGCTGAGCGCCGTCAGCCTTCGCGGGCGCTGGCTCAACCCCTTCGTGCCGTTCGTGACCAAGGCGCTGCCCTTCCGCAACGCCGACCTCACGGAGAGCGTGGTGCCCACCATGCAGCAGATCGTCTACACGCCCTACGCCGACCTCCACGACCTGCGCGCGCGCGGCGTCATGCTGCCCTTCGAGAACCAGCGCTTCAGCCTCGCGCTGCTGCTGCCCGACGACGAGCACGCCCTCGCCGACCTCGAGGACAGGTGACGCACGCGCTCTCCACGCGCCATACTAAAAAATTCCGCCTGATGTAAATTGCGGACCAAATAATCCATTTATTTTATGTCGCGAAACTTTGGTCGCACACTCGGGTAATAAACAGGCGTAAGAATGAGGAAATATAGGTTGGTGCGTTAAGACGCCGCGTTAAGACGCGACGCCGCGCTGCCACAGAATAGATACCACAGTAGTATCTATTTACATATGGGTATAACTCTCACTTTCCTTCTGGTCCGCAATTTACATAATCCTAAAAATTCTACCATTCCCGCTGCAGCGTCCCTGACCGGGAGGTTCTCAAATTTTCTGTCACGTCAAGGTGGCTAGTATTCAGTACTAGCTATGTAGCTAGATCGAGCTACTGTGTGGAAAAGAATCTGAGTGGCCGCGCACTTTCACTGCTAATTTTTTACCGGAACTGTACTCTACTGAACGGGAAAGCACACACACACACACACACATGCACTGAAATATGGCGCCGGATCTCACGTTCCAGCTGGGGAGAATACCCGCACCTCCCGGGATAAAGCATACGCTAAACTTAACACACTACACGGCAAACGAAACTAGTGCTAAAACAGCACTTCTTTCTCGCCCGTATTTGGATGCAAAATTACGCGAAAAGCACTCAAATTTTCGAAATATTGTGCTTGACCTTTTTCAAAAACTATCTTTAAGAAACAGATTTCATTAAGGAAAAATATTTCGATCATTAATATTTTAATTGAAGGATGACTCGAAAAAATTTTGAACTTTTGCAGTTGTCGAAAAATCAGAGTTTTCAACGAATATGAGACGTGCACCATTCTCTTAAATGTCCTTCACACTATCCAACAACAAAATTTAATAAAAAACGATGAAGCTAATTTTTAACATGTCCCTGGGGATACATGTAAATTGAAATATCGGTTTGAAATTGAAGGGCCGCGACATCAGCCAGGTCGATTAGGGAATATCAATTTTGGGGAAAATCGTCTAAATGGTTTAGCCGCTAGCGTTGTTCATAGACGGACGGACAGACGGACGGACAGACAGACGGACGGACGGACGGACAGACGTACGGACAGACGGATGGACAGACGGATGGACAGACGGACGGACAGACGGACGGACAGACGGACGGACAGACGGACGGACAGACGGAATGACAGACGGACGGACAGACGGACGGACAGACGGACGGACAGCGGGACGGACAGACAGACGGACGGACAGACGGACGGACAGACGGACGGACGGACGGACGGACGGAGGGACAGACGGACGGACGGTCGGACAGTTTTGCCGACATTCGATTTTTTGGTATTGAAGACCCCCAAAACATTGATTTTGGCTACACCACGTGTTAGAGGATTTTTTTCTAAATTTAGCAACAGAATTTATCAACTTTTTCTTTACTAGGGCCCTATAAGACAGTTTTTCTGCCATAATTTGCGATTTTTTCGCGCAGCATTACATAACTTTATCTCTACTCCATAGAGAGAAAGAAAAAATTCAATGGCTGGGTGGGTTCAGCGACAACAACCATTGCCGGCGCAGTATCTCTGACTGGGAGGTTCTAAGTCAAGGCAATGGCAAATATCAGGCACTGGCTGAATTGCTACGTTGAGCCACTGTCTAAATAGAATTCTAGCTACCGCGCTATCTGATCGCTAATTTTCCGTGTTTTTTTTTTTCGATCAATACCAGACTAATGCCGGAACAGTACTCTAATAAATGGGGAAACGAGCTACATATTGCGCTCTATCTTTTCTTTCTCATCGTTCCTGTCGCAGACGCATGCACTATACTATCACACATGTCGGGTGACCAATTGGGAGCTTCGAACTTCTCCTGACTGGGTGGTGGAGAAACCCGAAGAAACCAAGCCGACCTGAAGGTTGGCGCCCACCTCCCGTGATATAGCGCACGCTACACTCAACGAAACTTACCACTAAGGCTGTGATTTATATGCAATAAAAATAGCAAAATATACACATATGTGTAAATATATTTGGTAATATATGCAATTAAAAAAAGAAAAATATGCCAAATAGTGTAATGTAAAGTGTAATATGGAAAATATGTTTAAAAATGAAAAAAACTATACAGAAATCATATAAATTGTTGCAAGCGACAAACATTATGTCGAGGGCTTAATTTTGAAAAAGTCATTTCTTAGGAAAACAATGGGAGATGCAAATAATATGCTACATTTCACAAAATAAAAAAATATGGGTATTGTAACAAAAATATGACTTCCTCTCAATTGTAATAAAATCTAGAACACAAAAATCAAATAACTTAAAACTTGAAAATCTTGCTTTAATTAAAACTTTAAAAATTGAAAAAAAGAGACATATCAAATTCAGGCATTGGAAACATAATGCATCACCTCCGGCTAGTCTCCTTCACTACTCAGCGAACAAATAACGCACTCCCAGATCGTCTGTGCCATAAATTCACGGGCCTGACTCTTTTTAAGACTACTTCACGTTTGCGCCGTGTGTGGGCACGAATAGTCGCTCGGCGGATGCACATTTCATTTCAACTGATACTGACTGATAATGACAGGTCCTAGCGTGCTTCTCGAGCGACTTCGCACGAGTCAGGTGAGCGGCAACGCTGATCCATGGCTATAGCCACGCAAACAAATCCTCGAAAGCCCATTGCTTCAGAGTAGGTCATAGCACGTGGCGAGAGGACTGGCAGTGAAGCTTACACGCCGACGTAACTGGAGCTGTTGGGCTACTTTTCGCGGATGAAGGGTGAATATGCAACAAAAATATGCAAATATGGCCCAAATATGCAATTATGAAGATATATGCGAAAATATGCGAACTAAAAATAGCTTAAATAGATTCTAAATGCGTCAAAACATATACAATTTGTTGAAACAGGATGTTTTAGTTAACAGAAAAAAATATTCAAACGCATATAAATCACAGCCCTAATTATCACCATAGTACACTCGTAAACACTAAATACTGAATGTACCAATCAAAAACTGGTGACTACGATAGCAAAGCGCGACATTATGATCATGATCGGATTTACCTAAGAGAAAAATAATAATTTGCTTAATTATAAGTGTTCTTCCTCTTTCTTTCCTTCCCTCATCCCTTACTTACACAAACACACACACACACACACACACACGCACGCACGCACGCACGCACGCACGCACTACACTACCAATCTCGGGAGACCAGCCGAGACCTTAGAGCTTGTCCCAGCTGTGGCGATGCCCCTGTGGTGGGAGATTCATGGATGGGGAAACCCTACAAGCGAAGTTTATTTATTACGGATCTCACCATCCAGCGGGTAAAAAAACCGCCACCGCCACCACCACCATCTCCTCCTCCTCCCGTCATAAAACCTGCACTACACGTATACCCAAAACATGCACTACACTTACGCACAAAGCATGCCCTTCACTTACGGGACTAATGGCCGTAGATGTTCACGCGCCCGAAAACGCGAAACGACCGTTTCCAAGCACATGGCAGTTGTATTTGTGCAGATAGTGAATGTATTGTTTCGAGTGTGTTCTTGGGTGAATGTGGTGGGAAGGGCGGGGCAGAGGCCTGCTCGTGAGCGGAGCGCGCGCTGTCCCGCAGGCTGCGCGACGTGGAGTGCTCGGCGCTGGCGGCGCGCTTCGCGTGGCGCACGGTGCAGGTGCGGCTGCCGCGCTTCCGCGCCGCGGCGAGCGTGGCGCTGGCGGCGGCGGTGCGTGCTGCGGGCGCCCCCGACCTCTTCGCCGCCGACGCCGCCGACCTCTCCGCCGGGCTGGCCGGCGCCCACGGCCGCGGCCGCGCGCTCGACGCGCTGGCGCAGGCCGTCTTCCTCGACGTGCGCGAGGGCGGCGCCGAGGTGGACGCTTCGGCGGCGGGCGCCGACGGCCTCACCCCCGCGCAGCCCGCGCCCCCGCGCACCCGCTTCCACGTCGACCGCCCCTTCCTCTTCTACGTGCTGCCCAACCCCGCCACCGACATCCTGCTCCAGGGACGCGTCGTCAGCATGTAGGCGGAGCGGCCTCTTCAGTTAAAAGGGAGAAATGTGTATATTACGTGTTTTTAAAAAATTGACACGAGATTTAACATGTTTATTAAAACAAAAATGCTAAGAGATAACGATAAAACGTCACAGGTATGACCAAATGATATGCGTTATTCACAAGTTTGCCCTTTGGCTTTTTTTGGTACTTTTTGGCTTTTTGCTTTTTGGCTTTTTGACTTTTTGGCTTTTTGACTTTTGGGCCCGCCCTCTTCAATGCTTCGTCACGTTTTTCCTCTGTGCTCCGTTCAGATGCTTCTCTGTGTGTTTAAAGGAGAGAAATGTGTATTTTCACTTTATGTGTGTTAATAAAAAAACTGGCTCGAGATTTAACGAGTTTATTAAACAAAAATGTTAGAGATAACAGTATGTCACAAATGTCACCAAATAACATGCGTTATTCACTGGTTGACCATTTGGTTTCAGCAGCATCTATCAAGAGAGACTATGAACAATTACACTATTTTATATACGTATATTGCAAATAGAGACATGTGTATATCCAGTTTGTGAAGTGTTAATAAGTACTTGATATCAAATTTAATATTAAACAAAAATTTTAATAAAGAGCAATAGTAAGTCACAGATATGATCAAATGGCATGCGTTA
Source organism: Acheta domesticus (assembly GCA_031308135.1). Classification (NCBI taxonomy): domain Eukaryota; kingdom Metazoa; phylum Arthropoda; class Insecta; order Orthoptera; family Gryllidae; genus Acheta; species Acheta domesticus. The sequence goes on from JAHLJT010002406.1 coordinate 10,593,827, forward strand.
TTCACTAGTGTGTTTCAAGTTGAAAAATGTATACATCAAAATTGTAAAGCAATAAAGAATTCTTACGATATTTTGTTTGTTCATTGAAAACAAAAATATTAAGAGATAAAAATAGTACAGGTTGGCAAAATGACACACGTTACTCTCCAAGTTTGCTTTTATATTGACTTCTTATCTTCACTAAAAGCAAATTTGTGAACAACGTGTTATTCTGTCATCTCTGTCATCTACTAGTTATTTTTTAATACTCTTTAGTGATGGAGGCTGAAAAAATTCGAACAAAACATTTAGCAATCTAAAAGTGATTGTTGTTGGAATTAAATCAGTCACGACACAAAGAATACAAACGGACAGTAAGTAACAATGAAAGGAAAAGAGATGGTCAATATCATCGTGTTTCTCTTAAAAAGCCTTTGTGACTTGCTGTTAAATTATTCCAATATCTTTTAGTTGCATTCAAAACTGAAATCAATTATTTAAAGCATTCAACTCTAAAGACGATTGGTACATTCTTCTATTAGAATTGAATACCCCAATGCACAAAGGTTTATAATTTAAACACTAATAAATTCTGCTTCACAATTTCTTGATTGATGCTTATATTTGGAACTTCGTTATAGGCCATTCCCACACTCCATATCTTTGGTAGCGCAAAGGCTATTATATATGAAAAACGTAACACTTCTCTTATACTAGAAAGATATGTGATCAGTGCAATGAAACTACCATGTACTCTCACAAAAATGAACGCCATTCAGATGTTTCCAAAAATTTATTTTCATTGGTTTACTCAAGCGCATATTTCTCTCTACTCTCCACCGCAACTTAGGTCTACATTTAGCGCGACATTCGCATACTGAATGTTAAACACGCATTGGATAATGGTCCGCGGGGCAAAAACGCAAATAATTTCCAGCGCTAAAGTTCGTGCGTAAAAAACATCGCGCGCTCATTGAAGCGAGCTGCGCCGCTGTGTTTACGGTGTTAATGGTCGCGCGCGCTGCGGCGTCCGCTCGCCGAGCGTTGACGCGCGCGACTCGAGTCCGCGCTGCCCCTGAATAGCCTCCTCCGACTGGCGCCAGCTGCCTCCTTCCATTTGCATTTCACATTTATTTGAACTGCAATTGGGTATGACCCGGTGGCAGTTAATTAACAATAATTACCATGATAATAATAATAATAAAATAGTACAAAACAATGTACAATACAATAGTACAATACAATAGTACAAATCATACTATCTCTTTTTTTAAATTTTATTTCTTCTTGTTCGACATTTCTGCCTTTCAAGGAAGTTTACATACGATTACATAACGTTTTAGGATGAACCATCCTGAGGTCTCTGTCAGTATTATTTCTGTAGAAGTTTGTTAGAAAAAAAGAGTTGGTATTGTTGCGTGTACGAGAGTGTAATAAAGAGAGAGAGAGAGAGAGAGCAACAGTTTATATTTTCAGTTAGTTAGGGAGGCTTGAAAATGTCTTTAGGGTATCGTGAATGAATTCTCTGTGGTTGGTTGTAATTTTTACCTAAATGGTAAGTTTCTGTGGCTGGGGATTCAGGTAGTAATTCATAAAAGTTTTTTGAAAATTTAATTGTGTATCTCTATTATACTATCTCTAATATTAAGTTTTATAACAATCCTTTCGACTCTACTATGATATACAGCAATTATATGTTGGTGATACTAAAATTCAATACAAGCTACATAGATATTGGCTAAATTAGACTGAAAACAAAAGGCATTTAGCACGTTCACTACATTTCACTGCACTACACTACACTACACTGTTTTGCTTTGAATTACACCAACCAGGATTTCACCACACTTCACTGCACTACACTGTTTTGCTTTGAATTACGCTAACCAGCATTTCACCACACTTCACAGTACTTAGTTACTCATTTAACATCTATCTTTCTCAGCTTGTTTTAACTTATTTCTAAAACTTCGGACACATAGAGGAAAGGCTTTGAAAGTTGCTGCGGGTAAATTGTTCCAATCTCTAATTGCTCTGTTACAAAATGAGAATTTCCGAAGATCTGAATTTTGTTTCCTTGTTCGAATTTTGTGGATGAGATCACTTCGGCGTAAATAATTTGTTTTTTCCAGTCTAACCATTTGCTTTTTATTGGAATTGTAAGTTACTTAGATCAGTACTATAGTACTTTTACATATGTATTCTTGGCGACTTAAATTAACCTAAAAACTAACTACTCAGTGTAAGGGAGCTCATAAAGCGCCTTACTAATTCTCCAATTTGGACTGTATGTTTAAAAAAGCTTGAATTGGGAACCTGTTTTTAAATCTTTTACAGTAATCTGGGATTTGAACGAGGTTGAAATGGGATAGGTCGTTTTGTTTGATGTAAGAGTAGAATTTGTTGGAGATCTTATTAATGAATGAAATGATGTATGGGATATTTAATTCTTTGTGCAATTGTAGATTTGAAAGGAACCATGGGGCTTGAGTTATTTTTCTGAGGTATTTATTTTAAACGATTTGGATTTTGTCATTGTTTAAATTGGTTCTTGAGGAATTTAGCCAGATGGGACACGTATAGGTCATAATAGGTCGAATAATATGTTTGTGGAGGGCTATTGCTTTGTTTAGAAAGCTGCCACCTGAGCACAGCGCCACGACCAGATTTTCATGACCTTCACTTTTCACATTTTCGCACTTAATTCGTGAGAAGAGAAAATATAGTAATCATGCGCCGGAAAACGGCGGATTTTCGACAAAAAACACTTTTTGACGGGCCCTAGGTAACAAAAGAGAGTGTAAATGTTCTTATATAGAGCAAATTACTTCATCTAATACGTCGATTAGAGAATCATGGGTTAGAATCAATATTTTGTAGATCATTGTAAACAAAAAAACAAAAACGATTGACTGCAAAACGTTTGTCTGCCTGTCGATGATCAACGTTGGCGCTTAAACCGTTTAGCTGATTTTCTTCAAAATTAATATTCCCTAATTGATCTGAACGGACTCAAGGGTTTGGAAGTTTCAGATATTTTGATTTCTGAGGGAAAATTGAACAAATCTTCAGATTAAAAAATTCTCAAAAAAGGCTACATTTTTTTTATTAAATTTTCTTTTCAGATAGCGTAAACCACGTGTAAGTGAATGACGCAGATTTTATGTTCTTTGAAATCTCATATTTTTGGAAAATTGCAAAAGTGCAATGTTTAAGGGCATTTTATTAACGCGATCTGTTGTCTTAAGTCAGATTTTGAAATGAGGTCATGTACAATTTTTCGAAAATATCAGTAGTTTTCGTGTAATTTTGCTGGAATTGTAGGCAATTTTAATTTTTTTATTAATGTTGTCCTCAAAACCTGCTCCAATTTTTTTCTTAAAATGTTTTCTACGGATAGAATAAGGGATTCTTAAAAGAATGGTGCGGGTCTTATTTTTGTTGAACTCTGAAATTTCGAAAATTGCAAATTTATAATTAAAGAGAGCAAAGTAGGTGTTGTAGCACCATCATATTTTTGTATTACTTTGTTATGCTGCAGTACCATGAGGAAATGATTTGGAATCAGCTCAACAACTCGATCTCGAATTCGTGTTGAGGATGTTTGTGCTGTAACGTTGCACTCACGTTAGGATTAATGTCTATTAGAACCTCAAATGAAAATAAAATGATTTTAAAGTTGCAATAATGTAGTGAAAAATGATAATTTAACAATGTTAAAAATGTATCATAATTAATTAATAATAGAATTTTATATCATCTAATTTACATAATAATTTAGCCCTTTTTACTATTTCAAAATATAGTAAAAGTAATAATGATAAAAGATCAACTAATAACAAAATAAGATAATTTAAAATTTACCTATATAATATTATTAGATCTACAATATAATACAAAATGTAGATCTAATATAATATTATTAGATCTACATTTTTGCAGCTCCGAAGAGGTCTACAATGCTGGACAAAACGTCAGCCTAAAATGAAAATAAAGTTATTTTAAATTTGGAAACTTTAGTGATTCACAAGGTTTTTGTCTACGTAATATATTGATAGTTGTTCAGTGCATCCATCAGCATTAACAAAAAAATGTTATGAGAGTAAATGCATCTCCTAATGCGCGTCATACATGGCTTAGTAACGGTGCCATTGCCGTGTGCTTCACTAGCGTTATCAAAAGTGGCTTATTTTACGTAAAGAATATCCTTAATAAGGTTTTTGCTTAGTATGGTTGACATATATAACCCTCACTAGTGTGGTTGTTTCATTTTTATTAAGGAACCCCCTACTGCTGGAAATGAAATGAGTTTCACGTCAAACTCGATGGACGAGTATTGGCATCCCCTTGCCGCTGCCCCAGTCGCTTCAGCCAATTGACCGAGCACGAGTGGGAGCAAGAGCGCCGGAGCCCGGAAACTGCAAACTTTCCGCAAAAAATCAACACTTGACGAGCATCTGGTTCAGTTTATTGGATTATGTCTGCTATAACAGAGTGAGTTCTCTCAAACGAGGTCTCCCTCGGACCGACGATCGATCTGCCTGAAGCAGCGTGCGAGTTTTATATCGAAGTCAAATTGTATCATGTGTGGTGAGCCAACAACACTATCTTCACCCGCAATACATGCGGAATCAAGTAATGACTTATTTCCTCTGCATTTGCTAGGAATATTAACGAATTCTGACTCTACAAATCGATGCCAAAGTCGCGAAGGCAAGACATTTGGGAAGAGTGCGTTATTAATTTAACACTAACCGCCTGTAGCAGCTAAAATGCGTCTGAACAGAAACAAACTAAATAGTTTTCCAATACGTAGTACACACACTGCCCAAGAAAAACAAATAAAATACTTCGTGGTTTCAGCCGAGGTCTTGTGGTAATTGCTTCGGGGGATTTTCCCCATCTTCAGTGGCACAAAAAAAGCAACGTTATTATCGAAAAAACGAACTAATGTTAAAAATGAACAAACAGATGTAAAATGCAGCATACTCATAAATATATTTACTTCTTTTCCCCACCTCACACTTAAGGTTAGACAAAATCGCTACTGCATTTAATGTGGATTGAGAATTGCGTTAACCTCAATATGAGCATATTTTGACCACGTTACCTGAGGAAATATTCGTCTTCACTGAAATTGAAGATGATTGTTTTAAAATTCATTGTATTTATTTAACATTGGATCACATTTTAGATAATAATGTTGCTTGTTTGTAACACGGAACATGGGGAACGTCCTCCGAAAATAGTTTGGAGTAATATGTGTTAAATACATTATTTGAACTTTATACATTGTGGTCTGATTACCTCTAATCATACATCTATAAATAAAATACTCTTATAACACTGCAATAAAACTAATAATTTAACAAAAATAGTCTGCACTTATACTGCAATAACATAGTATAGTACACAAATGGTACAACACTTCTTTAAATACCCAGAATATCAAAAAAGTCACTGAATCATACCGGACCACATGAATAGTAAATATTTAATAGTGTTTGACCTTTTTCTTGGAGCCTTTCTGTCGCATAACGTTAACTTTGTCGTAAGCAATGGTGAATTAACTTTGGAAGTTCCGTCGGTACACACAGTACAAGAATAGGCGAAAAAACAGTCAAATACTTGCATTCTTCAGTAAAAATTGAAACTATTTTGTTGATTTTGGATTTTTCCAAGTTCCTGCGTATTTAACTAGGAACCGAGGTCCGAGGAACAGTTACTCGATGACTTAGCAATGATGAAGTGAATAGAGTGAAATATTTCGCAAACATAAAGTAGAAAGTAATAATTACACTGCTGTTTGTGAAAGTTGCAACATTCAGAAGGAATGGTCGAAATCACTTAAAAATCGGTGGATGTGTCGAATAGTGTATCCATAAGAAGTGGTTAAATTTGCAGATGGTGTGCACATTAGCCACGCAGAGCTCTCTTTTGTGTGACAAGTCAGGTCAGTGTTACGCCACATCTAGTCGGTGCAGAGCCATCAAACAACGTGAAATCGTGCAAACAAGTGCCAGTGTGCCTCGTCGGCGCCAAAGGGCGCTCTATCAGCATCTGATTCAAAGGGGGCAGAAGGACCGTTCTCTGAGAAGCGGGTTTGTCATTCCGTGACACTGCGCCTCAAACGGGACGCGCTGCTACGACAGTGATGCGTCTGTGGAACCAGTGGATAAGAGGAGGGTCGTACACAGCGACGTACGAGTAGTAGACCACACAAAGTGACCACAACGCGAAATGACCGCCATGTTGTTCGCATGGCCATAACCGGGAGAAAGGCGTCGTCCACAGTGTTGGCTCGAATTTGGAGCAGTGCAACGGGTGTGGTCATGTCTGCGTCGAAGGTTCGACACCGTCTGCTGGGGGCTGTACTGGTGGCACGCATACTACCACTGCGTTGGATTCCTTTGTCCAGAATCTACCAACACCTCAGACAGCTATGGGCACGTGAACCTGTTCATTGGTGTGCTGAGTGGCAAAATGTGTTTTCGGACAAGTTCCGCTTAAATTTGTGGTACAGAGATGGCCGCGTACGCGTTCGAACTACTGTGGTGAACGCAATCTGTCAGCATGAGTTGTTCCGCGCCATATCGGACAAACGCCAAGTGTGATGTTTTGGGCGCCATTGGCTGCAATGTGCGATCTCGCTTCATACGTATTGAGAGCAATCTGAACAGCAACCGCTACATTATAGAGGTTTTAGAGCACGAGGTACTTACCCTCCACATGCCATATTTCAGAAAGAATGCCCGTCCTTGTGGGGCGAGGAATGTCCAAGCTTTCTGCGAAGAACGACAGGTACCACTTCTTCCCTGGCCCGCATGTTCGCCTGATATGTCGTCCATCGAACATGTCTGGGATGTGATTGGTGGGCAACTTATTCGTGCTGGTCCCCCTGCAGCCACTGTCGATGCTTTGTGGTCACGCATAGAAACCGCGTGGCAGTGTGTTCCCAGCAGTATATCCAGGCTCTCTTTCAATCCATGCCACGACGTCTAGAGGCTCTGATGGCAGCGCGTGGCGGCTTCACATCGTACTCAATTCTCAAGGTCAAAATGAAGGAATAGTTTTGTAATTCTAATCATTTGTATATTGTGATATTCCTAAGCTGTGGAATAGATTTCATTGTAATAGTATGTCTCCTTCTTGGTACTGCAATTTTCATAAACATCAGTGTAGAACAAGCAGTGGTAAAATAATGTTCAGTAGAAAGGTATCCATTCTCATAACTCATTAAACACAAGTGTTCCCTAATTGTAGGCACAATTACTCATTTTAGCAAGCTAAAAATATTTTATTTTATTCCGATTATTCCCCAGTTGCAAAGGTGAGACCAGTTTATTAATTGTTATTACAGGCAGGGTGACGTAGTTCAGGGCATCAACTGATTTCACTGCAATGCCTCTGACCAAAAGGTGTTGGATTCGAGTGGCAGGATTTTCGACACTAGCTAGATAGCTAGGTCGAATTCAGAAGCTGTCTGGAGGAGAATTTTAGAGATCGGCTACTCTGATCGGTAGATTTCAGGACTGTCTCCGATCAATACCAGGTGAATGCCGGGGTAGTGCTCTAACAAACGGGGCACGTACCGCACAGGATTTTTCCTTCCCTTCCCTCATCGTATCTTCGTTACTTACATACTCTTACACTTACATGCCCTGCAATACCACATGTCGAAAGACCAGTCGTGCGCATAGAGCGTGTCCCGGGTGGTATGGTCCCCCCTGGGGAGATACCTTGACGTGGAAACCCTCGCAACCCTACGTGTAGCGCGGCACCGGAAATCACTCTCCAGTAGAGGAAGAACTCTACCACCTCCCGGAAAATTTGAAAAAAAACTTGCATTGCACTTACAGGACTAGGTGTAGCGGTTGACCAGAGCAGTTGACAAGCCCGGAAACACGAAATAATCAATGACGCTAATTACAACTGGTGAAACCGTTAAATCAGAATCCTCATTTGATGATCAACGAACCGTAATCGTCCCATAAACTGTGGTACGGAAGTATTTATCGGTATGCGTACGGGATCCGGGAAATCGCTGAAGTGCTGGCAACCTCATTTTCGACAATGTGATCGCGTTCAGCGCGAAGCATCCGCAGATAATGCAGACTACGTTCAATGATTTCATTCGCAGCAACATGAGTGGAGATGCATATCGGATATGAAGTCGGGAGGTCCGAATGGTCACCGCAGGGTGAGAGCGCTGCGGTCGCTATTAATACTCTGAGTCTGCGGATTGGCAGGCAACGGGGCGGAGTATAAATTCAGCCGTGGGCTCAGCGGATCACAAACAGGGTCATAAAACTCCATTTTGCGCAATCATTTCTGCTGACAGCGGTCACGCACGGGCATGTTGGGCCTATCAATTCGCTACTTATATCAGCGTTCCAATTCCATGCGCGTAACGTCCATATTGAAAAATAAATTGCTACTGCAGCCTTTTAATTACACTATTCATGTGTACACAAGAAAGAAATATGAGGTCTATAATTTTCGTCAATTTCATGTAACGTGTTTCACAACTGATTACGTTTGAAAGCACTGTATTATTCGAATAAAATGAAATGAACCTTCATGCATATCCTGTGTTTCCCCTTTCTAAAGTAATAGGAAGCCGGCAAAACCTTTAATTTCGGGAGAGATTTTGCGAGTTAGATTAATTTGTTCCAGAAAGTGGAAATCTTTTTATCCACTGAAAAATAAATTATTTAAGAAGCAATCGATATGTTTACTCTTTCATATGATTAAACAATCTACTTTCAACAAACCATTTAGTGATTCAATGCGAATCGAACTTTGCGCGTAATTTTTATCTTGTAGAGTTTAAAAAAAAAATAAAAATGTAAAATGAGGAGTGATAAATGTTCTGTTGTGCGCGATATGAAAGTAACTGAATGAAACTCTCTCATCAAATTTCGGGCGTTGATCCAAAAGGATAAAAGGAGGAATTATAAACACTATGGATAATAATTAAATGTGGTTAAAAATTAACCCACAATTGTCCCTTAAATATTATTTAATTTTTATGGTATCTGTAAACAATACAAACAAATCGAGTCACTGTATTATTTATTCAGCCGTTACCATTTCAAAGATTTTTGCAACCTTTCACATGCCACTCACTTTAACCTCTGTAAAATCAGCGCTGCTCCCACAAGAATCAAATCCCGTCTCCCAAAATATCTGCTCCGTCCCTCATAACTTAAAGAGATAGTTACCTCACCTCTGACTCTATGTCCTTCTCTCCTCTTACCTCTAATTTCAAAACAATAACAGTCGTCATACAGGTGCCCAGTGGGGAGGTCCTCGCTCAGAATTAGGGTTTTGGGACGCTCAGTTGCTAACGCCTTCAGACCCCAATAGTGCATCTATTAATTGTATAATATTTATAAACTAACCCAGAGGCGTATCTAGGCATTCAGGCGCCCATGGCAAGCATAGAATTTGCGCCCCCGTGGGGATGCTTGAAATTAAGGTTGTTATTTGTTTTCAAGGGTGTACTGTAAATAGAGACCCTTGTGAGTGGCGCCCATGGCACGTGCCATGCTTGCCATACCGTAGATACGCCACTGAACACCCTAGATACACCACTTTATTACTTTTATATCTGCATATTATTGTTATCTGCATTTTGCGTGCTTTAGTAATAAAGCACTTAAAAGCTGTCTCGTTTTGTAGTGTGTCTTGCAGGCTACATGTGGTACTCAACAAGATAAAAATATAATAATGAAAATATAATAATATAAATGAAGATCTTTATCACTGAAAGCTGATAAAAAGTCCACACGTTTTAAATTCTTACACATGTCTTAAAGATTTTTACGCAAATCAAGTTACACAATATATACAATTTGTTTATTTTTTAAAACAATTTCATTCGCACAAATTATGTCTCTCTGTTAACAAAAATCAAACTTTTGCAGTATTTATAACCTCCGCGTTCTTATTTATAACAGAGAACATACAAAATTACAATGTTGCTATTAATCAATAATGGGCCAACATTGAACGCGAATTAAATCAAACACCAGCCAATGCAAATATTTTGTTGTCGTGACCGTTTTGAAAACATGATTTGAAAAATATACCCAAATAATCAATGTAAAATTAGTTCGAATTTGAAGCACAACATACCAACGCTATTCAACTAGAAATTAAAGGACAGATAAAGTTTGTATTAGATTGAGACTAATGTTCAGAAAATGAATTCCGAATTTAATAGAAAACTTAATAATCTTTATTTAGCGAAAGCCATTGGCCTAACTCCCAAATATTGAGTGAATTATTAATTTCATAGGATTTAAAGAAAGTGCACCCGGCGTATGAGGCAACATTCTCCACTTCTCTCCAGTTCTAGCGGTCCAATTAGCAAGATCATTGGATTGAATCCGTTTTGCAGCTTGCTGCCCGAGTTGGCCCTGCTGCAGGCGATGGAGAGAGGATGCCTAGTCGTTACGAGATTCCAACGCTCTTCCCCCTGGAGGCCAAGGCCCCGGGACCTCCGACTTAACCACAGGCGTGTAGCAGATAACCACGGTTTTAGATGAAGATTCGAACCGTCACAACTTATGTGTACATCCTGGCCAGGAGTTTACAATGACTTAGCGATCACGGCTAAATCGACATCTGACATTCAGGAATGAAAAAATTGCTTATATGTTTCTTTTAGGATATCTACGTCTATTGAAGCAATAAAATTTCCAAATTACTGCACAGACATTCAAACGACGCTCCTGAAATGACGCAACATTCTCTATTTCCCTCTAGTTCTAGCGGTCCAGTTGGCAAGATCATTGGATTGAAGCCATTTTGGAGCTTGGTGCCGGAGTTGGCCCTCCTGCAGGCGATGGGGAGGATGTCTAGGCGTAATGAAATTCCAGCGCCCTCCCCCTGGGGCCAAGGACCAAGGACCTGCCGTTCTGCTTCAGAGCCCGACCCTTGTCCCGGCACCCGCCCTCTTCCCCTCGTGCCACTTAAAGCAGCCGCTCACCATCGCTTCTAAACTGCAGGCGTTTGAGAATTGTTTGGAAGAAGAGACATTGAGGACCCAGGCATAGGGTGATATGGATAAAAATTAGCTACTATTTCTCGAGTTTTCAAAACAATTGCTTCTAACTGTATGAATAAAAGGCGTGAGTATTTGCTCCTATTTTGAGCAATTTATCCATTGATGAGAAACTGCTCGGCTGAGGAGCAATTACTTACTTTTCGTGTGAATAAAATGGAGAATTTGCTTCTAGTGCGAAGCATTTACTTCGAATTTTCGAAGCAACCTCTGTAGGTGACTCAAGTCATATTGAATGGATACAAGAGAGGTTATACACGACTGCTGTGAGCTGGTTATGAGGTTCTAAATAGTGTGTGAACGAATGGTGAAAGGTTTTCTATGATTTCGCCAACCATGCACGTCAATTGTACCACTTAACCTAACACCGTCGACCCCATCAGGAACAAGCATTCGTCGCCATGACGGAAAGATCACGCGCGCGCGCAACGTGCGGTAACGTAGACAAGCAAAACAGACGAAAATCGACCATTCGCAACAGATCAGTTAGTCAGCAATTACTCAGAGAGAGAAGTAAATGCTCCGAGATTCACAGAGCAAAGAAGCAATTGCTTTTGAGAAGTGGTAGTTGCTACTTGCACTCGTGAGCAATTGCTCTGGAGCACTTACTTATTTTTATTCATATCGCCCATTGAGCGTAAAATACGCTATTTTGGCAAGTACGGCATTATGACGTATGTCAATTTGCACGACAATTATACGACGTATGTCAATTTGTTGGATAAGTAATGATTGATCGATCTAAGTTTCAATGCATGTCAGGTGTGTGGTCGTATAAGAGGAAAGAATAGGACAAGAAAAATAAAGGAAATATCGCACGTGATCCGTTACCCGTTTGCATCCTGCTCCCGCATTCAGCAGTTGTTCACTGGAGAAATCTCCGATCAGATCAGCCAGCCTCTATAATTCTCCTTCAGTCGGCGGTTGAGTTCGACAGAATTTTCTCGCTAGTGTCGATAAACCGACACCGTCGCGTCGGGACTCGAACCTCAGGACCTCTCGGTTCGCATTGCTGCGAACAACGATAATGCTGGATCTGAGGTTAATCAGCCGGTGGACAAATTAAGGTATTTGAAAATACAAATGGAAATCGATACGCAGGCTTCCACGGCTGGGTACAATACGAGGGTTGCTGGAAACGTTTCTGGAAATGATATGAAAAATTATAAAAGAAACTTGGGAAATGGTTTTATTGCTTTTCGAAGTATTCGCCTTTGGGATTTAAATGTTGTTTAAAACGCCCAAACAAGAGTGAGAAACACTTCTTTCTCCCTATAGGAGGCACTACATAAATTAATGTCCGGAACGTTTAAATACGCTCCTTCAGACGCGAAAAATTGCTCACCATGCATTTTAATTTTGATTGTTGGAAACCAAAAAAGACATTTTATGATATATCCTGTCAATACGGATAATGGGGCGTAGTTTCTACATTTGTGTCGCTGAACTTTCAACGGTATAATGCGACAAATGCGATCTAGCATTGTCGTTGTTGAGAAGGATTTGCCTACTTCATTTATTTCTTTTTAACCCTCCAATTACTTCAAGCAAACAAACTGTGGTGTATCGATGAGCGTTTAGTTAATGCCACGGATGGTACATGTCCAGTTACACCAAAGAAACAGGGGACCATTGGCTTCCCAGCACTACGTGAACGGACAAATTTGGTTGGTTTGAATTCATCCTGAAATACACAATTCGTAGATTACTTTTTAGTTTTAGATTCGTTGTAATAAACCCACGTTTGTCACCAGAAACTGTGTTAAAGAATAAATTTGAACAATCTCGGCTGAAGTTATTGAGCATTTAATTGCAACATTTTCACGATGCTGTTTTTGTGCTTCTGTCAAATTGTGTGAAATCCAACGCCAGATATTGATGAAAAATCATGTGTATTGATTTCATGTCATTGCCCAAGGGTGCTTGAATCTCTCGGAATGTCACTTGTCTATCTCCTTAATCAGTTCTCGCGCAGCATCAACATTAGTTGTAACAACAGATGTTGCGGGATAACCCTCCCGAAATTCGTCACTCGGAGTGATGCGACCACGCTGAAATTCTGAAAACCAATTGTAAACACTGCTCTTGAATGGGGATTTATTCCCAAAATCCGTGTGAAGTCGATCGATGCAATCTTTCGGTGTCAAACCACACTTGAAATCATAAAACATTGTACGGAAGTGTTCACGTGAGATTTCCATGTTCACACTCACCTACTTTATTAAAAATGCTATGCACTCACAACTAGACCATTTTTGTGTGGATTATTACTTGAATTTCGTAACAAATGTCAAATTTTACTATCGTGACAGTTGAAGAACGCACACAGGACATGGCCTACTAGATTCCTGAAATGTTTCCCAGCAACCTTGTCAGATATTTGGTTGTCCGAGAGGCGCCGTATTTTAGGTACATTTAGTAATGTTTCTCCCATCACACTGCAGCCTTCCTCAGGGTGCGGAGGTGAACGGCTGCCGGTTGGTCGATCGATCGGCCAAAGCACAGAAAGCATTGCAAGGGAATGTTTAATCAGCACGCCCTCCCCGTAGCGACTTCAGTTTGCAACTTTAAATGTGACAGAAGTTCCATGATCTCCACTATTTGAATAAGAATTGGGAATTCTTGTTTTCATTGTCAGTTGAATATCATTTTCCAGTCTTCTTAGAATTGTGGGTTTAGTACTTTTTCGCAACCTGATTAAGATTCTTGATTTATTTTTTCTGAAACCTAGAAAACACAAAACCGGAATATTTCATTGATTGATGTAAAACTAGAATTACATACACATTTTAATACTTATTATTATTATTATTATTATTATTATTATTATTAAGTAAGAACTTCAATGACTACGTGTCTAGCAATAAGCAAACATTTGACTGTTTTGAAATAACCAGAAATCATTATATAAATCATATCATTTATCTTTATAAAAATTTCAATTAAAATGATGGATATTGTGATGCAACCGCCCACGTCTGATGCAGATTCTTTGGAACGGAATCGGAAGGGGGTCACACCACAGAATGGAAGCACCGACACACTGATGGTATGACGGTCATTTCCGTTGTAGCAGGTGGGGACATGCGCTAAATTTATTTAAAAGAGGCGCCAAGCGCACGCCCACTTACCTGCGATTTTCCTGCCGGCGTTGAGCGTCTCAGGGGTGAGTGCCCTGGGTCGAGGGATTGCATTGGTTTCTTTGTTTTAAAATAATAAACACTTGACTCAGAATTTAGTCTTTTTCACCCGTCCAAAATGGCGGGGACTCATTTATTATAAAAACTGTTCTTGCAAACACTGAATTACTGTTTTTGGCTATCAAATAAGTGATGATGATGAAGGTGACTTACAAGTTGATGATGGCGTAATGGCTACGTCACCGCGACGGGATTGCTCACCGATCGATGGATTGATGCGGCAGGACCCACAGGAGCGTTGGAACGCCAGCCTCACAATTGTCCCTCGTGATGAAGGCGCCGGCGCTCGGGATGTCAGCGGTGAATGTCGGCAATTACGTAGCGCTGGCGCGCGTCTCAGGCCGTCACACGATCACCTGGACCACGTATGATGTTGGAAGCCAAAATCTGGCTGTTTGGAATAAATTCCGCGGTTAGACGAAGGCCGGGCAGGTCTCGTGGTGGTCGGCTCAATGTTTGCCTCTCACCAACCGCTATTGTCGTCTTTTTACCGTTGCTCTCACTAATGATCTCTAAAAACCGATGTTCGGCCGCTCTCTAACTGTAACTTTTAAGTTGTTGAAAATTTCGACTGTCCTATGCTATTTCTGCTCGACCACCCTCTCTCGTGTTTTTCGCCCGTCTGAAATTCCAGCTTCTCGCTGTGTTTCTCCCCTCTTTCTTTCTTTCGCACCATGCAAGGGTTATCACGTGCTTCCTGCCCTAGCGCTCTCATAGGTCGGTTTGTTGAGTTCCAGAATTTTCTATGTTATTTTGTGAGCTGATTGGATAAATGATCTCTTCCTTTCGCGGCCATTGGATGTCTTTTGTTTAGCACAGAGAAGTGCGCACATGGTTCTTTTGTCGTGGCATTTGATGTGTTTATTGAACTTAGGGGATTATCTTGCTGCGTGCTAGCGCCAAGACCCTAACGTAGTTGTTCCAGAAGTCAATCATTCTGTAGTATGGACAAAGAGGGTTGAATTTATGGTGGAGGGTTTCGGGAGGCCTGCGCAGCTGTGCGGAACTGATTCAAGCGGCGCGAGGGCCGCGTTGTCCTTGCGAGCTTCTGGCGTGACGCTCGGGTGGCGAGTGCGATGGTCAAACGACACATCGCAATATTGACAGCATATAAACTGAGAAATACTTACATTTTCAAATCCATTGTCTAATTTGGCATGTGGACGTTATGTGTTGAAATTTTTTGGCACGACCGTAATTATGTCTCGTTTAATGTCCGTTCTTATGCAGCATTATTGTCATTACATATTTACATTGGATTATATGAATCATCAATAACTTCCAAGAAACACACAATTATAGGGAAAGCTGAAGTACTATCTTGGAGTTTTTATTGGTCATCAAAAATGGAAGTTCGAAGAATAACCATAATCAATGCCTTGACGTCTGTCAATCCATTAATTAACGGTTATTCTTGCTGTGGACTGAGGGGTCTGGTGTTTGAATAGCAAAAGCTTTCACGTCCTAGCTCCGCTGCGTCGTGGGCCCGAATGACCAATAGAGCTACAAAGAAAGAAGAAAGATAGAAATGTCAAGTCTGGTGACTGTGGATTTCAGAGAGAGCTTTCCTTTCCAACGACTTTCCGCTATGACCATAGTAGCGTAAATTTCAAACTTCAGCTCAATTTTGGCTTGGATTTTCTTCGCTATTCCCAAACCAACATTCGCTAATTCAACTATGCCTAATTTTCCGTGGCGAGGCATAGGCATCAAGTGAGCTCCCTTTCCATACAAAATTCCTCTTTTCCCTTACCATGCAAATTTTGCTATGCTCCTTTCGTCATGTAGCAGCGAAAGAAGTTATCATTCGGTCGACGAAGTAGGCGATTTCAATTTAGCTCAGAGGCTGCTTTTACGTTTGAGAACTTTTTTCTTGCAGTAAATCTACAACATGGAACAGTCAGATTTACTCCGAAGAGAGGCGTATGATGGATTTTTCATTTGTAAAAATTCAGTTTTGATCGGGTGTGAACCAGAGACCTCAGATAAAACAGTCCCACACGCCAATCGTTACACCACCGAATCCGCAATTATCTCATTTTTCAACATCTGGATGGTACAGAACGGGAGCTGTAATGCATAGTCTGTCATTGCATGTAATGCAATGTCTTCATTAAAATTGTATAAGCGAAAGTAATGTTTCATTGTTTAGAATAAATTGTATTGGTGTTTCAGAATAATTAGGAAAGGGTTGAATGCTTACTTTGGATTCGAAAGTAATCATTACATACGTTAACTTAGCTTCACCTAAAACTCAATTTAAATATCGTAATATTTTCTTAATTTCTTTCTTACAACCCAGATTCACTTATTCGTATTACAGAAGTACAGAAGATTGCGCACAATTTAATTAAAATAGCGAAAATGGCTAACTTTCTGGCAGTCTCTAAGGTTCGCAGACGTTAGAAGGGGCACGAGTCTTACAGTAAATGGTTTGAGAAAATCCTATTTATTCCTTTGCGGTTACCAAACACTATGACACATGGATTTATGTGGTAGTTCATGAAGTTAGTCTCAGAGCAAAGGACTTCTGCTTGGTGCTGAACAATGTGCAGATTTCATTGCATTTTAATTGAGATCTTAAGGACTTATCTTTCCCTAATACATTATTATTAATATTATCAACGTAACGTGTTGCGTGATAATGTCCCCTCCCCCTCACTCCCTCTCTCCCCTCCCTCCCTCCCTCTCTCTCCCCCATCGATATATCTCCCACTCTCTCTCCCTCTTTCCCCCTCCCCCTCACCCCACCCTCTCTCCCCCTCCCCCTTCCTCCACCTCTCTTCCCTTCCCACTTCCTCCCTCTCCCTCCCCCATCCTTCTGTCTGTCTGTCTCTCTCGTGGACCTACAATACATTTCGCTTTATTTGTAACTGCTCCGCAATATTCCAATCGTACTTATTCCGTCCGGAGCAGCTGTTGCATGACTAAGATGTGGAGACGTTGCGTTACGGTTAGCTCATACGTAACCTTTTAGTGTACTAAATAAGTACAGTATAAAAGTGAAAGAAATCGAGAACAAACATGTACATACGTTTCAACTCTCTCTTAACGGTGCCTGCACGCATCCACCATTTCGCGTCGTAACGTATGCTAAACGTTATTCTGCTCCTTCTCGGAATAAATTTCTGTTAATTACTGCATATTAATCCGATTATCTCCTTTTATCTGGAGTGGTGAGTTTCGAATATACGGTGGATTATGTGGCATATGATTATTACGTAATGTCTCTTAGGTTCCCTATCCACTCACGTCGCCTGCCAGGGCCTTCTAACTCCCATATAACGTGGTGAAGACCATAACAGTATCGAGCTCTCCTCTATCACCTTCTTACAGGAACCATAATAAGAACGGCTGCTAACGATACATTAAACGTGCGTGGCTGCTGCGCAGGTTCGCGAGACGCAAGCAGGCGCGTAATGTTACGAAAAACAGCGTCGATGTGGGCGCTTCCTTCAGTGGTTTCTTATGTGTGTATATTACGAATAATTGAACATTTAAAAGACACTTTTCGTAACTCTCACAAATTTGCCAATTTTTATGTGCGGAAATTGGCGAGCCTAACCTGCAACTGCACTCGACGACTAGCGCCTCCTATAGTAGCACCCTCGAGCTCTGTCTCCGGTTTTGATGGAGAGTTGCAAGGCCCTGTCGCCTGCCTTGGCCGAAAAGAAAACTTCCGTTCGACGGGGATCACATCATACCGGCGCCCGACCGTAGCGAACTCTACCTGGCAATTTTTTTTACTGTCGTTGTCTGCGTAGAGCGCGCATTCCAAACGTCGTTGACGCTCTCGCAGAAGTCAAAATGTGCCTAGATTTTTATATTTAGAAAAAAAGGGTGGACACAAGATATCAACTTTTTCGTTACCAGGGCCAGGCAGTACGAGGTTTTGTCGAAAATTCGCAGTTTCACGATTACAATCCTTTCTATTTTCTCTAAATAATGCGAGACATTAAAAAAGAACTTAATGAAACGTACGTGGAGTGAAGCTACATTTAAGCCGTCTGAGAGTTTGCTGAATAGATCAAGGATAGAGATGAGATTTTGAATGTTAAGAAATGCATGCACTATTCTCGAGAAATATGTGAAACTATAGCTCTAAGTCTTATTCTCTACAAAAACATCAGTTATCTTTTGTGAATTCGAAAGAACAGTGAGAAATTTATTTCACGTAAGGTAACGCCATGATGCAATGTCAGAGGAAACAGAATATCTTAAATATTGACTTAAGAAAATCCAGTGCCTTTTGCTCCAATAATGTTAATAACATTTATGAAAGTAAAACTATTCATTCATTCATTAAAGAGCGTTCAGCACGTCATATTTGTAATAAGTTCTGTCACCACTTTTCTGTCATTAGCAAACCGTGGCGCAAAGGGACCAGGCCGGACAAATTTCTGACTTGCGGAAGCTGCTCATTGAAATCCATTTCTATCTGCGCGAGGAATATCGTGGGAGCCTTTGGAATACATTTGCGTGCGCGCTCTCTAAATTCCTATTTCTGATTTATTCCGAATGGCTGAGCGCACCACGGGCGCTCCGCAGGGCCGCATTCAGTGCCGTCGGGCGGCGCGGCGCTACGCGGCGTGGCGCGGGTGGGGCGGGGCGGCCAGGCGTTAACTCATCGCGGCGGGACAGGCGGGGTGTGGCGGGGCGGGGCGTGGGGTGGCGAGGAGTGGCGAGGCGTGGCGGGGCGGGGCGGGCGGGGAGAGGCAGGGCGGGGCGGGGCGCGGCGGCCAGGCGTTAACGCGTCGTGGCGGGCCGGGGCGGGGCAGGGATGGGCAGGGAGAGGCGGGGCTGGGCGGAGGGCGGCACTGGAGGGCGGGGCGAGGCGAGGCGAGGCGAGGCGCGGAGCGGATGGCGCTGCAAATTAGCGGCGGCCGGCGGCCTTTATTCGAGGTCCCCCGCCGCCCTAATCCAGCGTTCCCATGGCGACGCGCGCACGCCCGCCGCGCTCCACCAACTGGGCCAGTGGGCGAGCAATAAACAAATATATATATATATATATATGTATATATATATATATATATATATATATATATATATATATATATATATATATATAATATGATTTCTGGAGGAACGCAACGGAACGCCGTTCCGGTACCTCCGGAATAATTATAAAATTACACTATAAATATACAGTAATTTCTGTTAAATTAATAAGTAATTCGGGGGAGCGCTCCGGGACCTGAAATTGTATAAATCAAGCACTGTATATTTTATATATATATATATATATAATTCAAGAGCGGTTGGACCAATTTTAATTATCCCTATTTTAGTTGGAATAATGTACGCCCCGAATAGCAGAATAAGTTTTAAAATATCGGAAAATGACGCCAGATGGCGCGGGAGAATAAAATACTAAATATTCATTTCAAATGCAACCCGCTACACTCTGTAGGATTTTTGTCTGAGACAGGGACAAAGAGCGCAGGAGAGCAAGAGAGGGCGAGAGAAGGAGTGAGAGAGAAGGAGAGAAAGAAGGAGAGAGAGACAAAGAGGACAGAGAAAGGAAGAGGGATGGAGAAGGAGGAAGATGAGCAGAACAACGATGCCGGGCTTCGCTAGTAGATAAATAAGTAGATAAATAGATGTATACATGGATACTTTGAGATATACCTAACAGTTCAAGGGGAAATTCAACGTAAATTTGGGATTGCAGTAAATTATTCAAATTTTAGAACCCGGCAGTGAATTAAATGAGTACTAATACATCTTCACAAACAGGGCATGTTTGTGTTGACGAAAATCAAACGTAAATATTACGATGTGAATTTCAGGACTCGTGCGTTTTCGAAACTGGAAGGGAAGATGAATATTGCACTTTGAATATTTATGCTAGCAATTGAATGTATCCGTGATTTGAAACATATCTGATTTTAGAATATATTTATTTTTTTAGATTTCGTTAGATGGAGTCATCAAGAAGGAATGTACGACCAGTGGTTGCTTGCTTTAATATCATTCTAGGTATTATGTGAGAATAAGTGACGATCTACGAATGGGAAGGCCAGTGATAAAATTTATTATAAAAAGTTTTAAAAATCAGGTCAAAACGGAAGTGTAATTTTTTTAAGAAGTGGACACGAATGATAAACGACATAGGGTTTCGTTTGCTGAGAGAGAGAGAGAGAGATGATTGTAATTGTTGTGATTGGAGCAGGCGATACCTGTGGCAATTGTCATCTTCTTTCACTTATCCTGTAGTAACAACTCGGAGGACCATTTGTATCTGTTGGCCAATACAAAAAGAAAAAAAATTTCTCTTGGAATTGGTCATGCACAGGAGTATTGTTGCCATTTGGGGAATTCAATAAGCAAAAGATGAGTAATTGTAAAATATCCTATAATTAAAATTGAATTAACGTTACATTAGAATTAATTGAATGCATTTTTTTCTCGTTGGGAAATTAGTCATTAAGAATGAAAATGCCATGGGCATATTCATTGGTAACATTGGTAGAGAACCGATGTAAAATCAATCATTGGTAATGAATAAATGTTAAATAATTCCTGACAATAGAAACAGAACAGAAAAGGCATTAAATAGTACATCACAGGTTGCATATCTAAAAATTAGTGCTGTCCACATGTCTGGGGTCAAGCGAGCCAGCTGCATTACTCTGTCGGCCTACAGGCTCACGCAACCAACACGGTCTCCACACAAGAGCATGCGCAGACGCGAGAGGCAGATTTGGTAACACTGCTGATGTCGTGATCACATGTTAGTGCACATGTTGAAAATTATACAGCAACCAATAATTTAAATGTTGGGAATTATGGTACGCATTACGTCGTTTATTGAATTAAGTGACTCAGTGTTGCAATCGGTTCCTGGAATCGTAACTGCGCAGCGCGTGTCCACCGGAGAACACGCGTTGAGTCACGCCGGGCGAGACTGCTGGAACTGTTATGTCCAGGAAAACACAGAAATCACGTCAACACAGTCTTTATTCACCAAGGCAAATGACAGTACAATATTAGAATTCTGGTAACCAAAGAGAAAGCCCACAAATCCAAACCAAGTTACCGTATTCCAGAAGGTGTACTAAATCAAGCAGCGTTCAACAATAATATCCGTTAGATAATCCTTTACACAATTGCCGGGTCCAAAATCTTAATACCGCAGCCGCAAACACTATCACTCGTCAGGAACTCTGCTCAGAAACTGCCTGTCTTCTCGGCGGCGGGGCCCGCTTTTATTTGCCCTGGCGCCGTAGCCTCGCCTCCGCTCTGGGGCTTCGCTGACTGGCTGCCCGCTCCTCATTTGACCTCCCTTGCCACGGCCCGCCGCTCCGCAATTTGCCGCCGTGCGCCGGCGGTTAGGCGCGCGATTTAACCACTTCGGCGCTACCTATAGGCAAATTAGGCGACCGTCTTGGGTGAAAACTTCAGGGGGGTGCAAATTTGGTACATTTTTTATAATTAATATTATTGTTCTATCATTTGTGTTATATTTATTGTACATCTAAATACGTAATTTAAAATAATTTGTGTTTTATGTATATATATACATATATATGTATATATATATATATATATATATATATATATATATATGTAATAAATCATATTTTACTTTAAAAAATATTTCTAAACATTTTTATTATTATTGGGGGTGCGCAATCATCTAATTTTGCCTGGGGTGCAAAATAACCTAGCGCCGGTCCTGGATTTAACACATCGCACACAGCCGCAACCGGAACTGTGGAACAGGACCGCCGCGACCGGTCGCACACTACGCCGGCTGGGACGGTCTGAAAGGCGCCTTGGAACATGTACATTCTAATATTGAATTTCAAAGAAATTGTACCAAACTTGTAACTATTTGGTGAGATGTCCGTGTAGATTTTTTATGCACGTGTATTTAAAATAAATTAAAATAAACAGCTTGCTTGCTCTGACAGAGAGATCGAATAATTAATGAGAGGTTACAAATTGGATGTCAATTGTAAGTTCGTTTAATTTTTGTCACGAAAAAATTTTGGTTGATGCTATTATTCGTGAAGTCGAACGTTTAGAAAACGCGGATAAAGTCGAAGTAGAAATGTCCAACTGAGACATCTGCAAATTAATTTGTGGGTAAATAATTTGTGTTGTTCTTAATGTCATTAAGAATTTAAGTTTTCAAAAATTTCAATCTGTCATTAATTTTTTGTAAATAGTGGAACATGTAATTAATAATTGTATTCGGTAGTTGGAAATTCTAAATTATCGGAGTTTAAAAGTAGGAAACAAGGTTAGAAGATTCCTGAAGGATTTAAAACATTCAACGCGGTGAAATTTCTTATCGACTTCCTCACAAGCTAAAAAATCAACGTACTGTAATGGCCGCAAAAAAAACAACAACAAAAAACCGCCGTGAAATCAAAATTAAGAAATGTTTGCAAAGATATGTTATTGAAATATTTTAAAGGACTTGATAAATTAAATAAATCAATTTATTGAAATGCCTTACCAAGAAACAATTTAATGAGCTTTACGTATGTAAATTTAAGATTAAAGTCAAAATTGACATACTATTTGGTTTTCCAATAAATGTTATAAATATTCTATTGAAAAATGCTTATTTATTTGATAATTAAATTCGACAAACCAATCATTTTAGAATAAATTTTCAGAGAGTACCCGATGTGTCGTAGATGGGTGGTCGATTGAAGTAAATCTTATTCACCATAAGTTTTTAAGGAGTCGGGCATCACCAGGCGTTACTGCAAAATTAAATATTATTGAGGAAATCAAAGTCTTAGAAGTTAGGATATGTTTGAAACGAATAGAAAACGTTTCAAATGGCGTGTCCATCGTGGGGCAACGAACAGCGAACGTTACAATATAAATAAGAAGATAAATAAATAATGTGACTGAAATTGCAGCCACAACGATTAGTTTCTGAATACGCTATTTCTTCAGTGGAGATGCTTGTGTGGCAAATATGCTTTGGGAGTCCTTTCGACCCACTATGGCGGCAGCGGCGGCGCACGTTTCCGAACCTCATTAGGAGGCGCGGCGCGGCGCGGCGCGAGGCCGCGGGCTCCGAGGGTTCCGAGGCCTCGGCCGGCGCGGCGCGACGCGCGGGCGGCAGGCGGGGCTCGGGCGGGGCCGGGCGGGCCGAGTGGGACGGGACGGGGCGGTGCCGGGCGGGGCCGGGGGTGTGGGCGGGACGGGACGGGGCGGGACCGGGCGGGGCCGGGCGTGTGGGCGGGACGGGACGGGCCGGGGCCGGGCGGGGCCGAGCGCGGCCGGGCGGGACAGGGTGGGACCGGGCGGGGCCGGGCGGGGCCAGGTGGGGCCGAGTGGGGCCGGGCGAGGCCGGGCGGGGCCGGGCGGGGCTGGGCAGAAGCGGAACGAGGCGGCGCGGGGCCGGGAGGGGCAGGACGGGGCGGGGCGGGGCGGGGCGGGTCACGGCACGGCAGGCGAGATGGGGTGTGGCGGAGCTGATGGGGCGGGGCAGCGGGGGGGGGGGTGCGGGACGGTCTGCAGGGCGCGGTCCATGCCAATTCGCGCCTGGGCCGGGGAGTCTGGGATTCCGTAGGGCGTCGCGTTACAGGCGCGCCCTGGTGCGGAGTGCTCGTATGCGACCGACTACTTTCATTTGTTTCAGTAAAGCAGTTCGGACTTTTGCTGTTTCATTCTGATTGCATTGCTCTTTTTGGTAAATGTATACGCTATTTTCCAATCGTTTTATTTTTATGTTAAATATGTTCTCAAAATTTTACTTTCTATTTGTGATAAAATAGTAGTCTATCAATGTTTTAAGTTTTTGAACAGTTTAAGAGTTTGAAGGAGTTTAATAATGCAACAGAAGAATGAGACATATATCAAATCCCTTTCCCCTTCATCTCAACACTTTACGCTAGGTCAAAATTATTCTGCTCTTCGTATTCGTTCACACTTTCCCAAAGACATTTTTCTCCCTCCCTAAATGTATATTATTTATTCAGTTTAATTCAATTTCTTCTAAATTGAACCCTCCCATTACTCTTTCTAACTTTAATTATACCCCTCACGCATTTCAGTAACGTTTATTTTAATGTATTGACTTATTTACTGTACTCATTTTCAAAATTGGTAAATAAATAATTTACCAAATTTTAAAGCTTTGGCATCTTTCCAAATTGTAATACGTACATTTTCCTTTCAAACTCCAGAAAAATTATATGTAAATGAACAAGAAATAAATGATTAAAAAATACGTTTTGTTCCAAGAGTGATCTGTTGAGACGTATGTTTATTTTACTAAGCTTTTTTTTATTTCTTACTTTTTACTTTCACAATATTGCTCTCGCAATGTAGAGAAAGTATTGTAATTCTGCGGGGGAAAACATTTTGATCATGTTGGTAGATGCACGGTCATTATTTTTCATCTGTCGTTTGGAGCATATTCGTTCCTAATATATTCCGGCAAAGGCTGCAACAATGACTTACAAACAACAAATTAAACAATTGCATTAAAAATAATAATCTTGAAAACCGTGGTTTATATAAAATTGGTGTTTTTCCTCTTTCACAAGAATTGGATGTGAAGAAATCCCGGACAACGCTGGGTATTTTCCTAGTAGTATTACATTTATACAATACAACTGGTCTTTACATACTACCAATAATATAAAAAAAGCTGCAGTTCCGTATGGCAGTTTGTGAATCACAAATATTTAAAAAGAACGGCCTCTTCTTCGGAGTCTCGCTGTCAGCTGTGTCGCAAGGGTGGAAGAGAATTATCCCTATGCGCGCAGTATCAGGACAAGCGGAAGAACGTAATCAAGAATTTGCATTTTTAGTGAAACTCATGGGTTCCATTGTTTTGGATTTTCCCCCCTTTCCTGGATGTCACGAAACCTTTAACATCTCTCACACGGTCAAAGGCTGCTGATTTCTCTCAATTTATGCGCGCGTACAAAATTAATAATTTAGATGTTTGTTGCATTTGCACAAATTTGAAAACTAGTTCCTAACGTCGCTCGTTTTCAAAGAATTTTGCAATAAAGCAAAAATATCGTAAATAATGTATTGCTTGCATAATATATTGTTTTTGGACTAGGCCTTTAAAGAGTACTGCGTTAATGGAGGTAAACACTACTTGTAGAGAAACAAACTATTTATTAACGCATTATTAACTATTTATTGACGTAACGTACAAACTATTTATAACGTAAAAATTTACTTTATCCCACATTTAATTTTATTTTGTATTAGTAAAATTGAAAACACGCTTTTTTAGATTTGTTTTTGTAATTCCTGGAAGAGTCTTGACGGACTTTCAATTGATTCGATCTACTCTCTTGACGGTCCTTGAATATTTGATGACGCTTAGAAAATAATGCAGAGGCACCTAGCGAACTGTTATTTAAAATCATGCGATCTAGTTTCCTTTTATACTCTAAAGAACCTTCCAAAGAGCCTTTAGTCACTGCCGAACTTTTTCAACCGCCATGTTTTATAAGGTCAAACAAGGAATCACCTTCATCTTCTAATGAAGACGTGTTCCTGAAGCAATGCTTTGTATTTTGTTTCGAAGTTTTGGAAGCTTACGAAAACAAGCAATAAGGCTAGAACTTTTCTCAAAAGCATGTACTATAACAGTTGAGCGCTAGGTGTGTTTTTTTCAACAAATGGACAGTTAATTATATTGAATATGGAACGGGCATAAACTAACGTATTTCCCATAATAATGTAAAGGATTGACATGACAACTTTCCACTGTCAGAGTGATAACAGTCTTCTGCTTGTTTTTGCATGTCATTTGTGCTGATATTGGCGCAACAGAAAATAATATTAAGAAAATTGTTATATTCAATTAATCACGAGCGCACTCGATACTCCAACCTCCCTTATTTTGTTATTATTTGCGTTTGTTGTCTTACTTATTTTGTGTCATTTGCTAACTACCTGTTCTAACGTGGACTATCTGTTGTATCAGAAGTTATTTGTAATGAAACTTGTTTTCGATTGAGCTGTGAATGTACAGAGCAATTTCTAATAGGACAATCATGTAAGCAAATTACTAATAAAATTGAATTGAACTGAACTCAATTGAATATTAAGAAAATTAAGCATGCTCTGAAAGTTAGCTACTAATATGAACAAAATCGAATGTTCCCACCATCGTAATTGGTCTAATATTCAATGTGACTCATAACGTCTTATGCTTTGCGACAAAAATAACATTGTTTGTTTGGCAATCAAGTTTTTTTTACTTTCTTTCTTATTCTTTTCCATTTGTATTTTGTATTGTATTTTGAGATATCTCTTCATAAATAAAAATTAGTTACAATTTAAAATTAACATGCAATATGATTCCAAACAATGTTGTAGAGGATTTATGCCACCTATAAATATTTTCCAATTTCTCCGACTAAAATTTCCAGTAAATTTCAATAAAATAATTCAATGGAATATAAATTATCCAAAAATAACATTTATCTTCGTACAATATTTATCCACACTTCTCGAGTAACATAATAATTTCTAAATACCCGTACATCCATTAATGTGCATGGCAGCGCTGGAGTGGCGGTTTGAAGAGGCGATTTTGGGTACACCGAAACAACTCAAATAGATATAGAAAGCTAATGAAAAAGCGTCTTTTAAACGATTGCACAATTTTATTTGTGAATGGATCATTGAGATTAATTATTTTTTGCTATAAACACACTTAATAATCCATTCTAATGATTTCGTAATGAAAACGTTCTACCCTCCAGAAAAAACGTAATGCTTTAGTATGGGAGTTTATATTGTAATTTGTTTCATTTTTTACGAGAAAATATGAAAATATTTGCTCGGCTACACCGCATTTAATCTTCCAGAAAATAATGACTTTGTAACATATTTGTCTTTCCGTGCTCAGCAATTATAATTACCACACCCCGAACGAATCTATTTCTTTTAACTAATATTTAATATTTATATTTATTGTTTTACTCCCTAATATTTAAATGATATCGATGGGTGGCTAGCTCAATGGGATATCATTTATCAAATTATATATATATATATATATGTATATATATGTGTATATATATATATATATATATATATATATATATATATATATATATTCGGGCGCTTATGCTGATACTGTTAATCTCAGGGTAATTTTAACTTTCTATACTCGTGGGGGAAATGCCGCTCATACGAGATCACGACTGGAGAAATACATGAATACATTTACGTGGGTTTGGGATTATTACAACTTATGAACGAATCATTCAAATAACAAGACAATTATCGTTTCAATACATATAGTGACTTAAACGTCACGTGCAATTTAATTATTTTCAACTGAAAACTTGACTGACATTATTTACTATTCTTTGATGGCCATTACCTAATTTTTACAACACTATTTTTTTTATTACTTTAATTTCCAAAACTTAATTTAATTAATTTTGAAAACAGTCTTGGTCTTGTGCATTAATGAGATCTATTCATTTCCAATTTGAATTTAACGTTCTACTGTTTGTTACTTTCCTTTTCGACGGTTACAGCCATCGTGAATGCCGAGAAGATCCAGAACCACCAGTCTTCCTATTTGTTCTGCTCCTCCATATTTGGCAGCTAAAACATACACTTGATACCGCCAACTAACTTCCAATCCGACCTACTTACCTAACGTCGAAGTTCGTTACGCGACCCTACGCGTATCAAGTCCCGGAGCTCTCTTCATGAACCTACTCGCATGCCAGTCCAACGCAATCCCGTCTCTTTCAGTCCAGCAAAAAAAAACAAAACATTATTTCACCTTTTCAGTTCATCCGGTTATATCCTCATTACACTGTTTTATGATCTCTTACCGCTAAGCTTCTCGTGATTTTCAACTTGACTGAGTCTTTTCTGTTTTTCTTTTTAAACAATGCCATTTCTATCCAACCAATTAATAACATAAATAAATTCTAATAATTTATTTATTTATCCGAATCACGTTTTAATATCGTGACTCAAATCCCTTTTATGTTAATGTCTCTGTTCTTTATACTTCACTCTGCCACCATCGTCCCTTATCACGTAAATTCATTTTTAAGTTTTCTAAAATTTTTATGTCCAAAATACCCCAGGTATTTTGATTCAATATAATTTAATTCAATATATAACATGGATTTACGTTATAAATTATTTCAATACAACCTCCTTGACGGAATTAACTCTCAAGGTGCGGGTCGGAAGCGACCCTTTGGAAAATTTTATGAGCATTTCTTTTGCAGTTTTCGTTGCATGATCATGTGCTCTCTGGAGTCCTCTAATTCTTTCTTTTGCTGAACACCATTGCAAGTTATTTACGTATTATTGCGTGCGTATTATTGCGTGCCATTGCAAGTTATTGCGTATTATTTACGTAAGGTACTTTTTCAAAATTAGACCTGCTCCTGGCCAATTGATACGGTCCACCTTACTGTTTACATTGTAAATTTTTCACTTGAATGCAACTTTTTTATTTCCTCTAGCTGTGATGGATTTTGTCAGAAATTTGTCGACCTCGGAATATATTGTTGCTGATTTAAATCGTAAAGAAGAATCTTCTTTCTTCTTCTACACTTCACGGTTTAGGCTTACGCCTTTTCCGTCTCCACTGTATCTTTCCATCTTTTCGTGGGTCTTCCCACATCTCTTTTCCCTCTCGGTTTGTAGAAATATGTTAATTTTGGCAGTCTTGTTTCTTCCATTCTTTCTAAGTGCTGCAGCCACTTTTCCTGTTTAATTCCATTATGTTGTTTGCGCTATTCACTTTCAATTCTCTCCTGATTTCTTCATTTGTTATCTGGTCTTCTAAGATGCAGCCTTTTGTTCTTCGAAGGAACTTCATCTCTGAACTCTGAATTTTGCTTATTCTTTTCTGCGTTAGAACCCAGCATTCACTGCCATAAAGCAATATCGGGAGAGCTAATGTTTTGTAAAATTTTATTCTGGTATCTTTTCGGGTCTTGTTTTTAAGATGCTGCATAACTGTTTCTATACAATTCGAGACTATACCGAGCATCAAAAAGGAAAGTAGAATTAATTTTAACAATGATAGTTCATGTAATTATTTATCATTTGGACTGTATAATTCTAAAGAACCTGTAACAAGTATTGTACCACAGTTTCTGGGTTGATGGCCCCCATCTCGATCAGGTTTTTCGTCCAGTTTCCCTGATCCTTGAGCAAATGCTGAGATGGTCCCTTGTTTGCTTCTGGACATAAATGTAACTTCATTATTTGTGCACGTCTTCTGAATTTCAGTGGGAAATATAGTTATTCAAATTATCGTTTTTCATATTATCGCGGCAAAAAGTATTATTCTTTCATGAAGAACATGAGGGTTCAGGGCAGAAATTTATAGCTAATTTACCTTTGAAAATATATTTTATTATATAGGAGCGAATATTTTGTCAACAAAACTCGAAAAAAACTCTCTCTTCTGTATTCAAAATTCGACTAGAATATGGTTTAGGATAGAGACCACAGAATTATGAAAACGTGCACAAAATTCAATTCACTTCTCCCCATAGCTCGTCATACGCAGTTTTTAACTGTTTTTGACGTAAATAAATAAATAAATAAAGAGTTCTGTGTATGGTCCCACAGATGGATTGAAATCTTGCCAATTTTTTATCAATGTCTTTTTGTCCTTCTGTGTCACGTCCTAGGAAATTAAAATTTAAAACTTGTTCTAAGCTTACATTGTCTAGAATTATTTTTGAACGGATAATCTCTTTTCCCCAAAACGCTAATATTTTGGTTTTGTCTTTTGAGATGGTTAGGTTGTAAGAGCTGCATAGCTGATTTAAGTGGTGTAGGGCATACTGTAGATCCTTTTCAGTTTTTTGGATTATGACAGCATCATCTGCATAAAGTAGAATGTTTAAAGTATTTTTCTTAGTCAATTTTATTTCTGTTTTAATATTTTGTTTCCATCTCAGAAATTTGTCATTTACATATATGTTGAAAAGTGTCGGCGACGTTGAACATCCTTGTCGAACGCCTTTGTTAATTAAAATTTCGTCTGATTTAATGGAATGTCTTAATAATTATTTTTGAATTATTATACATGCTTTTAATTGTTTCTACAAGATGAGTAGGGTAGCCATAGTTTTTCATAATGTCCCAAAGTTTCCTTCTATGATCATTATCAAAGGCTTTAACAAAATCAATAAATGCCATATGCGTTTGTAGATTGAATTCTCTTCTTTTCTCCATGGTTTGCTGTAGAACAAAAATATTGTCAGTAGTTGACCTTCCTTTTCGGAAACCAGTTTGTTCTTCGTCCACTAGCAAGTCTGCTATTTTTAGGAGTCTTTTGTTTATAATTCTGGCATATAACTTGTATGTTGAATTCAGCAAGCTAATTCCTCTGTAGTTCTCTGGGTTTTTACGATCTCCTTTCTTAAATATTGATACTTCAGCTGTTTTCCATTCTTCAGGTATCCGTTTAGATTGCCAGCAATGATTCATTAAATGTTGTAATCTCCAATGCAGGAGTGGATCGCCATATTTTAGTTCAGCATTGATTTTGTCTGTTGCAGCATTGATTCTTGTAGCTCTTCTATTGCGATTGGATCAATGCTGTTGTTATTTTCTCCTTCTTTACATTCCGATATTTCATTATCTTCTTGTGCATCGTACCATAGTTGTTTATAATGTTCGATCCACTCTTCTTTCTTCACAACATCAATCCTTATTGTATGTCTTTCTGTCTTGTTCAGATGTTTCATTATCTTATATGCGGCATTTTGTCTTCCATATATGTCATTTTCAATTTTGCTTATGAATGTATCCCAGGATTTCCGGTGAGCTTCTTCGACTATATACTTTGTTTTGTTCCGTGCTGCTTTATAGTTTTCTCGGGTTAGTTCGTTGTTCTGTTGAAGCCATTTTTTATATTTTTCCTGTTTGTCTTTGATTGCTTCTGAAATTTCGTTGTTCCAGATTCTTAAACCTTTCTTGCTTCTAATCTTTTTCTTTATACCAAGTGCTTACGTGGCTGCTTTCTTTATATTAATTTTTATATTTTCCCACTCTTTCTCGAGATCATCCTCTGTGGGAACGTCCATTAAATAGTGTCGTAGTCTCTTCTGATACAATGTTCTTATGCTCTCTTCTTGCATCAGATGCACTTTGAATACTTCTGCAGGGGATTGTAATTTCCTTCTTGTTGACGTTTTCCATCTTTTCCAAATTAAGAATTTTGCTATCACCAGATAATGGTCAGTGTATAGATCGCATCCTGTGTAAGCTTGAACATCCTTCAGCTGTGCCCGTATTTTATTATTTATTAATATGTAATCAATTATTGATCTACATCCTCGGGCACACCATGTGTATTTGTTTATATCTCTTTTTCTAAAGAAAGTATTTGTGATTTTTAGATTGTTGGAGGAAGCAAATGTTCTTAGCTCTTTACCCTTTTCATTCAAGTGCTGTTCGCCCTGATTTCCGACAATTCCTGGGATAGGTATAATACCTACTCTGGCATTAAAATCACCGCATATTATAAGACTATCGTTCTTGTTCACCTTATCGATTTGCTTTTGTAGCTGGTTGTATAATATTTCTGTTTCTGCCTTCCTTCCCTCTTCAGGGGCATATACCCCTATCACTGTCTATCTCTTTCATTCTTATCATCATTATTCTTTCATTCAGATATGTATAATTCTCCATTCTAGATTTCAGTCTTTTGTGAATCAGTACGGTTACTCCAGCTTTTGCTCTTACACCCTCTGACACGCCACTATATATCATTATATAGTTATCTAATTCTTTTGTTCCTTTCAGTTTCTTCTTAGTCTCAGTTATTACAGCTATTTGTATTTTCCGTTCATTTAGAAGTTTATCTAGTTCTACGTCTTTCATTCCCAGACCTCTTACGTTCCATGTGGCTATGTTTAATAATTCCGCAATTCCTTTTCTCTTTTCCTTGGCATGCGTTGGTCGTCGTATGTGACTATCCGGCTTACAGTGAAGATTGCGAGTAGGTTATTATTCCTTAGTGCGAGTTACCAACCCACAGCTAAGTAGGCAGACGTCGGGGCTGCCGACTTCAGGCATTCTGCCCTGCTTGTTTTCTGTCGGGGGCTCTCCCCTAGATGGTTGCCTTCACTTCGGCTATGGGTTCCATCTACCCCTCGAGGCGCCTCACGCCATCTTCGCTAAAGATCTTTGCCAATCCTCTTCAGATATTGGTGATTTCTTCCGGCGTTGAGGTCCTCTTCTGGAGTACTTCTTCGTCTGACCCCTCTCCTTCGACCTGTCCGGCAAGGGAGGCCCTACCAGTAGCTACGCTACCGCCGGCATAACTCTCAGGTTCACGGGGGTACACAAGCTCCACCACCAACGTCAACGTCTTGTGCTCCCTAGATGGAGGTAAAGAAGAATCTGATGATGAATTTGACAATGAACTTGCTGAAACTTCCTCTGAATCAGGTGATGACATTTTACCTAACGATGATAACGTGGTTGACGTTTTCGATCCAGAAGAAGTGCAATACGGAACATTCTGGTGACGATAAGGCTTTTTGTATTTGGGCAGGGATAATGAAACTATCTTGGCAAACAAACGTTTGATAAATAAGTTTTCGAAGAGGAGCGCAGCAAATAGTCATTCATTGGTCAAATGCCTGAAGGTGAAGCTCGGTAAATAGCGAATGATATAGCCGTTATTTTCGTAGTTTATTACATCAGAAATGATTAATAGACATGTGAATCATACCAAAAAACATTGAAAAATCGAATCAACACGCAGTTGTTCGAAAGTACTTATCTCCTACTGATAAAACTGACGTTGGAAATAAAAGCCTTAATAGGATCATTTTTCATGAGTAGCATTTTGAAAAACGCCGGTTTAAACGCCAGTGACGCGTTTTCTCCTGTACAGAGTGTTCTACCAAAAATGAGCTATCCCCATAACTTCGAAATGGTTTTCAACATCGAAGTGCAGTTTTTGCTCAATAATGCGTGATCACAGATCAAGTAATATTCTGAAGTGATATTGTTCAAAATATTTTTGGTTTTCGAGAACTTTAATCATCTTGATTTTTAATGGACCTTTATTTGTTTCTTATTAGCAATGGATAAATCGTTAAAACATGAATAGAACCATTATTTGTATAAGCATGTTAGTATTTTGATAGAAATTTGAGTATAAAATTCGACTTTCTTTAAGTATTAAAATTGTACAGGTGATTTCAAATAAATCTTAATAAAAATTAGTCTCCTCGTAACAGTCTCGGCGCCGCAAAGGCCACCTTCTTCGAAGGCAACAGTTGCGAGGGCTACTTCAGAAAATATTGTCCGTTTATGTCGTATTACTTCGTTGTATTAACATAACGATTCGAGTGTCTACATTTTGCTTTGATTAGCTCTTATGTTTTAGTTTTAATTTGCTTTTTAAGGAAATGGAATAAGAAACCTTTATCCGCGAACACTTTCTTGAGCACTCATTTCGCTTGAAGGGAGAGGAGCAGGGGTGGATTGTTTATTTTGTCAAGACTATTATATCAAATCTCTAGCTCTTTTTTGATGCAAAATAGATTTTATTACAAGAGAGCAAATATTTTACTCTTATCAGATTTGATCAACAAGCTATAATTGATTCTGAAATCAACTAATGATCGCAAAGAAGTGGGAGTAAGTATTCCGGGGCTCAAGAAATCGTGCGCGCATAGTATTTACGCTGTTAGTAAAATCTGAATATGTGTGCAAAGTGTAGACCCGTGAAAAAGTTTGCTAATACTCAAATAAAGTATTTCTGTGTCTCCATAGGCTGTAAAAGGAAAGGCGACCATAAAATATTTTATTAAGACTATCATTTGTATCGATTAATCAATCTATCTACAAATCAATCAATCAATTAATGATGTCTTATTTTCCGTGGCGAGGCTCAGGCCCTGGGGCCTGCTCTTCCGCCTAACCACGCACATTCCGCTACGCTCCTTTTCACATTTCTGGTTAACACATAACCAGAAATCGTCTATTGAATTATTTTTGTGATTAATTTCTTTATCAACTACATTATTTTTGCCACACTGTAATAATTTTATAAATAAATTAATAGATAAATTTAAACAAAAAAGGGTGAACATAAATGTTGGTGTAAGCGTCACGTGGGTAGCAAATGATTGTGAATGCTACCGCTCGCCCGTCGGTAAAAAGCTCTTCTCTTCATCTCCCACTCTCTCTGTTTTATTTCTGTGCCCTGAATCAGTAGAAAATTAGCCAGTCGCGAGCTGCTGCATTTGCAAACTCTAATTAAATAGGTTCCAAATTGCTATCATTGATCTCATGAAAATACATTGATGTCGCATCATACCATTTCACACATTTTTGTATCCTACCCACTGACAACTCATTTAAGTGTGCTGAAAACACCAAAATTTGAGGTTCATTTGTATATCAGTGGCATTTCTAATGTTCCTGATTCAGAAATTGTATGGTTTTCAATCTGAATGACCAATGAGATTGAATTTGCTAATTAGAAATGCCAACTAGGTCACAGCGCACAATCAATGGAAATTGTGAGCGAGGGCGGCGCAGGTGGGGACATCATTGGAATGCCATTGACTAGTTGTTTCGGAGATATCGAATCGTGCCCAGAACACCAAATAACAGCTCATCTTTTTAAAAGGCAGTCTATTAACTGCGAGTCCCTTGATGAGAATTAGTAAACAGAGCGATACCCATCACACTACAATTGACATTGCAATGAAGTAAACGTATTTTAATCTGTTAAAATGGGAAGGATCTGTTTAATGCGCTTTGTAAAAATTGGTTCATGTTTTACTGTAATTAATTACTGTTAATAAATTAAAAATTAAACATAACCGCTAGATTATTTTAATAGAGTATATCCAAAAACGGTTCTGTCCGATCATGAGACTACAAAATATATTTCAATCAATAATCGCATTTAATGAATGTATGAAAATATACTCGGCGTTTCTCAAGTACCAGCGCCACCAAAACTCTTTTCTGCTTATATTACAGTATAAATTAATGATATCTCACTTGTACCTGAAATAACTATTTTACATCCATTATTGTCATCTTATCTGATTAAAACTTTTTGTATCGATCTCAAATAAATCTTAACAACTTTACCAGAATGATCAGTTCAGGCAGGTAGATGCCATTTTGACACTCTCTAAACAGTTGCGCATTCCGAAGTCAGCATCGCCCTAAGAATTGCGTTCTTCCGTTTTTTTGAGTTTATTTATTTCTGGTGCAGTGGATCAACCACTTAAGAGAATAATTACAGATAATTTCACTCATAGAGCATATGCTATGTTCACATTATTACAATAGTGAGGGTGTCCTCTTTGGGATCCTCCGTCTAGCAGGAATGTAGGAGTCACGGGATTGGCTTAAGCTGGGCGAAATTTGTCCTTGAGAAGCCAGGAACGGGTTGTTTGTAGAGGGTCAGAAGTTTTGCCTAGATGAAAAATGTTTTGAGCTGAAACGTTAGATAGTTTTTAATAGAACTTCTCTGAGAATCTGGAAATGTGTTGCGAGATTTTTGAGACAGGTCTTTATAAAGCTGGTTGTTTGAAACAAACCACGGAGCATTTATAGCTATTAGACTCTGTTTTGGAAGGTTTGTATGTGTTTGGATGAGCACGCAGCGCCTCTCCTCTTCTTCCGACAACTATGAAGGTTGAAGCGCCAACTGTTGATGCTTAAATGGGTCAGCAGTACATGCAGTTGGGGGTTGAAAATAGTTTTCACGAGTAATTTACATTGTTTCTTTATCGTCATTAAATAATATTGTAAGAATTGATACAATCACGTCAAAAATTAGATTTAAAGTAAAGACCTGCAGCGGCAAAATAAAACAGCACGAAAAGATGTTCCTAAAAGTAGCATAAACAAGATCAAGAACAACAGATGAAATACTCTCGTAGAACACTACACCGAATTATATATTTTAACAAAAAAAGTCATTATGGATATTGAAATTACGTACACAGTATAAAAGTTTGTTACAAATCAAGAATATCAAAAAAGTTGCTGGTCCATATGGCAAGACATTAATAGTAGATATTTAATGGTGTTTTTTTTGGAGCCTTGCCACCGCATGAGGCCAGTTGTATCGTATATAAGAAGTGGCACTAATGGTGCGTGTCCACTAGAGAGTAACTAGCGCGAGCTAGTCTCGAGAGAAGCTCGCAATACCCTGTCCACTTGCGAGCGATTCGCAGAAATTTCTGCCTCTCGAGAGTGCTCTCGCCGCACCCTCTCGAGAGTACCTCTCGCATGCCTGTCCACTGGAGAGCAGTAGGCTCGCGATGGAGATACGGGAGTTAAGATGGAGGCGAAGAAGAAAGCAGCTGCGGCTTTTGGTACTTAATTTGCTTCTTGCAAAACAAGAAAAGTACTCGGAGAGAAAGTGGATTGATCTTGAAGCACAAATGAATTCTTGTTCGTCACAAAGAATTTGAAATTGAGGTTGCGCAACATTTTAGACAACGCACATTGTTTAATCTAACCTCAAAATTTCAAGAACACGCACAAAAGGTAGTTTCTACAGGTAGGTTATTTTTTTTAAACATTTTACTTGAATATCAAATAGAAATAATGTCATAATAGGGGCCCGAGAGTAATTTTTTGCTTA
The DNA here is from genome assembly GCA_031308135.1 of Acheta domesticus. NCBI lineage: Eukaryota > Metazoa > Arthropoda > Insecta > Orthoptera > Gryllidae > Acheta > Acheta domesticus. The sequence goes on from JAHLJT010002406.1 coordinate 10,630,665, forward strand.
ACTGATTCTGTAAAATATGAATTTTCTTCATACGTTTCCATATAGGTACGTATAAACTGAGTAACATACGTAGAACAGAGAGTTACGTAAAGCTGCAAAAAATCGATTTCGATATTTCAACGTCAATTAATGTTTTGAGGTGGCTTGATACCAAAAAAGTGTTTTTTGTTTCATTTATTTTCAAAACGTCCGTCCGTCCACCTGTCTAAACAACACTAGCGCCTAAACTTTTCTAACGACTTTTCTCAAAATGAATATTCCCCGGTCGATCTGGCCCGACCCTAAGCTCTGTGATTTTGAAAAACATTCTTTAAATTTTGAGGGTACTTCACATGAAGCCCATAGGACATTTTCAAAATTTTCTTTCAATTTCGTGGAATACGTATGAGGAAAACAGAGTGAAATACGTACGAGAGTCGGTTCAATTCCATAGCACTTATTTACTTCAATGTTATATTTCATTTCTTGTGAAATTTTAACTGGTGCATCGCCTTTTTCCTCCATTACCAAGATGGATTTGCTGTACTATAGAACAAAAGAACCCTCATTTAAGATCAGACGCGTAGTCTTCTCATCATTTGTTATTGAAATACGGGGGAGTTTCTCCCATTTATTTATATTATTCTTTTCTCATCTGTCCACTGCTTGGTAACGGCCACAGTGAGACAAGAAACACCGAAAAGTCACAGACGCTCTCAGGCACTTCCAGAACGTTTCGAATGCTGAGAGCAAGTCGGTGCGAGTCCTCGCACAGGCATGTCCACTAGCGAGTAGTTCAGATGGCGACCGCTCTCCGCGAGCATCATATTACTCTCGTTTGCCTTCTCTCAGAACTGTGTCCATTGGCGAGAAACGTTCTCGACACAAACTCGCGAGAGCGTAGCTCTCAAGTGGACACGCACCTCAAGTGTGAGTTCAATTGGTGCGTGCATTATGAGAATAGGAAGAATAACACAATCTAAGATATATCGAAACTATTTCAATGTTTTGGATTTTTACCGTGTTCCTGTGTATATAATAAAACCATATACACTTCACACATGGCAGTAGGCTGCATATATTTTTCATTTTCTGTTCGCATTTGAATTTAGTAATACAGATAGATATGTGTGCCGTGAATTAAGCTTATATTAAATTAAATTTGAATTATTATTGAATTAAGCTTATAATTAAAGAAATAATTAAAAAAATAAGAAATTTTGATGTGTAATTTTCTTACATTGTAGCTATGCAGAAACAATGATATCTGAACATTCTCTAGTTGACGTAATTACACGAATAAAAGTACAACAACTCAAGCACAAATTAAGCCAACGTTTGCGAAATAAATGAGAATCATTTCTATGTGTTAATCACATGTCGCTCAATTTGGTCCAAATATGTCCTCCAAATTGGGAGACGTGTCTCCTAATTTGGTATGGCCTCAAGGAGTGTCAAAAATCACTCTCATGACTGAACAGATACATGTGAACAACCAGATGCCCGCTCCCAAATAGGTGTCCAGGGAGAAAACAGCGAAGCTTTGATTTTTTTCTTTCAAGTTATAAGTAAAAATCTCCTTAGCTTGTGGCTAATACTTCCTTTGTCAGACATATATCCCATGATTATATTTTTAGTGTGAAAGGGAAACGGTTCATCACTAGCACAAGATAATTGAAAGTCTGTCGTCTAGTATCAATCTTTATGTGGCTTTCTCCATTCAAATGCCACACATATGCGATTATCTGACTTCTGTTACTCCACATTCTAGTTGATCATTGATTTTAATCACACTTTTTACATTCAAACCCCATACATGCAGAGCAAACGCCTCGCCCAGCGACTACACGGTGAGTCTCAGTTCTGTTAGGACTGTGGCTTTAAAAAATAAAAACCATGTATTAGTTGTGCTAAAAATCACTTTAATTATTCAAAATAGTCTCTCCCTGAATCCATGTACAGATGAAATCATTTTAAAAGATTTTTATACAGTCACAGTAGTTCTGTTTTGGAATTGCATTTAGCACTGCTGTACAATTTTCTTGGATGTCCTTAACGTCGCCGGCTTGCCAACCTTTCATTGCCAACTTCATTTTTCGGATCAACCATATGTCGTCTGGACCAAATCCGGAGAATACGATGGGTGATCAAAGCCTGTGACCCGTTAGCGGGCCAAAAACTCGCGCATGATCGTGGCTTGAATTTTGTCGTGTAGGAGCGACCGTGATCCTGCCTCTCGGTTTTTGGGTCGAACTCGACGAATTCTCGCCCACAAATGATAGAGGACGTCGAGATAACACTCAAAATTTGAACGTCATTACCTTTGTAGTGGCGGTTAAAACATAGGGACCCCCACCGCCACTCATGCCCTCGGCGGCGCCACGTCACCGCGGGAAGGCGCGCCACGGCAGCGCCGGGGCGGTGGCTGCGGCGGGGATGGAGGGGTAGCGCACGCCCCCTCTCCCCCCCTCGCCATCCCCGGGCGGGGACCGGGCTGGCTGCGGCCGAGCGGGCCGGCACTGGAGAGACTGCGCCCGCACCGGGAGGACTAGACTACCTAGATATTCATTGTGTTCGACCCTGCAAGTTATTGGAATTCGTATTTGGTATTTGGATTTAGACTCTGGACTGTGTAACGACCTGCCAGCTTTTTTGGAACTTCTTTTGAATTACGGCACCTTGGCAGTAAACGCTATACCGGTCACATCAACCATAAACACTTTTCATCATATCAAACGCTTCACTGGCTGATTTCCCTAAACTTAATGCAATACTAAATGCAATTCCAAAACAGGACTACTGTGGCTGTTTAAAAAAAACTTTTAAAACGATTTCAACAGTGCATTGATTCAGGGAGAGACTATTTTGAATAATTATACATGAAATGTGAACATAATACATGATTTTTAATTTTTATAGCCACAATCCTAACAAAACTTAATGTTCCATCGCTGCCCCTACACCATTTTCCGACGAGTGTCAGACACGTACTTTTACATTGACGTCCAGGACGACTGCTGAAGCGATGCTAGCGGTTTGAAATTCGTAACAGCTGTTGTTGAAACTTCAATGATCGTAACGCCACTATTCGTCAAAAGATGCCATTGTTGTGTGGAATGTCACAGAAGCAGTCCTAACGTAACTGGACAAACTGTGAATATGGACATTCTAAAGGCAGCTGCACACATTCGGTATTCAGCAAGTAGCGAGCGACCTTTGGCCAATTCCCGAAAAGTGTGGGTGGGTCGCTTGCTGTTTGCCTAACGACTAACATTAGGTCCTCGCCCTACCCACCGCGTGTCGACATTTTGGGCACATCGGCTGCTCGTATTCGGAGCATCGGGGCACATCGGCTGCTTGGGATTCGGCGAGGAGTAGCTCGCTGCCTAGCGAACGTCCAATGTGAGGAGCCGCCTTAACATGAGCACATTCCTGCAAATGTGAGGATTAATTTATTTATTAACTCGTGTCTCTCTCTAATCCAGATAGTGTTCCTGTATATAACGAAGCAAGCGGTCTTGACACATTTTTTCGGCGTCTTCCTACAACTACGGAATTGAAGATGGAGATTTTTCCTTCAAATAAAATTTGTTCTCCGTAGTAAGTTCTTTCATTTAGATCCTGTACATTTTTTCGAAATTTGAGTAGTTTTCGAGCAATATTGCATGCAATATGTGCAATTTTAAAAAAATTACAAAAACAAGATTTTCTCAGAAACGACTCCATTTTTTCCTTTAATCTTTCGGTAGGGATAGTGATAAACGTATTCTATGAGATGACATAATTGCCATTTTGCTCTTTTCTTTTGTTTTTTCAAAAATTACAAAAATGTAAATGTTTTGACTTGTCTCTCACATCGTTAATATTTACACTAGCGGCATATTCATATTTCAGTTCATATTATTACATTGTGACGTCCTGGGTACCCACAGCGAACACAGACACAGAGCTTGCATATATACAGTTATATTTACAAAACAAATATGTAGTACAGTTAAATGGTTACATTTTATATAATCGCACTGATAGACCTTCTATTATCCCCTGATCCCGGGAGCGATCCCAAGTCCGATTGAGAATCGGTTTAGCTAGTGGCACTCGCCACACCTAAATTCGAAGCGCGCTCAAAGCCCAGCTTCCGTGACCGGATGCCACACTCGGACACAAAGTCCTTACAGGCGCATCAATCCGTGATGTGCCTTGATGGCAGGAGCGATCTTAATCGATTGATGTGTGAGTGGTGGATCTCAACCATACCTCACTCGGAGCTCGCACACAGCTTCACTCCTAGACGTGACCGCAGTCACATCTGGGACACAAAGTCCCCACAGGCGCCTCAACACGTAACTTGCCCCGCGAGCCTGCTCGCCGCTGCACCGCCCTGGCGGAAATTTGTGAATCAGCACGAGGTCCTCACTCTTTCTCCAGAACCCGCCCCATTCGCTTCGTCTTCTCTCTTATATACTGGAGGCTCACGTGACCTGCTGAGTCACGCCGCCTCCCCCGCCCTGACTCTAGAAAGGCCTGCCCTTTGTTCAGTCTTTGGGTGCTTTCTCTAGGGCACCTTTCTCTTCCTGATTGGCGAGCCGATTGCCTGTTGGTAATCCCTTTCTGCCCATACCCAAATAGCTACCACGAGGTTCGCTTGCCAATACGTTACAATATTTATGAGTACATGTACTGTAAATAATGTCCTATAAAATTTCTCAAAACCTCTACCACTGTTTGTGAACACTATCTCACAATTCCGCATTTTCAGAAACGCTGAAACGCTATTTTCTCATTAATGGCTCCAAATTTGTTCTTCAAACTTTTCGAACGGATATTAATAATTGCACTCTTTAATATGACGCAAGATCATTTTGGGGTATTTTTTTGTTTTTGCAAAAATTACACAAATGTAGTTTTTTTGAAAGATTTCTCACATCTTCAACATGCACATTACCAGCAATTTGTAAACACTATTGTATTTGTAAGTTAAAGTGGTTCAAATGTCTTTTAATGAAGTCTTTCAAAAACTCAAAAATTTTCTATGAAAAAAAACTTCACATTTCGCATTTTTAGTAGCGCTTAAACGCCATTTTCTTAAAAACGTCTCCAATTTTTAAAAAATAAAGTTTCCACTTAGGACAAGGCTTGACTGTTCTTTAATATTCTTAAAATAATATTTCTGCTCTACAATTCTCGAAAAATGAAGAAAATGTCAAAAAAATGTACTTTGGGTAGCTATAAATGGCAGCTGGCAAGTGTGTGTGTCAAGATCGAATATCTAGCAGAGACCAAAGGAAAAACTACGAATACGGGAAACTCGTAATACGGGAAAGTACGAAACTCGTAATACGGGAAAGTTTGTGCCGTTCTGTAGTACCACTCGTTTTTGTTGTTTTTTTTTAGTCTTCCCCGGCAGACAGCGCCGCTCCCGTTGCAGCGCAGGCCCAAAGCCGTGAAAAGAGCTACCTCAGCGCACGTCACACGGCGGCTGAAGGATCCGCGCGGCCTAAGTCCCTGTTAAGCCGCCCGGCGCGCTCGCGTCGCGCGCGGCCCCGGAGGCCACAGAACTCCGACACTGCGCTCTCGCTGCTCTGCGCCGACAGGCGGTCACGCCCGGGATCAGTTGCGTCGAGGCAGCGCCCACCCGGGAGGCCCCGCGATGAAACCTCGGCTCCGCGGACACCTCCACTGGACACCTCCACCCAAGAGACAAGCAGGAAACGTAGTATGTCGATGGTGCAACAGTTAGCGTATCGGACTGTTATACGTCAGTTCGCGGGTCCAAACCCCATCGAAGTCCTGGATTTTTAAGGGCGAAAAAATCCTTCGTACGCCTTCCGTCGGAGGGGAAGTAAGGCGGCTGTCCCATGTCCCATTTACTGCATGTAAAAGATCTTTAAGCCTGAGCTAAATTCAAATTGCCTTTTTCGTCGCCCAAGTAATATCATCTTTCTCCGCTAGTTGGTGAAAGGAGCGTAGCGAAATTTGCGTGGTCAGACGGAAGAGCAAGCCTCCTGGCCTGAGTTTCGTCACGTAAAATAAGGCTTGAATTCAATAAGTTTCTGACAGTCGTTAGTCGAATACTCAACCATTTATTACATCAATAGACTAACAACAGCTGCTTGTAAACGTGAAAGGAGTATTCAATAATTATTTTTTAATAGCGAAAAGTGATTTATTGAATATTTGTTCTATAAAAACAATATTTATTATGTAATTTAGTATCTCACATGATTTTTAATTTTCATAAGTTGGCGTTACCTAACATGAGGTAGGTTGACTTCGACTCCCGTGCTTTTCTTTCTTTCTGCGTTGAATATTGCCCACATTGTACACAGTATTTAACATTCTCATTCGTACACTCAGATTTAGCAATAAAACGTTATCATAACTCGTCGTAAAATATTTAAAAATAATGTCTTTGTTGAAATTGTGCACCAATTGAATTAGTAACAAAATATAATGCCAATAAAAGTATTACATGAACTTATGTTTAACATAATATTAATATTGAATAAAACAAATCTCTTTCTTTACAACTATACTATTCGTACAGTCAAAGTGAGTGGCAAAATGCAGTTCTTCCGCGTCGTGTTTCTAGGCTCTTGACGGTTTTCCTAGGTCTCAAAACGCTCTGTAAGGATAGGTCCGCCAATAGGCAACAGTCGGCATCGAAATGGTCAAGCAAAAGGAGCTCACGTCCAATGAGAAAAAGGCAATTGTCAACTTAGCTCTTAAGGGCTATTCCTTACGACAAATAGGTCGAACTGTAGAGGGAAAGTTTCTACGCAAAATGTGCCATGAAAATCAAAGGAACGTAGGATCAATGAACGCGAGAAACAATTTGTTCTTCAAGTTCGTAAAAACCCTCTGTTAAGTGCTTTTCAATTACGTGTCTTAGTGGGAAATGTATCTAAAAAGATGTCCGATCAGACTGTTTATCGTGTTTTATGGAAGAACGTGTTTCGTGGACGAATAGCGTGGAAGAGGCCTTTCGTAAGCAGGAAAAATCGCAAGAAGAGACTGTCATTTGTGGGGAGCATGTGAATAAGGGGGAAGAATTTTGAGACAGTGTAATTTGGTCTATTATGTAAATAAAATAAATCTCTTGAACACGTCGAGTCTGGAGGAAGCCAAATACAGGCCATTGCTTCGTGAATACAATTCACACGATGAAGTATGGTGGTGGATCACTTATGTTGTGGGGTTTTATGCCTTCTAAGGGGATTGGTACGATACAATCCATTGACGGAATTATGGATACCACGGACATCTTTTTAGATACATTTCCCACTAAAACACGTACTTGAGGAGCACTTGACAGAGAGTTTTTACGAACTTGTTAAAGTACAGATCGTTCCTTGCGTTCATTCAACCTACGGTCCTTTGGTTTTCGTTCAAATTGTTCGTAGAAACTTTCTCTCTATACTTTCTTACAATGTACTACATAGTAAGTTCTCCGTGGGAGAAATTCCCGATAATGTCACAGGGAACAGGCGGAAGCTCTTGTTAATAATGTCCTTCCATATCGGACAGTCGTGAGATGGACAGGAGAGTTTCTGTTAGCAACCAGTGATCAGTAGAGACCGAATTTTTATGTAATTACATATTTTTTGTCTTTCTACTTACCGTTTTCAAAATTGTAATCTTGGCGAATCATAGCCCTCCTAACACAATATCGAATTTTTTCGTTATATATTTTTACATATTTAGTACTATATTACATATTTTACATATTTCGCTGTTTTCACAATATATTTTCTTATTTTATCAATTTTCTTCTATTTAATTCCATTTTTTGTGAAAAAATGTATTTTTTTAAATATCAGTATTTTCCCTACATTTTGGGGGAAATCTAGACGTCCAAAATATCATTGACATAGCGTTTTGTGATCTGTAACCTTAATTTCCGAGAAACATTTGCGATCACTGACGTGCAACACTTCGATGATGATGCTACAGTGTATGTTTGCTAGCCGTAGATCTCGCCAGTTTGTGTGATGGCTTCTTTTGCGATTAGTCCGGCTGCTAAACTACGGTCCAGGATTTACAATAGATGAAGCTTTTACTACTGACGAGAAAGTTGTATAATATAAAGTGAGCAGTTTTTATAAATCTAATTTCGTATTACGTAAATGTATTTTATTATTAGTGTATTTTAATATTACATATTGCATCCGATTTTACATATTTATTACATATTCCTCCAGTTTTCATTACATATTTATGTACATATTTTGACGTTTTATACTAAATATTTTTCCGGTCTTAGAGATCAGCATCGCACGTGGCGACCTGAGTATGCGTACCGATGTGGTACGTGCGGTAATCGAGCATATGCGTGACCGGACCTTTTGAACGGATATATAATGCTTTTTGAATGTTCTGAACTCGTATTTGCTAAAGCACTTTGAAACACGAAACCAGTACTGTCATTTCAAATACCTTAGTAAATGTGAGAAGCACTATTTTGATGTGTCGTCAGATGTTCATGCACTTAGTTTATACCTTGTTCTTTCACGCGTATACTTCATGTTTTCCACCAGAGCTCGTATTTTCACAAAAATATAGTTGACATGACTTGTACCGCAACCCTCGTAGTTTTCCGAGAGGATGTTAATTCTGAAGTTTTTATAGACGTTCGTTTTCTCTTTATAGAGAATTCAAGACTATTAAAAGGACTGAAAAAATTGAAATGTAGTATGTAATCTAGCAGAGGGTCCAGGTAAGGTTGACGCAGACGAGTCCTCGAGAGAGCGTTAATGAAACTCCGCTAAAAAGTTCGCTGCGAGAGAGCTCCGCCCGCCTGGCCTCACGCTGTCGGCCGCAGGTCGGGCGGCCACGAGGCGACAAACGCGAAGAGCAAAGTTCTTGGCTCAGTGCATTCTCTGCCTGCGCCGCCTCGCGGGCAAAGAGCTCCTTCAGGGCTGCTGCGCTGCGCTCCGCCCACGCAAAGGGTGCGGCAACGCTGCTTGTCCCTCGCGCCACCTGAAAGCTCTACACTGGACTTTTTATTGCAATGCTAATACTGTATTAATCATAACAAAAGGGTAACAACGTGTGCCGTAGATATAAAGACGTCACGCGCTCTAAAGGCAAGGCCAGTAAGTACTGTGAACTACCAGTTTGCCGCGGTACTATGACATCACAGGCGTTTTATTCTTGATGAAAACTAGGCCTGCCCGACGAGTAGAATTCTGGACAGGACAATCCGGTTCATTGCTACAGACATTCCCTCCCCTTAGTGAGTTAGGTGGCTCAGGGCATCAATTGATGTCACTGCAGTGCCTTTGGCCAGGAGACCCCAAAGCACGAGTCACAATGGTGTCAGGATTTTCGACACTAGTTAGATAGGTAGGTCGAATTCAGTCGCTGTCTGCAGGAGAATTCTAGCGGCCGGCTCCTCTTATTTGTAAGTTTCCGTGGTTTTTATCATCAACACTAGGCGAATACCGGAGTAGTACCCTAACAAACGAGCCACGGACCGCGCGCGATCTTTCCTTCCAGTTCCGTTCCTTCTAGACTGTGCGCGATCTTTATTTCCTTGTCCTATCCTTACCTCTTACTTACACACACACGTACATGGACGACAATACCATGCATGTCGGGAGCTTAGAGTTTGTCCCGGCTGAGGGGTGCCCCGCTGGTGGGAGATACCTGTTTGAGGGAAAACCGCAACCCGACGTCTAGGTCAGCTCAGGATCTCCCCATCCAGTAGGTGATAAAACATGCACTTATCTTAACCCTTCTGCTACCGAGGGGGGTAACTGAGTTGTCCCAACGCATATTTTATTATTTTTTATCGTCTTATAATTTTCTTACCTTTCTGATATCTTGTGTAGTTGTTTTTTATATATTTATCTAAACTATATTGTTGGGAACCCTTTTTTTTGGCTTGTAGTAACTTCACGGCTTACATTTAGAACTGGAGTTACTCTCTTACCCCCGTTGGTATTGGACGTTCGCTTTTTAATAACGTGGTTATGTTACCAGCGGGAAATGGGAGATGGTGTTGTGGACATTCCTACGAGGTGTTATTGTAGTACTTGTACGTTAGTATGTGAACATGACGAAGAATTGCAATCTTGTAGGTTCCAAAAAGTTATTAAGTATTGACAATTCAGACGATTTGTGTGAAGATCGTAAAGTGTAGATTGTTTTGTGAGCGTGATGAAGATAATGTTTTGGTTATAAATAAAGTTGACGATATTATTTGTGCTGAAGACGAGGAAAACGTGAATGATGACGTATGCATCAGTTCAGAAGAGTATCAAGTGAAAGAGAAAAATACGAATAGTGCAGTGTGTTCTAAAAGGACATTGGAGATTGGCATTCGAGACCTCTTCGTTATGGATGAAGTTCTGCATGTAAAATATATTGTTAAAATCGCTAAATAGTTTATTAGTATATCAAAATAATGTTTAATCTGCATAACGAAGACAATATTTCGACATTTACGGTAAAATATTACAACTACATGGAACCTTCATGGCATCTCTTGGTCAGCGTGCACGCTTTCCAGTATGCAACCCCGGGTTCGGTTCTCGGTCGAGTCAAGGCTATAGAGTGAGTTTTCCTTGCAATGTCCCAGTATATGTTGCTGTGCGACGATGATAAAATTCACTTCTTAGGTTGAGGAGACCGGAATACGGCTTAGGGATGTCTATGTGATAACCACACGTACCCCCTTAACCCATGGCCGCGAGGCAGGGACGTCGCCGGTGGGCCTGAGCTCGTTCACGGGCTGTCTCGCGAAGTACCGGGCTGTTGCGCCAAGTACAAACACATACATTGAAATTTCCTTGGGGTAACTTCGTTACCTCCCTTGGTATTCGACGTGTGCAAAATACCTCGGCAGTCGAAGGGCTAAGGGACTACTGGCCTGAGCAGTTGGCGTGTCCAGAAACACCAATCAATTGATCAATCCTGCCCTTGTTCCTGCCCCACTCCCTCTCGTCTGTCGGAGATCCTCCGCACTGCTCTGATCGAATCGATTTCTTTTACGATTTGAGAGGAGTGTGCTAGGTGTTCCTGGCAACAAACTGCTGAAAAATATTGAATTTAATATCCTTCAACGCAAACCAGAAAAAAAGAAAGTCTTTGTTAAATAGAAACATTAATCCTCTCCCCTGCATTAACCTTTAATTAGTAATACGTAAACAAGTCAGAAGTACTTTTTTTGTCTAGAAATTTGCGACAACAGTTTATGAGAAGCGTGTCATGTACCCGCGGAGGCGCCGCCCCCACTCGACGCACCGAGTCTTCACAGATCTCAGGATCATGTACTGCGCATAGCCCTCGTTGCAACCCATGTACTCGCAGCCGCTCTGGTCACAATTTTTGGTAAACCTGGTATAGACTCATTTCTTGAATACCCTTCAATGTCATTATTACTACTGCGTCCACCATATTACTTCTGTATGAATTTTTTTTTTGTTTTCATGAATACTTGTTTGCATTAGTTTAGTAGTATCTGTAAAGTAAATGTTGTATGTACTTTTTACAAGTTCTTAGCAAAATAACACGATGCAGGAATGGCTTGCGGGATATTCCACTTACTGATATCTTTCCCCTGCGTGCACTGACCCAGTTAGGACTAGTTCAAAGCACCACACTGATCTCTACATAAAGTGCAGAAATGTAGTGCATATAAGTGTATGTGTGTGTGTGTGTGTGTGTGTAAAGAGAGAGGAGACAAAGTTATGAAAGACCCGTGCGGAAGACGTCTCGTTAGGGTACTGCTCCATCATTCGCCTGGAACTGATCGATTGATCGGAGAGAGTATGAAAAGCACCCAAGCAGAGCATACGGCCGTTAGAAGTTCTCCTCTAAACTGCGACCAATTTCTTGTTCTGCGATAGCGATTTCGAGAACTTTCCGGAAATCAAACTTCGTCGAAACAACAAAAGCGGCTGTTGGGTCTGGTTGTTCACTTCGGCCACTTCCATCCGTGGCAGTCGCCGTCTGGTAGCAGCGGTAGTTGAAAAAGCATTCAACGGCGACCAACGTTCTGAAAAAAAAAAAATACAATCCTGGCGGATAAGCTGCAAACTCTTCATATGAAACGAACGCGCATGAGCAACTTCAATGAAGTACCTTTCAATAATGCAACACCAATGTTTGAAGAACGTCTTCGTACAATAGAACTGAAACGCAGAATTCAACCCAAAAAACATTGTCAAAATATATCAAAAATGAAGAAAAAGAAATTCACTTAATTTCATTTTGTTCCGGAACATAACTTTGAAAGAAAAGTGTATGGCTAATCCCCACGTAGAAATTTATTTTAAAAAAGATACAACTCATTCGGTTAATGTATGCTCGTAACAGGTATGACAAGGAAATTTCACATGATATGCAATTCCTATTTATAAAACTAATTTCTCACAGGTCGAAATAATGTTCCTTCTAGTAGTGTTTAATTGTCTCTCAAGTTTGTTTACCTACAATTAAAATCACAATTAATGATCAAAATATATCATACGCTAAAGGAATCCTAAGTGCGCATTGTTCACTAAGTGGACGTAATTAATCTACTATGGGTACTATTAATGTTGGAAGGTGAGCTAGAGCATACGACCTCTAGAAAATCGAATTGTGAACTTATACTATATCACAGGAAAACTTTAACAAATGTATTCTGTGGATATACATACCGAGCAAAATAATGCAATTTACCTTGGTGCTCTAATGGCTAAAGACACGGAAAAAATAGTAGTCAACACCATTTTCATTTAAACCAAGAATTTAAAATTTTTAACAAATGTAAATACGATATAGTAATAAAAACAAACAAAATAATTTCGATTCTTGGCGATCAATTGCCAACATATTATGAACATTACAAATCTACTATAAACTAGTAGTGATCCAACAGCATACACTTTCGATCATTATTTGTCAGTTTAATAATCGAAACGAACATCGCATCTGTGTCATTTGTATGAGTTTTCTTCACACTATTCCAGAAAAATTCAAAAGAAAAAGTTGAATGGAACGAAGAAATGTTTGAAAAAAGCGTTAATATAATCGAGTGAAAATATACATATAGCCAGCCAAAACTGGCCGGTCAAATGGCATAGTTAAATGATAACTTTGAAATTGTAATAGAGATCTCACATTTTGTTGCACATTCGTTTTTTTCGGATGAAAGCTGAGTAACAGGGAATGGGAACAGAATTGGGCACGAGAATCATTTCCAAACTGATACGCTCCAGTTCGCGACTTGCTTTATTATTTTTCTAATAATAATATAATTTATTATTTTTCTAATTTTCTAATATTAATTGACTAGCTTTAGCTGATTTTATGAAAGCTCATAAATTATAAAATCTGGCAAAAACACAAGCATTTTTGCTCTAACCTTTTGTTGGCCTTGTCTTTTATTTTCGAAAGAGCTTTGACACTTCCAGTCACTTGTAACCTCATAACTAGACGCCATAAAGTGCATGATGTAAACTTTGTTTCTTATGATAAAGTTGTTTAGTAGTTGTCCAATTTAGTAACGAATGGCAGAGTCGGTCTTTCTGCGCCGTCAAAAACTTCTCTTCCAATTTACGTGGACCAAATGCTTTTTGTTTCAGCCGAACTTTGATATCTTGTTAAAGTTTTCCCACAAAGCGTGGCAATTAATAGAACCCTGATAACACGACTCAAACTCAGTAAAAGCACCCGAGCATCAGGAAGCACTAAAACGCACTTCACCGTTTCGCTCAAAAGTTATCCGTGTGAATTCGAATGATGTATATCGTCAGGCATGGCCGGAAACCGGCGAACACTCAAGATTCTCCGAGTGCAGCAATAGAATAGGTCTTATCACCGGCAAAAGAATACGAGCCGATCGTCAGTGGCCGAGATCGCTAAAGTACTGTATGTAGTAGTGTCGTAGCGATCTCGGTCCGAAGGGTCGCGGGTTCGAGTCCCGCCTCGGGCATAGTTGTATTTGTGTTCGTCCTTTCACCCCTATCATCACCATATCATGTCATCTTCAGTTACATAACGTTAAACCCAAGAGTGGTCGCTAATGACCTAGATGTTGATGCGACCTTAAATAACAAAACAAAAGGCGTCTTCAGGTTAGGCTAGCAGAGAGTGGTGTGGCTTCAGGGCCATATGTCTCCTTCCTTTTCTTTCTCCATGGAACATTTCACCTTTCCGAGACCATGCGAACGTGTTGGTGAAGAAATATGTTATTCTGGGCGAATCCATCCTTCAGATATAACACAGCACTCTATCTGCTTCTCGCTGTTTTCCACTCAATTCGCTTTAATATTCAATAGGCAAGTTCAAAGAAATACGTTTTTTTCCGTCCAAATCTCGACTTCGATTTTTTGTAACATTAGAATAGCCTACTTCCTATTTACTAGAACATGAGAAATAAAAGGAGGAGGAGTTGTATATAAGCAGCAAACAAGGGAAGATGGAGGGTGAGGGTGGAAGGGGGAGGTGTAAGGTTTCGTACATTCCTAAGGTTTATTTACATTTTACATTGTTATTTCGTTAACAAGTAACATGTGATGTGCCTCGCTTGTTATGAGAATTAGGTTAGCAACCGATATATATTGATGGATACTGATGAATATAGAGAGATAGAATTGAACGTAAGCTTGTTCCTCTAAAGGAATTTGTAAATTTTAATATTATACAAAATGCGAAGTTATAATATGTTAAGATACTGAAGTACATTGTACATGAGAATTAAATAAAAGTTAATTGAAGTGTTACTACTTAAAAAAAGTAAGTAGCAGCAATAAATGTAACAGCAAATGCAACAAGAGAAAACTGTTGGGAGAGTGGAACTTTCCAGAAATTGGTGGCAGCGTGGAACGTTACACGTTACAGAAATTAGTGGTAGCGTGCAACGTTATAGAGGGCAGGGAGGGGAGGGGAGGGGCGTCGACGCAGCGCCCCCTGCCCCTGACGCCGCAACGCTCGTCCGGAGACTCTGCGACGCGCCGATGGAGCGCAATCACTGCGCCAGCCCTCCACCCGCGCCCTCACGACGCAGGATGATGGATGGGGCCACTCACGGCCTCTTCAATTCGTGATGACACACTGCTTTGTCCAGCGCAAGTTTCCAAGTTGACGCAGGGCTTCAGATAGCGAAGCGCCCATGAATACCTTAGTTCAGCGCCTAAGTGCTCTGCTGAGAATGGAGACAAACTGCGAATGTTTTGCTTCGGTGAGTAGTTTCCAAGTTAGTCAACGGTCGAACAAAATCAAATAAGCATCGTTCATTTCTCAAACAAAAATAAAATTTGGTTGACTGATGATTTACTTCAGAACTAAAGCACGTGGGGTCTAGCTTTATTCAAAATTCTGTTTGTCTCTATTTATGCATTGACCCTACCTCTCATCTAGTTACTTGTATGATCCCAATTTCAAGTTTTCAGTTTAATTTTTCTTCTTTTTTATCTCTTTTTATATACTTAAACGTACTGTTCCAAATGTTTTGGAAACTTTTAAAATGATTATAATTATTACAATTTCATGATCATTCTATTTTTTTTTCTCGAGTCGAAATATAGGTGAATGATCAGGTAGATGCATTACGTAAGTTAATTATTGATTCAACATCTATGCCTTCAGTTTACGTTTATGAAACTTTCTCCTCATTTATCATAACTTTCTCATAATTTTGTAATACCGGCTACATTTGGTAGTAAGTTATAGAGTTCGCCTCCGACAGTGGCGAATTTTCGACATCAGTTTCATAACAATATCGAATTGAACGGCTATCTGGAAGAGAATTCTAGCCGCCGGCTGCTCTGATCCGTAGGTTTCTGTGGTTTCTGCAATCAATACCAGGATAATGCCGGAGCAGTACCCTAACAAACGGGCCACGGATCGCGCGCGATCTTTCCTTCCTCTTCCTTGTCCTATCCTCACCTCTTACTTACACACACTTACACTAAAATGCACTACACTACCACACATGTCCGCTTGAGAGCTTCCCAGCTGTGCCTGTGCATCGCTAGGAGAGATACCTAAAGGGGAAATCACTGCAAACCAACGTGAAGGTCGGCGACGGATTTCTGCATTCCAGTAGGGTCGCAGCACCACCAACTCGCAGGGAAAATATTCCATACACTTTTTATTTACTCAATGTCAGAAAATGGTTAAAAATGGTTTTCTTGAGTTCCGGTGTACCTATTCTAGTTCATATTCAAGTTGAATTATGGAGTTGGAAACAGCGTTTTTGGCAAGGTTTCAAAAGAAAAATATTCGCTCCCGTGTAACAAAAATATTCCCAAAGGTGCAACAAAACTATTCCCTCCTACAGAAACATCAGATGTCCTATTTTTGGTATTAGGGGCCCAATTTGTTTTACATATTCAGTACCTACTTTTTCTTGAAGCATTCTTGAAGCACCTTCTCTTTCTACTAGTAGATGGAGAAAGTTGATTACAAAAACTGATATTTAGTAAGTTAAGTAGATAAATGTGTCAGAAAATTATGGCAGAAACGATACTCGAGACGTTTTCTGCAATACACGAAAAAAATATTCGTAAAAATACACATTAAATTTTCCCGCGACAATCAAACTCTTATAAAAACGTCACCTCACCGTGTGCCCTATTGGCAGGTTGAGCACGCCCAATAAGCCTTCTTGCTTGGATACAGTTCCAGGAAAATGTGGGACGCGAGCTGCCAGGAAAACGTGGAACGCTCGATACGACGAACAATTTTCGCGTCCGCCTGTCTTCCGAACAACATATTGTCGACTGTCGACTTGACTTGCCTTCTCGAACACCCCACGCCGCCATCTCGAACACCGACAGTTCCAGTCAGGAGTATTGGCTAACGCTCTCTCCAACGCTCATTTTTCAATGATTGGTATTTTGTTTTGTGTCAGCAACTGTGTCATTACACCAGAATGTTGAATTAATAATTAGCACTAATTTGAATACAGTGAAGCTATGAATTTATAAGAGTTGTATGATGATGTATATTTATCTACCTTTCAATGATTGGGGTATTCAGTAAAGCTTGTGATACCTGTGTAATGTAATGAATAACAAATGGTTCAGCAGGATGTATGAAACAAAATAAAATACAAAACAAAACACTTTTAATAAGTGATGTTAGTGATTTGATTTGATTTGTTTGGTCAAAAAACAGTGAAAACTGTATATGACGTATGAGGGAGAAGAGGAGGTATTTTCACAAACTTGCGATGTAAAGTCTAGATGTATGGCAACTTGTATACTTCTGTTATTTTAGTCACGTCTTCCAAACTCATTTCTACCGCACCGATACAATAACAGCGCACTGTCTTTTCTTAGCATCTAATGAACCTATTTGTTTTGTCTACGTACTTCCTTACCCACATAGGTCACGGTACATGTCTCTCTTAGCATTTGAAAGGGGCCTCATATATACTAAAACATTTTATTTCCTTTAATATTTTTAGTTCCTGATTTTCTCCTCTTTTAACCTCACAATTTAGTCATCTGCAATACATTTCGTGAAGAGGCTTTCTATACCATCCTCTAAATGGTTCACATAATTCTCAAAGTTGCTTATTCAGTTAAATTACTAGTGAAATTTGTCAATTGTAAATATAAAAATGTGTGAGTCTCTCGAACGGTTGAAGTGCGACTTCTTAGTTCCTAGGAAAAGTTGATTTTATGCTTTCTTTTTTATTTGTTCTCTAACGGCTCGCACTCCGCGCTTTCTTTTGCCCCATTCCAATTCCTAACTGAAATGTTAAAAATGCGGCATAAAAATATATTAACTTATTGTTGTAATGAATTGCTATGATCCGTAATTTTCCATGGTTTTGTCTATCCTCGCAAATTTAGAAGCAATACTTTTACAAATGGACCACGGAGCACGCGCGATCATTCCTACCTCTTACCTATCTTATCCTCTCCCCTTGCATACACACATCTATATCCACTACACTACCACACATATCGGAAGACCAGGGGAGCTTAGAGCTTGTCTCAGCTGGGGCGGGGTCCCGCTGGTGAGAGATACCTGGGAGATGGAAATCGCCGCAAGCCGACGGAAGGGTCGGCGTCACTATCCTGCAAGGGATCAACACAGATCCCTCTCGGAGTACAAGATCCTTTGACTAGAGGGACGAATGACCTCAGCAGCTGTCGTGACCGGAAAAATCAAGAATACAATGGAGAAGCAGACAGGACGTGGATGGAACAGGGGCGGGGCGGGAAGTGACTAAGTGGACGAGCATGTAAGTAAAATTACTTTCGATTTTACTCTATATATTTGGGTTTTTCGCTCTTGGCGCACGAAGGTCACGGACGAAAAATGGTGAGGGAAGGCTTTCTCCAATATGGAGCTTCCACGCCACAACAAAGTGAAGTGGAAGCTCCCTATTGGAGAAAGCCTTCCCTCTTTTTCGTCCGTGACCTTGGTGCGCCAAGAACGAAAAACCCAAGTATAGATTTGGGAACATCCTGAATCGTTCATTCCTGTTCCTATCTAATTAAATTGTGATAAGAAATTCATCCACTACACCGGGTACTTCAATTGTTGTAAAAATGTAACTTAATAACAAAATTAAACCGACATAAAGTTTCCATTTGAACACAGTTAAATGTCATGGACCTTCTAAACTTTGACTGCCCGCTCTCATCATGTCTGGTCATGGGGATTTACACTTGAACACAACGAGCGCAATAATACGCAGAAGTAGCAACCAGTATTTTATTTTTCAACCACTCTGACAATAAAGTTTTAGTGCCGTGTTGGAGTTAGTTTCTCATACAAACAAAAAATTTACAAAGTCATTATTTCACCAAAAACTATTTCAATTGTTTTTATGAAAATTCAACAACACCTGCATACAGAGAAATAAAGTAAATGGACAGTGACGTGAAATACAAGACAGACACGTGATGCTGTAGAGACGAAACGGCGCATAAATAGCAGCAGAACGCTGCGAGATGAAGTCGCGGGGAAGCGGGCGTTGCGCCGCCCGTGAAACGCAAGACGATGACGTCAGCACGCGAGCGGCGGGGGGAAGCCGTAAAGCTGCCAAGCGGCGGAGGAGAGCCTTGCTCTGCACACATCTCTCCAGCCCATCCCCCCCGCCTTCCCCTCGCGCCACGACACTCCTTACTCCTGCTCACGGCGCCCCGTCCCGCCCAACACTTCCGCGCCGCACTCCCCCGCTGCGCCCCAAAGCGCCCCGCCCCGCCGCCCCGCCCCGCTTCGCTCCGCCCCTCTCCACTCCGCCCCGCTCCGCAAGGCTACCTCCCGCCGCCCCACCGTCCTTCCCCGCTACGCCCCGCCTCTATCCGCCGTGCCCCCGCCCCCGCACGCCTCCCGCTCCTCTCCGCGCCCTGCCCCGCGTTCTGCCCTACGTTACGACCCTGCCCCGCGTCACACTTCGCTTTCTGCCCCGCGCCCTACCCTGCCCCCCCACGCCCTGTGACCCCGCCCCTTCCTCTGCATCGCCCTCCACCCCACACCTCGTCTCCTGTCCCACCCGTGCTTCCGCCCCACCCCGTCCCCGTCCCACCCCGTCTCCAACCCTCGCCCCGCCGCGATCCCACGCCCCGTGCCCCGAGCTCCACCCCACCTGTTCCCCGCCACCATCCCCGCCTCCGTCCCCTCCTCCGTCCCCGCCTCCGTCTTCCTGCGTCCCCGCCCCAACCCACTTCTACCAGCCGCATGGTCCAACCCTGCTGCCCCTCCCGTTCCGCCCTACGGTCGCGTTCACAAATTGTCGCGCGTGGCAGCCTCCGAGGGAAACGCAACCCGCGCGTGCGGCGGTGACGGGAGCAGTTACAAGACAGCTGCGCATCTCGCAGGGACGCTGCCGTGCCGATAGGGAGCTGAGTCGAACGTGTCTCCGCCTTCCGACAGCCCCAATTTCCTTACATCATCCAATCCAATTACGATCTTCATCGAGTGTTGCGGTAACCATTAGTGCGTGGGGGCGCGACGGGCATCGACAGATTAGTGCGTCATTTACCTCTGAAGCGTCGTCGATCGACAGGTGCTAGGCTTCGAGCGGCGATGGTGCGGATGGGTGTGGATCCCGCTGGGAGGGACAACTCCAGCGTAAAACCACTCAAACCGATCAAGGCCAGCGCCAGATCTCACGTCGTAGGAGTGAAGCTGTGCCTCTACATCCCAGTTAACTCCGCGGACAGTAATTCCACGAAAGTAGTTGACGCGTGCGAATCAAAGCTAACTCACTCACAGGGACACGGATAAAATTTGTAAAACATATTAAAACAATATGTTTAACAATATGTGTAACGAATAACGAGTGTTGAATAGTTCTGACAGTTTTTATATAATGTACTTGAAAACGACATGTAGGAATGAGATTCAATATTATCGCGGCAAAAAGTATTATTCTTTCATGAAGAACATGAGGGTTCAGGGCAGAAATTTATAGCTAATTTACCTTTGAAAATATATTTTATTATATAGGAGCGAATATTTTGTCAACAAAACTCGAAAAAAAACTCTCTTTTCTGTATTCAAAATTCGACTAGAATATGGTTTAGGATAGAGACCACAGAATTATGAAAACGTGCACAAAATTCACTTCTCCCCATAGCTCGTCATACGCAGTTTTTAACTGTTTTTGACGTAAATAAATAAATAAATAAATAAATAAATAAATAAATAAATAAATATTCCTTCAATCAAAGTTTTAAAACGAGATGACATATGTATTTTGTATTCAGTGAAGGATCAACGATACTGAAACGCTTCGCGCTGTATTTGACAAAATTTCAAATGTAGATTCCAAAATTTCCCTACTATGATATTTATATGTTGAATTAGACTTTCAAATTAATATCTGTAAAGAATTTTTATCTGCGTCAGTGTCAGACATTTAATTTCCTGTTTCATCATTACGAAGGTAATATAATTTCCTTCCTCTTTTCTTTCTGAACATTACGTCGTATGTGGGAGGCCTGTTTTGAAGTTGCCCTTCCCATACCCGGAATTTTTTTTATACTCTTCTTCAAGTACTTTATTGAACAATTATTTTCCTCACAGTATTTTGTTCAATTCCTCCTTCTTTACAGTGCTTGTATCAATTTTAGAGAGTAAGTAAAGCCAAATAGTTACTTTACAAAATATTACTACTTTACAAAATATCTTAATTAAGGCCAATTCACATTATCTACAAAAGCAATGCAATTGAAATCGATAACACCAAAGCAACATATTCACACTCAATTTTGATATCATGCAAATGTTATCATACCCGAAGGATGGATGGATATATATTGTGATATACCAGAATATGATAGGTTTTATTTAATGATGTTAGTTATACATGGGGTAGATACATGGGGATTCAATATGGCGGTATGCGGCCTTAGCAACGGCGGCGCAGAGGTTGGCAAGGTCAACAAACTATACACGGGCCTTGATGACGTCTGGACGCCGGCTAGATGGCTGAAGAACATAAAATGTAATTGGTGCAAAAACGAATGACTGACGGAGGTCGCGGCTACTCGGATTTGTAAGAGACGCACGGGTTGGCTATTAAAGATTAGATAGTCTAATTTTTACCGCCGTGTTTTAAAAAAATAGAAGAATGGACGCTTACCAAGCCATAAAGGGTTCAAGAAGGCATTAAATAGAACATTCTGACTTTGGGTGTCGTGGAGTGAAGATCGTATATTCTGACTCGGGGTGTCGTGGAGTGAAGATCGTACATTCTGACTCGGGGTGTCGTGGAGTGAAGATCGTACATTCTGACTCTGGGTGCCGTAGCGTAAAGATCGTTTATAGACAATATAGTGGGAAAGTGAGACTTGTATAGTTTTCTTGTGAGAGAAGTGATAGTTTGTTTCCGGACTTTGAAAATAATTTACCAGAAGTGATTTCGCAGAGGACTTGTTCAGATTTTCGGACATTGCAGTTGGACTTCAATAGTTTACATAACCAGTGGGAGAGACTAGGAACCGGGGAGCGTCGGATAAGAACTAACAAATAGTTTAGGCAGTGTGGACTGGACGTGTCAGCAGCGGCGCAAGACTGAAGAAAGAAGCGGAACTTGGAATTAACAACGGCCAAGTGAGAAGCGACCACGGAGCGTTGGCATGCAAAAACGGTAAAAACAATACTGCAGTATAAAAGAGATAATTATTTAAAAAAAGGGTCATGACCATCAAATTAATTGTTTTTAATTTAAAGTTAAATAAATTGTTGAATTTTGTTCTTTGGAAATGAAAAGAGTTTCATTTGTCAATCATAATTGTTAATTAGTTGGAAGCATAATTATTACATTTCAGATTCCACGCCATACTGTATAGTTGGCAGATCAGGTAATCGGCTATCGAGGCGATAGCGAGTATTTGTATCCGGATCCATCGACCCAAGCTAGCTGGATTTTTATATAATTTTGTTAAAATTAGATAGAAAAACTTTGGTAGTAATTCATGTAACCTGTTTCTGGCGCCCAAACCTTAATAAATTCGGAACAGGACATAATTACAGCCACGATCTTGATGAGACGTGAGAAAGGTATATTTCAATATCAAGGATCGAGATAGATTTATTACATGATGGCATTTCTACTGACAAAAATATGGAATTATGAGCTGATTTTCACAGAAAACTTTTGAGTTTCGAGAAACTTTATAGGATATCATTTAAAGCACATATTCTCATAAATGCAATAATGTGAACAAATCGCCGGTAATATAAATATTACGGATTTGAGAGACAAGTCAAAAAAATTACATTTTTGTAATTTTTGAAAACAATAAAAGAATACAGCAAACTGTGATCTTATTGAGAACAGTTAGCACTATCCTAATGAAGAAAAATATAAAGAAAAAAATGGGAGTTGTTTTTAAGAAAATCTTGTATTTGTTACTTTTTTAGGTTTTGCCATTTTTGAGAAAATTTTGAGAACATTTGGAGCCATTTCTGACAAAATGTCCCACGGGTTTTATGTAAAGTACCCCCAGATTTTAAAGGTTTTAATGTTTGTAATGTTTTAAAGATTTTAATCTTCTAACGTTTTAAATATTTTAATGTTTTTCAAAATCGCAGCCCTTCCAGTCGAATCACATCGACTAGCCAATATCTATTTTGGAAAGAAATCGGACGTATTGTTAAGCGCTTGTGGTGTTCACAGTCAGACGGACAGGCTTATAGATTGGCAGACTCACAGACGGACAGACTTACAGAGGGACAGACTTACAGAGGGACAGACTTACAGACGGACAGACTTACAGACGGACAGACTTACAGACGGACAGACTTACAGACGGACAGACTTACAGACGGACAGACTTACAGACGGACAGACTTACAGACGGACAGACTTACAGAGGGACAGACTTACAGATGGACAGACTTACAGACGGACAGACTTACAGACGGACAGACTTACAGACGGACAGACTTACAGACGCTCAGACTTACAGACGGACAGACTTACAGACGGACAGACTTACAGACGGACAGACTTACAGACGGACAGACTTACAGACGGACAGACTTACAGACGGACAGACTTACAGACGGACAGACTTACAGACGGACAGACTTACAGACGGACAGACTTACAGACGGATAGAGTACAGACGGACAGAAGGACACACAGACGGACGGACTTACAGACGGACGGACGTACAGACGGACAGACTTGCAGACGGACGGACTTACAGACGGACGGACGGACAGACGGACAGACGGACAGACGGACAGACGGACAGACGGACGGACGGACGGACAGACGGGCTGACAGTCGCATTGACAGACGTACTGACGGACGGACGTTTAAAAAACACTTTTTCGGTATCAGGGGACCCCAAAACGCGTATTTCAATTGAAATCTCGTAATCTATTTTCCGTAGCATTACATAACTTCCCTATACTCTGTATATTACTCCGTATATATTCATGTATAGGACTAAGTAAAAACATAACGATCTTCAGCATGTAGCAATGCTCTTCAGCAACGCAAGGGATTCCGTGGATATTACCGCAAATAACACACTATTGCAAGTATATCAGGATCACGTCACGCTATTCGTATAATATTTGCCCAATCCTTTTGCAATGCTTGCCAAAAAATATTGCTCTCACGACAGAGCGGATAGGCTGCCTTCCTCGCTACTTGACCGTGCCCCCAACTTATGTCGTACTCTGGTCCGCCCCGCAGCGCCCGTTTGTGCGTCGCGGTGTCGTCGGCCGCGGACTGTTGCAGGCGTTAACGCGCCCGCGTATTGTCGTGGGGGAAGGGGTCTGGCACCACATGCAGGGGAGTGGAAGGACGGTAAGGGCAGAAGGTGCCCTCTGGGCCATTCCCTATTCTCTTAAAGGCCTAAGGCGGATGAGAGGGAGCAATAAGAACAGGGATGACTCCAGTCATGGCAAACAGCAATTTATTGGAGAGGCGTTACTTACATAGGCACCTGACGTAGCCCAGCCTCGGCGAGGAAGGTTCTCCGGAAGAGAGACTTTGCAGCGGCCATGGCGACACTCGAAGTGCACGGCGATCAGGGGCAAGGGCGGGAAGCTGCTAGCAGGACCCCGGAGGGTCTGTATGGACTAGCAGGGTGCAGGAGTGTCGGCAGGGCCAGTTTGGGCCTGTCTGAACCGACTAGGGGTGAAGGGAAGTCGGCAGGGCCAGTTTGGGCCGATCTGAACCGACGGGGAGTGGAAGGTCCGTGCACACGGGCGACGAGCTCACGAGTAGTATTCGTCCCCCCGCTACGCGGAGGTTAAGCTGTTATATAGGCCTTTTCTGCTGAGACGCTCTTTCCGCGGCGGAGCTACGTCATTATGCTTGCGCGGGCGCCAGCCGTCAGCGGCCACGGGACAGTATGAGGCGCGCGTAGCGAAGCTGCAGCGCGTGATTTCGCCGCGCGCCCGCGTTAATAGCGCGCAATCGACGGCCAGCTGCTCCGACGCGAGCGCCGCCGCCGCCTAATGAGACTTGCATGGGCGTTGACTGTCCTGCGGTCGGCGACCCCAACATTCGAATTCATGGAAACTCGATAAATTATTGGTTATTGGTCCGAGTGGTCTGCGAGTAAAAAAAATTAGTTGCGTGAAGTTCAATGTAATGAAGTTAGGCAATTTTACGCAAAATTCAGTTTCGAGCAGCGCCATAATGTGAATCGACGACTTTGTTACAAAATGTTGTGTTAACTGACTGCAATGCTGTTGATGTCGAAAGATGACTGGACAAAATGCTTCAAATCCTTTATCCCTTAGAGTGCAAAATTGTGCTGCACATTTAATTATCTATTACATATTAACATTTAAAAAATCCATTCTTATTCTGTTGTATTGTTTAATGAATGAATTAATTTCTGAATTACCGCATGTCAGGTAATTTTTGATTGAAGATTATCTAAAATTGTACTAACGTTATAAAACTTTAAACGCTCTGAAATACAGTTTAACCAACAGTAAGAAATATAATGCTGACAATGTTGCGTAGTACTATACGTGACAATTTCTGGCTTACACTTGAAAACCTTCTAATCAAACGAAGCAGGAAAAATGCATGGCATCTGCGCGTGAGCGAGTTGTCTGCGAGTCGGTTGTAGGATGAAGGGTATAGACCAGTGGTGTCAAGGTCTTCTACTGGTGGCAGTGGCACGCGTCGTGGCTCCGTAGCATTCCACGAGCTTCTCTGCGCCACTAGTGTCGGCAGAGGAAACTATTAGTAACCTCGCTGTTTTACAATAGTGATGGCGTTGTCTATTGCGGCGGGGTTATGAACTGCGGGGAGAGGCGATTTCGTCGTGGCACTCGTGCCACGGACTCCCGCTCATGGCATCGACCTTGACAACACAGGTATAGACACTTCTGGAAAGATATCTCAACAAACGCGTATGTTTTCTGGGCAGTCTGCATACAAATCGTAGAACAAAATGTCTTTTTTTCCTTCTTGGTTCACGTTCTTGACAAATAAACTTGCAGGTGAGGTCATGTCTCTTGCGAATTTTGTATGAAGCTTTCTAGACCTTTTTGAGAAGTCCCTTCGGATTTAAGCCTCAACAGAAGTTTTAATTTTACTAATGCGGAGAGTTTTTCCCTTGGGAGAGGAAAAGAGCTCACTGTCGTTTCGGGTTAATCTTCGCCTGCATTTCATCACCTTTTCGTCTCTGTCATTACACTGGTGATTCTGAAGAGACTCCCATGAGTATCTCTTCGTTAAGAATAAGTTCATATCTGATAATAACTCTGCGTGCGACCTTCTTCATCAGAACGTGTACTAAGCCTTTTAAACGTAACCTGAATATTTTAACCTTGGGTCGCCAGCATGTCATCATACTCTCCATGCAATATGCAGACCGTAGTTCCCAAAAATATGTTATAGAGTGCTTGCCTTTAACGTACATGAAAGTAAATACCCCCACGCTTTAGTGCTTCAAAATTTGAGAGGGATTTGCCGTCTACTTTCAGTTAAAAACTTTTTGTGTAACGTTGCTACTTAGAGGCACAGCCTTCATTACATTGTACTCATGTGCTTCGTCACAAGGCATCTCTAGGAAGAGTCTCTGAGTTTCACAATATTCTCTCGAATTATCAACTTCCATCAAGGTAATATATCCAGCAATATTCCTTTAGAGAACACAGTTATATATTAGAGATAAGAAAACAATTTCAAAATTATTGTTTGTGATCTGTTGTATAAATTAATAAAAGCTAACTAAAGTTTACTTTTCACAAAACTGATTAAAATTCAAAAATGTCATTACAAACATGTAATTAAAATTGGTTATGTAAAACTTCAAGAGAAATTATGTTATAGAAATACATTTGAGGCATTATTTTTACATCCTAGGTTTTTATTTGAGAAAATAACAATAATATTTCTTTGTTGCATTGAAGATGGCCGAAATGCGACCGAAAACGTTTTATGCTCAAATAAAAACATACGATGAAAAAACAACGCCTCAAATATATTTCTACGATGCAAACATCGTAAACTCCGCACCATTTTTTACCAAAAATTATGTTATTTTTCCCACTTATCTTCATTTCAAAACGTAAGCATTCATCTTTGAAAGCGTGAGGGAAAAGGGGCTCAGACTTAAGTGCGAACCAAAAGACTTCTGCATTCGATCAGTAATTCAATGGAAGCAGTATTGAGAGTTTCTGGGAAACTATTCCGTGCGCAAGATTTAAAAGCGACCTTGAAACTGACGACTAATAAGTAAAAATAAACATAAAACAACTCATTAAACAGTTTACAATATATTATGAACAATTCAAATATTTGATAATTACACGAATAATAAATTACTTGACGATAACAAGTAGCAAATAATTTTTGTAAAAGTTGCTTGACCTAATTTAAATTAGTACAAGAATAATTGATCCAGTTTAAATTAATTCCAGAACTAGAACACTGGTAAACTTTAACATTTCTGGAGAGTGGAAAATTGATACTTCGCGAAGAACTTCAAATATGTCGTATGGTATGCATTTCTGTGTGATATTTTTTTAACGTGAAAGCAGAAATTGCTTCACTGGTAACAAAGTTTGTACCTATAGCTTTTGAGCACTATCATTGTCGTGATTTAGATGTAATAGTCATCAAACATATTACTTCCTTTCAAATAGTCGCCACAACAGAAAGCCACGGCCGGGAAAGAGGGATTAATTACGTGTTTGGCAGCGGACCTCGGGTAGCGGGACGTAAAGTGCCGGGCGGAGATTAAAAAAATTAATCTGTTAAGAACCATTGAACACATTTGAATGGAATTTGCTATGAACATCTTTTATAAGTTAATCTTTGGAGTTCACATGTTTGCTTACGATGCCTTTATTATTTCAACATTTTCTTAGTATATCATTTACGAAACACCCAACATAGCAAGCTGTGCACAGAATGTTTAAAAACGGAAATCATTTTCCTGCACGATTTTAGCTTCTTACGTAATTTTTCATTTTAACTTTACCACATTGTGTTCAAATGTGTTTAATTATGCGTTTTGCAATCAGAACATCAACTAGTGGTGCTACGGAATGGCACAGACTTTCCCGTATTAGTTTTTCCTTGGGTCTTCGCTAGGTATTCGGAAATGCGACATACTCTTTCTTGCCAGCTACCATCTATCACCGCCAAAAGTACATTTTTTTGTCATTTTCTTAATTTTTCGGTTTCCCATTGGTAGAACGGAAATATTAATTTGAGAATATTAAAGAACACAGAAACCTAGCCGTAAATGGCAATTTTCTTTTAAAAATTATGTGCCGTTCAAGAGAAAACGGCATTTTAGCACTACTAAAAATGCGAAATTTGAAGCTCATTTTCACAGAAATTTTTTGAGTTTTCAAAATACTTTATTTGAAGTTATTTGAAGCACTTACACACGCACTTTTTACCAATTGCTGGTAATGTGCATATTAAAGATGTGAGAGATCTTTCAAAAAAATTACAATTATGTAATTTTTGAAAAAACAAAAAGAATAACTCAAAATAAACTTTACGCTATACTAATGAGTGTAATTAGCACTATCGGTTACAAAAGTTTCAAGAAAAAATTTGCAGCCATATACGAGAAAATGGCGTTTGAGCATTTCTGAAAATGCCGAAATTTGAGCTACTTTTCACAGAAAACGGTTGAGTTTTCGAGAAACTTTACTTGACATTATTTAAAGCATATATACTTGTAGATATAATAATGTGAAAAAATTGCCGATAGTGTAAATATTAACGACGTGAGAGACAAGTAAAAAAATTTACATTTTTGTAATTTTGAAAAAACCATCCGATAGACCAATATGACATTTATGTCATTGAAATCAATATTTGATGTAGGCTCCTCATCGTAATTGTTTATTTTGTCTGTCTGGACTGAGGCCCACAGCCGCCTCTAAGAGCACTGAAGATGGCCGCAATGCGGCCGAAAAAGCTTTATGCCAAAATAAACAATTACGATGAGGAGCCTATATCAAATATTGATTTCGATGATAGCATCGTAAATGCCACACCATTTCCTACTACTTTTATGTCATTGATAGAGTACATTTACCAATATCCCTACCAAAAGTTTAAAGAAAAAATTTGGAGCCGTTTTTGAGAAAATCTTGTTTTTGTCATTTGTTAAAATTGTACATATTACACGCAATATTGCACCAAAACTACCAAAATTTTGAAAAACATTTGTATGACCTTTATGAAAGAACTCAATATGCAGAACAAATTTTATTTGAAGAAAAAATCTCTATCTTCAATTTTGTAGTTGGAGAAAGACGCCGAAAAAAAGTCAAACTTTCACAATTTTCGAAAATTCAGGGCTGACGTGAAAATCGGACCTATGCCATGTTAAAAAGTGCATTTTACTCTATTAATACAAGAAATTTAAGGAAAAAATTTGGAGCCGTTTTTGAGAAAATTTTGAAAATCCCCGGGGGTTTCATATAAAGTACCCCCAAATTTTGAAGAATCTTTTTAAAATCTCAAAGCTTTGACTAGAATCAGATCGACCGAGGAATATCCATTTTGGAAGAAATCGTACGTATGGTTTAGGCGCTAGCAGTGTTCACAGACGGACAGACGGACGGACAGACAGACAGACGTTTTCCTTTCAATTGGGTTTTCGGTATCAAGGACCCAGAAAACAGGGTTTCTGGCTACACCACGTGTTGGGGGATTTTTTTTTCTTAATTTAGCAAGTGGTTTTATCCACTTATTCGTTTTCACGGCCCGGCAATTAATTTTTTTCCGCCGAAAATTGGCCATTTTTTCGCGCAGCATTACATAACTTTCCCTATACTACGTATATCACTCCGTGTATACGTACGTATACGGAAAAGTAAAAATGAAAGTTTCACAGTAAAGTACATTACTTTTACCATAATATTCAGTAAAGATTCGAGTATTCGCTGCAACAAACCCCCTGGGGACACGTCATGAACGAGCGCGCTGTGACACTCCAGGGAGGGAGCGCAGGGATCTTCTGCGAAACCCAAACGCTCGAAGGACTTCAAAGACCACTACACAAAAGCAAAAACATTAAACGAGCACGTTGTCACAGGCTTGGATATTGGATAATGCAGTGCACAATTTAAAAACTCCTCAGGAATTGTGTGGAAATAGCAGTTTATGCAATTAGTTTATAATGTAAAGTTTTATTGCATGAGTACATGTTTTGAAAACGAGCGACGTTAGGAGCGAGTTTTCAAATTTGTACGAATGCAATAAAGTAACATTATAAATGAATTGCATACGCTATTTTTTTGTATGATAGCCTTACACATTTTTAAGAGAATCAAACTTAATTTTGCCAAAAAACTTTCCTGCGATGTTTCTGGTACTTAACATCTCTGCTAGAAAACGGTGGTCCGTTTACCTCTACCTCCCCCCAATTCTGTCGCTGCGATTGGCTGAATGTGTGATGACGCAATCATTCGTGCAATAAAATCCTCACGTCATCCTTTGTGCAGTATAACGTCCGATAATGAACGATTTCTTGCAACAGAAAAGGTCGTTTATAATGCTGTAATACAAAAAAAATATTTTTACGAGGCAGATGCCCGAAATGGCACACTGCGCGGCGTCGGCTGCGCGATGGATCGCGCCGTCGGGCGGGCGGGGTGGCGCTCAGAGATAGGGAGAGGAAAAGGGAGAAGAGAGAGGAAAAGGGGTAAGGGATAACGAAAAAGAGGAAAAAAGGGAGAGAGAGAGAAAAAAGGAGAGGGAAAGAGAAAGAGAGAGGGAAATGGAGAGGGAGAAGGAGGAGCGAAAAAAGAGGGGAAAAGGGAGAAGAAAAAGGGACAGGGAAAAAGGTGGAGGAGGAAAGGAAGAGGGAAAATGGAGAGGGGAAAGGACGAGGGAGAAAGGGGGAGGGAGATGGAAAGAGAGAGAAAGGGAAGGCCAGAGGAAGGAGGGGGCGCACGCGGTCAGCGCGGCGTGTCCCGAAGCCATCCCAGCGACGCCCGCCAGCCCGCCCGCCCGCCGCGACCCCTCTTCCCTACGTGTAATTACGGTAATGAGGCTGCAATGACCCGCCCCTGCTCCCAGTGGGCACCGTGCGTTGCCCATGTGTCACTTTCGCCCACCTGCCCGTGGCCGTCCCCACGGCCCGCACACCTCCCTCCCGCTGCTCTTGGCTCGATCAGCTGCCGGAATTTGCCTTTCAATCGTACGATGTATAATGAATGTGAGATGGTCTTCTTTCTTCTATTCCCTTTTCTTTGAAATTTTCTCACCAAAAAATGTGTTTTCCTTAGAGTGGTCTGTAACACCCCTTATCTCCACAGATAAATGTCCACAAAAAATGTTGCCTGCATTTTCTTCTAAGTCTGAGCTGGTATGACTTTTTGTTCTTTTCTACGTTCTTTGTTCTTTTTGTTTTTTTGGAATTGTCTGTTCCATTTGCTCCGAGCTGCTATTAATAAATTCAATCATCCATTCTGCGACAGAAATAATTAACTGTAATTATTTAGAGCATTTGAAAAAAGTCGTTCAACATACGTAATTGAAAGTGAACGTAAATATACGTAAAATCTCTTTAGTTTTACTGACGCTTTTGAATAACCTGTTTCTACCTTCAGAAAAAAAAAATCGAAGACTTTAATGTACATTAAAGTCCATGGATTCTTTTTCTGAAGATAGGAACAGAATATGTAATGTACTTCTAAACACATGTAAATGTACATCTAAATGTACGTGTACAAAATGTGCAAGTACATTACATGCACAAGTACATTACTTAAATGCACATTAAAGTCCATGTATTTTTTTTCTCATGGTAGAAACAGGTTATTAAAAAATTCCAGTAAAACTAATACCTTTACCTAACTTTTGCCTCAAATTTTTAAGAAGGAATACAAAATGAAAGGAGGCGATGTGAATGAAGGCGAGAATGAAAGATAAACGCAAGGGCATAGGCGAGGACGCGCGCATGTACAGGATCGAAATCTTAAATATATTTCCTATTTTTGGGTGGATATTAATGATCACAATTACTCATACATTAATTTCTATTGTTTTGCAAGCAACAGTTACTCATCCACCAAGGGCGTAATAAGGGTTCTAGTGATCGAGCGCGACGAAACGCCCTCCGTCCAAGGACCAATTTGTGGCCGCTCGATCATTAGAACCAGTTGACGCCCGAGGTACATAAAATACTTTATTTTTTACCTAATTTTAAGTATTCGGAGTTAATTATTTACAAATTATCTAGATGTTAACTTGACTCGATTTGTCTTTTCGTATTTTCCTCCCATAATTCCCTTTCATAATCCCCTCCGTAAGAGAACCTGTAGCATTCAACTGCTTTTATATTTCCCTCGTCACCACGATTCTCTCAGTAATGGTAAGTTCTGCAGTGTCTATCGAGCTCCGTAACCAAGGCAATAAAAACCAATAACTTATGAGTAGAAAGTAAACATTATTTTTTTCAATACGTGTTCTCGTTCTTTTAGAAGAATATTTCACTGACAAACAATGTAGATATTGGTTCTCATTATAATATATTAATTAATTTATTTAATTAAACAATTAATTTAGAGGAACAAGTTATAAAGTATGAAAGATAAGTACAGAAAAATAGCAGAGGCACTTAAAAAAAGTTGTCACCCCAAAGAGTTGACACATGTTTCTTTGTGCATGACGAGGCGCTGAATCCGAATCTGAAGGCAGAATTGCGCAGTTCTTTTCAAATCGCGAAAAAAACACCGTGAAATCGTAGAGATTTTTTCGGGGTCTTTTATCAGACCCAAAGACTTGACACTTGTTTCTCTATGTATGTCGACGCGCTAAAACCGAAGGTGAAGCCAGAATTGCGCCATCCGGTGTTTTTTGCGATTTACGAAGAACTGAAGGCGCGATTCTGGCTTCAGATTCTGATTCAGCACGTTGACATACATAGAAAAACATGTGTCAAATCTTTGGGTCTGACAACTTTTGTATTTTGTGCGCCTATGTAGTTAGTGTATGTTTGGTTAGGAAAATAAAAAGGGATATAATAAATATTATTTAAATATCAAACAAAACAGAAATTGAGGCTGTAAAAGAACTGGTACAATTACTCCGAATGGAATGGTATTCTGATCTGAAGTATTTTGATGAAAATGTTATTTAACACACGTTAGCACGTTAAAAATGAGTTTGCATGTGATAATATGTTGGATGCTTTATTAGGTCTAAAAAGAGTTTTACTTTGCACAGGTTTTTAGTTGTGTGTATGTCAGTCACATCAAGACACGGAAACATACAAAAACCGAGTTCTCGAGAGTTTGTCAAATGGACATTTCTGAAAGTTTCAATGCAATGTACCGTCATTATAGAGTATTTCGATTTATGTATCTAGTTGTATGCAAATCATCACTTCATTTCAGTATGAAATGTAAAGAGACATTTCATATTCTCTTATCTACAAAGTTACAAAGGTTGTGGCTGGAGCTCGAACAAAAACCTTGTCCTCCTCGGCATAAGGTAAGCTCTGTAATTTTTCCATTTATGTTCAAAGTTCTACTAATTGTCTTTTATTTTATGACAGAGTGATTGCGGCAAACAAAAATAGAAAATCCTAGTCATTTTCTGTTCACCAGAAGAGTAATGTTCTGTAATTATTTTGTGTAATGAGTAACATATATCTACGACTGAAGTCTATGACTGAAGCGTAGATGTTAATTTTCCTCCGAAAACAATTCCTGGAAATGATATCCATCTGTTCAAATAATTATTGAAACATCACTCTTTGTGAGGGGATGGGGAAAATGACTGCATTTTCTGTTTTTATTTAGCCCATTGTCTACACCATAAAAGATCAAATGCAAACACTTTAGGATGCAGATGTACTATTTAAAATATTTAATTTTACATAATAAGAACATTTTGCGAAATCGATTTCCAAAACGTATGTCAATAGTGGAGAATTTTTGATCGATAAACTCAATGTGAAACAACACTCGCGTGATATTTACTGACGTAATAAAATAAATATTTTTGTTACTCTTAATGTCCTTCCAATTAGATGTAGTACTTCGTTAAAACACGAGTAAATTTATTCTGCGAATTAAACCAACAGTCTCTGGCAGCAGTGATGGTCGAGCTGATAAAACTTGGAGAGAATTCTAGAAGCACCGCGATATTTTTGCATGAAGAAGCGTAACACTGGCGTGCGCATATTACTGTATCCTACAATTGTATACAATATTTGAATATGAGGAAACACATTCCTGAAACATGACTTGTTAGACATTTAAATTCATTATTCCTATATTGTCATTTATGTCTCTATTCCTTTACGACGGAAATTCACAAAATTTCCGCCAAAACTATGAACAAAGTTCTTATTTAATACAGAAAACATTGCCTCTATGTTCGGAATGAAATAATACCTTCAGATTAATTTTTAAAGCAAATATGGACAAATGTATTGCTGATGATAAACATTCTCGTTTTATCTGTTTGTATTAGTAGATAACATTTTATTAATTTAAATAAAATATTTTCCAAAATATCGATACCGAAAAGTTTTTTCAGATGTGTATATTTATAGTTGATAAAGGAGTGAGAGGGAGGGGAGAGGGAGGGAGGGAGAGGGAGGGAGGGAGGGGAGAGAGACACACACATACTACAAAATTCTAAAAATATATATGAGTCACACTTTGTAAATGTGCTTCGGAGAGACATTAAATCAACAGTTGTGGGCTTGTGCAACTTGTGCAACCGAGCTCCAGAAAAAGAACAACTGTACAGGGAGCGCCGCCCGTCCCCTTTAACCCACTCGGTCGCGACTCATTACATTTCGCGCGCTCGGAGCCCGGGCGTACAGCGCGTGTTCACACGAATTCACTGGCAACTTGTGGTCGCCGCAGGCAGGACGCTGTCAGCCCCGCTGCCCTCATAGCCTTTCCCATCAGCGTTGCTAGCCCTGGCTGGCATCAGCAATAACTTCCCTAATGCACTAGATGCCGTTCGGCAACTTCTTTCCTAATGTAGTAGATGTCGTCTCCTCACAGATATTTCGCAACATTACTCCAATCGCTTAGATTTTCATTTCCAATGCCACAACCACCTAACCACCACCACCACCAGTAGAAACAACGATTGATTATTTAGCGTCTGAGAGCGCGGTTTTACCACTGTGATAATTAGTCCCGCAGATGCAGCGTGTATTATATCTCGGGAGGTGGTGGTGATTACTGATACCGAGAGAGATGGCTGAGGGCATCAACTGTTGTCCTGCAGTCCCTCTGACCGGGAGATCCTAGGTTCGAGTGCCCACGGTGGCACGATTTTCGACACTAGCTTGTCAGCTAGGTCGAATTCAGTCGCTGTCTGGAGGAGAATTCTAGCGACCGGCTGCTCTGATCGGTAGTTTTCCGTGGTTTCTCCGATCAACACCAGGCGAATGCCGGAGCAGTACCCTAGAAACGGGCCACGGACCGCGCGCGATCTTTCCATCCCCTTCCTTGTCTTATCCTCTCCCCTTACACACACACACACACTAACATGCGCTACCCTACCACATGTGCTAGGAGACCGGTCGAGAGATTAGAGTTTGTCCCGATTAGGACGGTGCCTCGCTGGCAGGAGATACCAGGTTGGGGAAAATCCCACTAGCCGACTGTAGCTCGGCGCCGGATCTCGCTACCCAGCGTTGGGAAGATCATAGCCAACTCTTGATGAAAAATACACTACACTTACGGGAATAATTACCGCTCGTAGTTGATGCGCCCGAAATCACTAATATTCAGTCAACTGTCCTGATGGAACATGAGATACGGGACTGATTTACTCATGGTTTTCCCCTCCAAATAGCTTTCCTAGCTGTTAACGACCCAGCAACGACAAAGATTCCGATTGCCGACTCATACTCGGGTTAGATACGTCACATGACATAAGCCACGACGGCCTTCGGTGCCAACGCCGTTCGTTAAATGCAATCGGCCACTGAGCCGAACTGAATTGAATTGTATTACTATTGTATTACAGAATAAACTGTGTTTTGTTTGTTCGACCACCTGGTTTATTTGAAAACACAACAGTAACCATAACTGTAACATTAAAAGTAATTGAAAGTTGATGCGGGAGACCGGTCGGGAGCTTAGAGCTTGTCCCGGCTGGAGCGGTGCCCCGCTCGTGAAGATACCTGGTTGTGGGAAAAACCCGTTAGTCGACGGAAGGTTGGCGCCAAATGTCGCCATCCAGCGGGAAAAGATCACCACCACCTGCCAATGAAAAACAAGCCCTACGTTTACGGGACTAATGACCTCGTTAGTTGACGCGCCCGGAATCACGAACAATTAATCAAAGTTGGCGCGCGCGCAGCTGGGTGCCACGCGCTGTTGAGGCTGGATACTCTCTGAAACCGAATCAGTGAAATTGTCGCTGATTCAATCAGTGAGCGCCGAAGTCACTGATATCTTCAGTCGAAATGAGTAGTTTCGCTGACAATCAGCGAAAATGCGAACCTTTTCTTTAATGCCCGCCAGCGTTTTACTGGTCGTCAGCGGTAAAAGTGCCGCTCCACCATCGCTCACTGATCGTTCAGTCGTTCACGTGCTGCTGTCTTCACAGATTTCACTGATTCAAACAGTGAAGTTTCACTGATTTAAAAAGTGGACCCGATTTCCACTGATTTGCTCAGTTCAATTCACTTATTGCCAGTGGCAGGGTTATAACTGACACCATCAGTGAATAGTCACTGTCAATCAGTAGTTTTTCACTGATTCAGACTGAGAGAGTAGGTAGAGCAAACAGCCGCTGGAAGGCGAGGTTGAGGCGAGTCACTGTGGGTGCCGTCGCGGGGGGGGGGATAAGATCCACGGGCGACGACGGAGCTGCCAGTCTGGTTTTGTGAGTGCTTTTCAAAGTGTTGTTAGTAGTTATTGTAATTCTACCTACGTCGACTGTGCTCGCTATTTGTTGTTTATTCCATTGTGAGAATGAAAATGTGGGGAGGATGAGATGCGAGAATCGTGGATAGGTGAGACATCCGGAAAATGGTATGTCATGATACAATTTTTATACATAGTAGTCAACATTGTGTAATAGGCTAGTAGGTATTAGATGAGTAAAGAATTTTTTGTACTTAATGTTTTTAAAAAAATCCGTTTGTTTGTCGCCCTGATGGAGGCTTAATAAAAGACGAAAAGTTGACAATTTGAATCAACGTTTCACTGACCTACAGTCAAGAATAAGTACATACTGTAAATCAACAGAGGTCAAGAAATCAAGCACGTGTTCATTCCATTTGGAGTTTCGTGAATTCTCTTGGCGATGACGAAAGGGCTTTGATTATTGTACATCTTATGATTATATGGGACGAAGCATTGTTATCGGTGCTAGATGGAACTCTGAATTGTATCAAGAACGCAACGAACAACTTTTAATTGTATATTTCTGTATATTTTTTCTGGACATGCCAATAACCACTATCATCATACTCTCTATTGCTATTTCATTCTCTCTTCCATGTAACCACTGCCTTCAATCACACCGACCCCATTCCGGCAGCCGCTGCTGCTCCCGGCTTTGCCTCCTGCTCCCGCGCGTGTTATCTCGCCGTCTGTTTGCGTCGCCGGGCAAGGGGTGAGTGAGGCGCGGGGGAGAGGGGGTGGAAAGTGTGGAGGGAGGTCTGACACAGAGGCGCTTGAGTAAATCCTCGCGCCGCCGTCAGCTGTTGAGCGGCGTACAACAATTCAACGCGTGTTCCGTTCTCAGCGCTCCCAGCGCGAGCAGTCACCATCGTCCCCGCCTCCGCCGCCGCCGCCGCCGCCGCCACCACCACCGCCACCGCCGCCCGCCACCGCCATCGGCACCGTCGCCTCCTCCTCCTTCTCCGCCGCCACAGTCACCGCCCCCGCCACGGTTGCCTCCTCCTCCTCCGCCCCCACCCCGCCACTTGCACCGCCACGCCACCGTCGCCTTCTCCTCCTTTTCCGCCCCCGCCACCACCACAGCCACCGCCACCGTCGCCTCCTCCTCCTCATTTTCTGCCCCCGCCCCCCGCCACCACCACCCTCACCATCGCCTTCTCCTCTTCCTCCTCCGCCACCGTCGCCGCCAACGTCTCCGCCGCCTCCGCCACCGTCGCCGCCGCCGCCACCACCGCCACCGCCACCGCCGCCACCACCGCCACCGCCACCGCCGCTGCCACCACCACCACCACCATCTCCTTCGTCGCCGCCGAAGACGAGCGTCGAGCGGAGGGGCATAAAAGTGGCGCGCAGGGGTGTGGTGGGGACGGGGGAGTCGTTATGAAAAGAACCTCCTGTGGCGCCCGAAATGTGCTGATGGACTCACAAGACATTCGTTCTCAACAAGAAACCAATAATGGCCTGGCTTTTTCTCCTGTACACGTCTAATGGAATGAAAGCTGTCAAACGGTTTTTCGCGTCTGGTGTTCGGAATGCCTCAGATTGACGTCAGGAATATTTACACATACAGCAGATGAGTTATCAAACTTTTGCATATTCTTTATTCAAGAATATCGACTGGATGGTTCGGCGAGATCTTGTTTCTTAGTTCTTTCAATGATCCAATTATAGTAAGGGGCATGCATGTTGTATTAGCAAACACGGTATACATAAAATATTGTAGTTATTAATGCCCTAAGAACATTACTAGTAATTCTGTAAACAGTAGACGTTCGGGCCGAAGACAATTGAAGATATTCCCTTCATTTCGTAAATTTAGGTATTATCTATGAATGGAACAACGTGTTTGATTGATTGCGTACCAAAGTTAGAGACGAACGAAAAGCCGAACAGTAAAGTTAAAGCACGACCTCCCTTTGCTCGGTCAAGATTCTTGCGAAACCTCTTGCGAAGTCTTATTGTAAAACTTGTGCAGCGTGGAATTCAGATAAGCGACGTAGATAAGAAAAAGCCAGCGTGACTCTTCCCATTGAGCTCTAATTGAAGTGTTAATTTCTTTTCTAATCTGCAATTAATTTGAAAGGCTACACTAAAGTAATCATGAAATGACAAGAGCATCGTACCATTAATGTAAGCAGGATTGATTGTTCATGATTCCGGGCGCGTCAACTAAGAAGTCACTAGTCCCGTAAGTGTAGTGGGTGTTTTTCCTCGGGAGGAGGTTGTGATATTTTCCTTTGCTGGATGATGAGATGCGGTGCCTACCTACCGTCGAATAGCGGGGTTGTCCTCACAACCAGATATTTCCCACCAGCGGGGCACCGCCCCAGCTGGGACTAGCTCTAAGCTCCCGAATGGTCTCCCTTCATGAGTGGTAATAGAATATTTATTTCGCTACTTAGGATACATGAAATAATTCCGGTGGTAGCGTTTTCCAATCAATTAATTTACATAAAACAAACATCAAACCACTACATATATACAACAAATATACAAAATGAACACCAAACAACATTACTGAATACAATTTCATAAAATTAATATATTAACCCTATGCTAAAGCTAACCTTAACATAAAATAACAAGAATAATACAAAAAATAAAAATTTTATTGTTAACATATTCTAAAAAAACTTACAACTTATTTAATCTAATTTTAAAATTTTTGACATTCTGAGGGAAAGTCTCCAGCACTGCTGCAGGTAATTTGTTCCAATTTTGTATGGTTCTATTAATAAATGAGAATTTACCTACATCTGTTCTCTGTTTTCTTTGTCGAATTTTGAAACCATGATCTTTCCGCGCGACGTATGTTGGTTTTGATAGTCTTGCCCGAACTTCACCCCACGGCCGATCACCCCTTATTGCTTTGAATAACGCACAAAGACGCGATTTCTCTCTGCGTTTTTCCAAGGGTTCCCACGATATAAATTCAGAATTTAAACGTCCCCTTCTAACAAATTTTGCGGCATATTTTTGCACTTTTTCGAGAGATTTTATTTGCCCTAGACGATATGGGTCCCAACATATCGAGCCATATTCCAATATCGGACGTACTAAAGATGTGTACCCTAATTCCCTTGATTTTCCACTTCCTTTCCTAAGTACTCTAATCACAAAATGCAATGCCTTCCACGCCTTTTTCACTACATAATTTACGTGTTCTGCCCATCCCAGATCCTCATTTAGTATAATTCCCAAATATTTACAGCATTTAGTTCTCGGAATATCCTGATTTACTAATTTATATTTCACGTCGTCTGTCTTGTGCACGTTAATGTCAGAGAGTGTGTGTGTGTGTTTGTGTAAGAGGAGAATATATGACAAGGATGACAAGGAAGGGGAAGGAAAGATCATGGGCGGTCCGTGGCCCGTTTGGTAGGGTACTGCTCCGGCATTCACCTGGTGTTGATCGGAGAAACCACGGAAAACTACCGATCAGAGCAGCCAGCCGCTAGAATTCTTCTCCAGACAGCGACTGAATTCGATCTAGCTGACTAGCTAGTGTCGCAAATCCTGCCGCCGCCAGGACTCGAACCTAGAACCTCCCGATCAGAGGGACTGCAGTGACATCCGTTGATAAACTGAGCCATTTCTCTCAATAATGAAAGCAGGAAAATGTGACAAATTTATGAAAACGATTTTGAAAGAACGCCATATGCATCGAGGACGAGAAGTAATTCCGGCATCCAGGTTCAGCTTGAAGAGCGGGACGTTGCGGAAGACGCAACCGTGGGGGCGGTAACGACGCGGGAAATCGGGAGGCGGCGGCAACGGGAAAAGCGATCCCGCGGTCGCGTCATTACGAGCGACGCGCGGCGCGGCGCGCGACAAAGACGATTACGGCGTGGGCGGGGCGGCACGGGGAGGGGCGGCGGCGGTGGCGGCGGCACACGGCGCCAGGCGCGTAATTAAAGAAATGTTTGGGCGCAAAAGCGCTGCGGCGGCGTCGGATTTCCGCGTTCTCGGGGAAATTCCGTTCTCTCCCCACTCCCCGCTCTTCAACGATCTCCGCCCGCACGAGGTACTCGCCCGTAACCATCGTCGCCCCCGTTTTCGCCGCCGCCCACGTCGCTATACCCACCGTCACTCTCGCCGCCGTCCTCGCCCGTCGCTGCCGCCCTCTCGCCACTGCCCTCTCGCCGCCCCCCTTTCGCCGCCCCCTCTCTCCGCCCCCTCACGCCACCCCCTCTCGCTGCCCCCTCTCGCCGCCACCCTTCGCCGCCCCCCTCTCGCCGCCCCCACTCGTCGCCCCCCTCTCGCCGCCCCCTCTCGCCGACTCCTCACCGCCACCC
Source organism: Acheta domesticus (assembly GCA_031308135.1). NCBI lineage: Eukaryota > Metazoa > Arthropoda > Insecta > Orthoptera > Gryllidae > Acheta > Acheta domesticus. Next base: position 10,671,695 of record JAHLJT010002406.1, read on the forward strand.
TTGCCGCCGCCCACGTCGTTGCCGCCTTCGCCGCCGCCCTCGCCGTCGCGCACGTCGCCGCCCTCGGCGCCGCCCGCGCCTCCACCCTCGTTGCCCCCGCCGCCGCCAACGTCCGCCCTGTCCGTCGCCCTCGCCACCCCATCGCTGCTCCGCCCCGTCCCCCCTTCCCCATCGTTACCTCCAAGGCCTCCGCCGCTGCCACTCTCCGTCACCACCAACATCACCACCGCCGCCACCTGCCCACGCCTCCGTCCCCAGCGCCGCAAGCAGCGCCGAGCGCGATGTGGGCGCGCTGCCTTTGCGACCAGCGCGCCCGCGGTTCCTTTGCGGCGGCGACAGCTGCCCGACGCGACGCGGGGCTGCCCGCGCCCTCCCGCGCTGCGGTCACTGCCCCCTCCCCTCCCCCCCGCAGCCATTTCCGTGAGTCGCCGACCTTCGTCGCGCTCCCCCCTTCGCAACCCTCTCATTGCATTCATCCACCTCCGGTGCCTCTCCTTCTTCCGCCTCCGCCCCGAGCTCGCCCTCTCGCCGCCGCCCCCCGCCCCCCCGCGCAAATGAAGCGCTGGACGCCTCCGCTGCGCCTGCGAATGCGGAAGCGACCCTCCGCCCCTGCAACGAGCGTTTGCGACCGCTTCCGTTGCCAAAGATTCCGTTTAATTTTTCATGATTGTACAAATTATTCTTCTGTTATTCCTTCCCCTCAACCCAGTCGACCCACGTTTACCTGGGATCATTAAGAATGGTTTGAATAATGATAATGATGTTGTGGAGAAAGGGTACCTGAGTAAAAAGCACTATGCAAACCTACTTTCACCTTCAGAACTTCAACATGAAGGTAGTGAAATACAAATTTACAGTACTATACAAAGAAAGGGTGTTGCGTTGTGGGTTAACCCATAATATCTTCATTGCCGTTCTCCGACACCCTTCGTTTTGTGAAGGTTACGTCATGGAAGCTCTTTCAGTAACCCAGGAGCCCGCAAGTGCTTTAGTGAACAATGTGTGTCGTGAGAAACAACCCCTGTAACTGTGAAAAAGCAACCGACACACGCTAGAAAAGTCTGTAACTCTAATATATTCAGATATTTGTTCATAAAAACGCAGTGTAAATGTTCATTGTTTGAACGAGAATATGTTCATTGTTTGAAATACATCATATGATATAGTAACCACCGTCAAAACTCATAATTTAATACTTCCTAGTACATGTTGGTAAACATATTAAATAGAGTGCTGCTAAAATGAACATTTTTCAGTCAAAAATAAGTGTTCTCAAGTTGCATGGAGCAAAAGGTCATGGCCTGCCAGTGCCCCGAAAATTCAAAGTTTCTTTTTGGCATGGAGTTGCTATTTATCTGAAAATATTTTGCCAGCAGCGAAGAACGGCCGGGTGACTGTAAGAGTTTTGAATGTTCAACTTCATATAAAGTGGGATTGAAGTAATGATTTTTTTGGCAGGGTGGAGTTATGTTGCTTTGGATATGATTCATGACATACTCTACAATCTACTTGAAAAATACACTATTAAAATGTAGAGAATTGAATACTTATCGAATATTATCTGCTTTTCAATTATCACACGAAATTTTATTTACCTTCTCTTCCAACTTCAATGACTTTACATGAACTCCATCAAAGTTGACTGATCCGACCGGGAGATGGCTCAGTGCATCAACCTGATGTCACTGCAGTCCCTCTGACCGGGAAGTCCTAGGTTTGCGTCCTAACGGCGGCTGGATTTTCGACACTAGCTTGTCAGTTTCGTCGAATTCAGTCGCTGTCTGAAGGAGAATTCTACCGGCCGGCTGATCTGATCGGTAGTTTTCCGTGGTTTCTCCGATCAACACCAGGCGAATGCCGGAGCAGTACCCTAACAAACGGGCCACAGACCGCGCGCGATCTTTCCTTCCTCTTCCTTGTCCTATCCTCTCCACTTACACACAAACTTACACTAACATGCACTACACTGCCACACATGCCAGGAGATCGGTCGGGAGCTTATAGCTTGTCCCGGCTGGAGCGGTGCCACACTGGTGGGAGATACCTGGTTGAGGGGAACCCCCGCTAGTCGACGATAGGTCGATGCCAGATCTCGCCATCCAGCGAGGAAAAGCCACCTCCCGAGAAAAAACACGCACTCCACTTACGGGACTAATGACCAAAGTAGTTGACGCGCCCAGAAACATCAATCAATTGACTGATCCGCCCGAAAAATCATCTTTTCACTGGTCACGAGATCGAATTGGGCCAGCCGCCCAGTATCGACGCGGAAGCTCGTTCCGTGTTCTGAGGACACATAGATGCGTGCAGGAGCGAATTTGAAATCACTATATTTTTCAGTTTTTGACTAAATCAGAGCATTGCATTCACTACTGCATTATCGGTCGCTACTGTGTTATTTATCGTTGCCGACGCAGCCCTTGCAAATCAAATATTCATGCTGTTGCGTTCGCGCACCCATTTGTTGTCCATTCAACGCACAATAGCTCGTCGTTAAAAATTCAATAGATAGTTTCTCATCACTTCAAGCAAGCTTAAATTATTGTTCACGTGTCGCTTGGTACGTGTAATTTTTATTCGTGTAAATTTGCGATATCTCTATGGACCAATACGAGAAAAATTGTATAATGATATTCAGTTCCTAGCCTTTTGAATCATGCCTGCCACGATTAATTTTGGAAAAGTATTGATGATAACGATGATGTTAATGATGCTATAGGAATGGTGGAGGAATAATTGTGGAATGAGAGGCAGAGGAAACGGGCGGACAGCGAGAAAACCTTCTGAGAACTCGCTTTCTTTGCCATAGATTCCACATACATCGACCGGTGTTTGAACCTGGCACTCCGAGGAGGACGCTGATCACTAGAAGGATGGCCCTTTATTTCCGAGAAAGCAGAACAAAGAATAAATTCGGAGTATACATTTCCAAAAACGTCGGCTTTGGAGAATCTCGACCACATTACTTTTAATAATGTATTTAATTGAGCTTTTGTGTGAAAATTTAATTCATTGTAAACCAATTTGTTGTTTTTTCTGTATTTTTTCTTTTGATGCCATAATTCAATGATAATTGTTGTGATTAAGATGCGCTGGTGCAATATCGTTGTGTATGTAATCAGTTTACCCAGCTTGAATTTTCTTTACGTCCGTCATGTCTGTAAAATTGCCATCTAGAAGATATTGTAGGAAAGCAATCACTAGTTTCAGACCTTACTACCCTTCTAAAACGTAACGAAATAGTTATTGTGTTGTCTCCAAGACCTTCTCATTGGACTATTTGCGGAAAATGGCTGTTGGGGAATCTGTTGATAATGTCTTCTGTATCTTCTCCACGCTCACAAGCTGTGAGGAGCTGCGATCTCATAGAAGCGGGGTGCGGTGATAGCTGTCTTTGTGGGAGACAGTCGTTTGTTTTGAAACTCTCGTCGAGTCCTCCGTCGTCCAATAGCGCGCGGCCTCACTCTGGGGGCGACTTGTCTCCCGCCCTCGCAGCCTCCCGCCTCCGGAGCACCAATCGGTTTCCAGGAAGACGAAAAAATAGAGCAATCTACATCCGAACAACCCTCCCTCAGCAAATGTAGGCACTGACGAGGAAGGTAGCCGCTAAAGATGTTCTAACGGTGCGCAGAACTCTCGTCTTTTAGTAATCCCATCTACACTGAGGGGTGTCGCTTGAGAGGTATTTAAAGAGTACGGTACATACCTAAACAAACCTCTGTTTCCTCGAAAATCATCGCGTTTATGGAGAGGATTTAATAGTGATTACAATTTTGAAGTATTTACAATGTGATTATAATAAACAAGTTTCGGATCTTTATACCATGAGGAAAGAAAAGTAACTCACTAACTTTCAAGTTAGAGAATGATAACATGATCTGATGAAGCCACAACATTCTAGCTCAGATATTTGACATCTTTAATTTGAGCAACTGGAGACTGTGGTGCGTAATTTATGAGAGTTCATTTTCTACCATAACCAAAAGTTAGAAGAAACGTCGATTATATTTTTGTAATCCTATCACGTTCGATTAATTCTTTCTGTGGAGGTACAGGTGATTCTGTTGGTAAAAAGAGAAAGAGACACATTGACACACCGATCAGCAATTCTGTTGTCACGGGGTAAAAGGTCTTAAGTAATTTTTGGCAAAATTGGGTTAAGTACTGAAAACTACAAGTTAGGTATCAATATTCTATTTTATTAAAACGACTTACTTCAAATGTTGCCTCCTTAACGACAAAAAAGCGATGGGAAATAGCTTTGAACACAGAAAACAGCGATGGTTCAATAATATTTAACCCTTGTTTTCTCCAAACTAAGATTTTTTGACTTAAGAACTTTTACCCCGTGACCACAGAAATGCTTAACTGTAGTACCTCGAAGAGGTAGATCTATGATGTAAGTTAGTCGAATTTACATTTCCCCCTAGGTACTCTTTAAACAAACTCAATTAATGTAAACTCTTGTGTAAATAATAGTAATAAATGCATCAGAACCTTATTCTTTGTAAAGGTGAAAAGTGGGTGTAGTATACAAAATTGAGTAAAAATTACTGCAAACATTTATTTTCATTTAAAATATTTTTACGGTTACAAATATATTTTTATTAAGTTTGCAAAGACGAACAGTCTTGAATAAAAGAACTGCATTTTACCATAACGCCGACGAACTCCTTTAGAAAGAAGTGCCTGTCTCTGCGGTTCCTCAAATCGATGTCTCAGATCGTGCGCGTCGGTTTTTTCGTCGCCAGAAGAGATTTCCAACAGCTCCCTCTCCAGAAAGTCTTTGTCCGACATTCTTTTTATATCCTTTCATTCCATTTTCAGTCCAAAAATCCACAAACGATACCGCACATAATAGGATAAGGAAAGGACAAATGATCTTGAATATTCCGTCTGAGAGCGCTTTCGTTTGAGCGAACAAATCCTGTCGTTCTGGCGGAAGAAGTGAAGGTATTTCAAAATAAAAGAAATACGATATGTAACTCAATGTAGGTAAAAAAGATTTTTGTTCGTTATTTCGGTAAATATACTTAGCAAATTTTGTTTCTCTCGGACAACGCACAATTAGACCTTAGTCATTCGAATACCGTTCGATTATTTCAATATTTCAAAATTAAGTAACCGAAAGTACAATTTGAAGTTTTTTAAAGGTTTACTCTTTAGTCTTGCAATGAAGGCACTCATTGTTTTGAAATCTCTTTATCTCATGTGTACCCCCAAATTATGAAAACCTCGTTTCTTCATATTCTGTTGCATTTTCTTAGTGAACAATGTCCTAATAAACAAACATTCATATTCGTATAGTATTTAATAATACAATATATCCAATAATTTTATTTAATAGAATTTTATATCCATGTTGTACATGAGCGAAGGTAAGGAGGTTGAGCCATCAGAGAGATGGATGTTAAAGAAAGGTGCCTTTATATTCTGAGTTTATACAAATTTATTGCTTGATTAGCTCGACCCGACAAGTAATTCAGTAATTTAAGAGACTTTGCGTAGTCACATCTTTTTGAAACAATGAGATGCTTTTAAGCGTATCGAACTTCATTTCCGGGCAGACTTAGTAAGTAATGAAGTTAAATGATTTTTATTTGATTTATTACACAGATTGTTTTATTGTTTCTCTCTGCCTTAATACAGTCGACTGGGCTATAGAACTGTATAGAATCTGATCTGCCTAGGATCCGAACAAGCTACATGGGTGAGGAACAGGCTACATTTGCCTCTGCCAATGCTGGAGGCAGGTACTGAGCGGAACACCTCCCGTAGGCGGATAAAAGCATTCGGAAGCTCCTCACATGTATGTTTGTATATATTGGGCATTTTGGTTCGACTGTCCGACTATACCGGCAAACGAAACTGTGTCCTCTCATGCCTGGGCCTTTAATTCCCATGTTTGGGGATAATAGAGACATGTAGCGAACTTCACGTATTCCCTTCACAGCAACTAGCAAAGTCCACCTGCATGAGCTTTTCTTTGACACAAAGTTACAGAAACTGAGATGATGTGATAGAAATATATTTTAAAATAATTTCACTTAGAAAGCATTAAACATAGTTCTAAATACTACTTGTTTTGTATTCTTTTCAATTATGGAATGTTTTAAAACCAGAATGATTCGGACCAAATATTCCAAAAGCACATCTCTTTCTGAACCGATACTTGCCTGAAAGAGAATTTTTTAAAATTTATTCTATTTTTTATTAAATTGTATCCAACCTTGCTTTTGTTGTGGTAGTAATCCTTTGAGAACTTCAAAATTTTGGAAGAGATCAGATATATAGCTCAGAAACGGCAAATCGTTACTTTATCCTCTGAACGTGTTTGAGACCAAAAAGTCCTCACAAGTACCGGTTAATGTTACATAATGTACTATAATGTCTATATTAATAAAAATGTTTTCATCAATATTAGAATATAAAATAAGGAAACAGAAATTATCTTAGATTTAATTCTCACTACAAGAAGGCATAAGTTCCTCCTTTTGTAAGAGCGAAAACCCCAATTCTATTTTTCAAACTGTATGCTCAAAGTTTGCTACTACTGACACAGGGACCACTTCTAGTACTGTTACTGTATATACCTCTCCATTTTGTGTTCCCATTTTTGAGATGAAATTTCATTTAGCACGCCCGTGAAATGTTGAATGAAACACCCAGCATCACACTTCAAGTGCTTCTTCCCTGCCTCCAGAGCTAAATGGGCTCTGTGACCCCAAAAATTAAATCTCTAAAACGAAGCCCGTCTGCGCTTCGTCCTTGCCAGGGAGAGGACCTGTGGCGGGGGGGGCGGGCGGGGCAGGGCGGGGCAGGGCGGGGCAGGGCAGGGCGGGGCAGGGCAGGGGGCGGGCAGGGCGGGGCGGGGCAGCATGTGGCGGGGCGGGTAGGCCGTGACGTGGTAAGCGTGAGAGGGCGAGGGAGGGCGTGGCGGGTGGGGAATGCTGGCGGAGCGAGGGGCGTGACGGTGAGGGGCGGGGCGGGGCGGGGCAGGCTCAACAGCAAAACTCACACACGGCCTGCGGTCGCCATGCGCAATGTAGCGCCGGCTGACGTCACCTCCATACGTGCACAGGCGAAGCGCGCGAGGGGGGTTGTGCTCCTGTAGGACACAGCGCCGGAGCGATGCACGTGACGTCAAGGCCAGTCGCCAAAAATCGCATTTATGGCCAGCTATTTTCAATACCATGACGCTCGTCCTAATGGGTTTTTTAGGGTGGATTCTTACATGTGATTCGTGTGATTGTTGACCCTTTACATTTACGTTAATATACGAGTGCATCAGTTAATTGCATCGCACATCAACAGTGATTGACCACTTACAGGATTATGTAGCTCCAGCCCTTTGGTGTTTTTGGTTGGTACTTATTATGCTGGTGTATTTATTTGCATGTTTTAAATGTTTGCAGTAAAGTGTTTTAAATGTTTGCAATAAATGCATAAATGTTGCATGTTTTAAATGTTTTAAATGTTTACAATCTTTGCAGTCATTGTAGGAGAAAGAATAGGCTTGCTTGCAAAAACTGCACATCACGTGTAATTTATCACATACAGGATTATGTAACTCCAGTTCTTTGTATTTTTTTTTGTTGGTTGCAAGATACTAAAACTTGCAAGACATCGTACTAATATATTTTTATTATTATTTTTTCCTCCATGTTATAATTGTTGTGATTTCACAGTATATGTAAGAGAAACATGATTATGAGTGTTTAATTAACAAGTTATTGTTTTCGATTCTTAACATTCTAGCTCTGATGTTGGAAATATATTTTCGGGAAAGTTGCCAACTAAATAGTTTTATTACTTTCCATTGTCCAAGCCCCACGAACGAGCCTTTATTTCATTTGTGGTCGTAAGCATTCTTCATAATTAATAATGTTGGTAAGAATTCAGGAGAATATAAGAATCTCCGCCATTAAATGACTAGACCAAACTGCACGCGATTCCACAAGGGTTTGAAAATTAGCCTTTTTGAGTGCGTAACCCAAACGAAAATGACGTTTCATAATGCCTGATATTTTACGTTCAGTATATTGTGGTCTTTCACTCGACTCAATTCAGTCAAGGTACAGTAAATATTACAGTATTTATATTTTTAATGAAGTATGTTGTGGAATATTCAGTTAATATGGAAACGATTGGGTAATTTACTATCATTTGTAAATGTGAATTACATTACAAGTGAAACAAGCGCAAGGAGAAAAAGAACAAAGGATGTTAAGTTGACTTCACAAATGAATTTCTTAAGAGCTCTGCTTGATATAATGATGAGGAATAGTCAAGACATTAGGACAAGGTCAAATGTTAAAAGTGTGGTGGGTATATTACGTTATAAATTACCGACAGAAATGGTTCCAGTATGTAATCAGGGAAAAAGCCAATAGGCTACGAAAGTGAGGTTTCTTGTGGGGAGAGGTGGATATGCCTTAAATGAGAATTATCAGAGCAGATCCCGGAACCGGTCTTTCGTCCCAAACATTCTTATAGAAAATATGCGTTTTTCTTTCATTGAAAACTTCCTTCAAGTGTAATGAACTCTTCATTTTCTCTTGCCAGTGATTCCCAACTCATGCGCTAGAAGTCACAGACATGTGTTCCTCTGCTCTAACCCGAGTCGCTCAACAAACAAGCCCCTCAACGCAACGAAACACATAATAATTCCAATGACTGGAGAAATGGACAAAATTAGTTTATAGACTTTTCTCTATTTTTGGGGGGTTAGGGATCCTTCACTACTTAGGTCATTGAGGTCCTCAAGTAACTTAATGAGTAAATTGTGATGAGATGAATGATGATAAATGATCGGCCTCAAGGTGAACCCAAGAGCTCGCATTGCCCAATACCAATTCTACATGGATTGACCAGGCATCAAACTGGAGGTCCCCGATGGAGAGCGAATGTGTTTTATCTTACTCTATGTCCTCCTCAATTCGTTTTACAAAAGTTGTTTGGAAAATCGATAAATTAAGTTATCGAAATGCTAATTATTATTGAACATCTTCCCAAATGGAAAGGAAATTAGCAGGAGTTGATGGTTTTTCTGCCATGTTTCCTGAAGCAATGACCCACTGTAGCCACAGTTTAGTATAACAGTTGCGAAGCTCTAATGGGAGGAGAATTCGTCCGTTTGACACTAGCGCTCCTGATGGCGAGCAAGAGGCATCTGTCTTAAAGGCTATAAGTACTACCTAGAAATTCATAATTTTTAATGCTGAAAGTTTTAGAACACTTTTAAAACAGCGCAACGGCTTGTACATAACATCTGAAAATTTGTGGTGTATACATAACAAAACGCTCATTCCAAATTTATCATAAAATAGAAATTTATTACTGTCAAAGTAACATGATAAAATTTACACTATCTTACTGCGCAGAAGCAAAATATCGGACTATTCAGCATTTGCTCTATGAATCAAGGAAATCTGTGCGAAAACCTTATTGAGATGGGGGTCGCACACCTAGAAGTTACAATAATATTTAGAAAATAATTATAATATGACAATACATTTAAAATGATAAAATGGTATAAATCAAGGTTTACATAATATTTATTAGCTGTTATATAATCTTTCTTGACATTCAAAATGATTGAAGCCGAAAATACAAAAAATATACACAAAACCATATAGAAGAACAAGAAAACGTTGGAATTAGCTTATTGCAAATGCGCTTTAAAATTACAACATTCACGAACGATTTTGTTAACGCTTTCCTTTGTCTCTTTAGAAAATATAAATAAGGATATATTTGGCGAATTCCTTTTGATTGTTGCTACAATTTATACCGTAAATAGATAGGAAATGCTGTGCATCATGTATGCAAGACGCAAATGTGGTCAGTCATAATTTAGCAATGGCAAGTGAGCTAAGAGCGGATAATAATATTCAATCGATTCAACTCACTTCATCAAAAATGTATCGCTATCACATAGCATCAAGTAATTACGCGTAAACAGCAGGCAAATATACATGCCGCACCTAACCGAACTGGTGCTGCCTCTTGCTGGCCACTGGGAGCGCTGAGGTCGCACGGATGAAAAAAATCATAGGGAGCTTCGCAACTGTTTATACTAAACTGTGCTGTAGCAACCCAATGAAGCAACCCACCGACCCACTGAAGCAACGACCCACAGGCTTTCTTCCGCTGGACATCTGGACAGTCGCTCCGTCCATCATTTTCTCCCACTATTTTACCAAATCTGTCTCATAGAGGGAAGCCTGCTCCGATATCATTCTTCCCTCGGTTGACATACCCCCACCGGTGCAACGTAACTATTCTCAAATATTGAAAAAGCTTACGCTTCACGTTGTTGTAGATTTTTCTTGAAGATCTTATAGCACAATACATTTTAGCACATTCGGTTAGGTATTTCGCGATGAAAACTAAAATAATACAAAAGAGTGAATGTAAAAGGGATATACAAATGTTGCGTCTAGTATCAACAATAAGTCCATCACATCAATCTCCTCAAAATGTGAGAGAACTCAAAGTGAGGTAGGAGAGAGAGAGAAGGAGTGAGTAGAAAGGGGGAGCGAATCGTGGAGAATTCGTATAAGAGAGAATATAAATTGATAGAGGAAAATAGGAAAACAGAAAATTAACAGGTAAAAGAAGGTAAACAAGAAGAAAACTAGTGTGCTAAAACAGCACGTAAAATATTGGTTGCAAATTGAAGAGGCCGCGACATCAACCAGATCAGTTGAGGAATATATCAATTTCGGAGAAAATTGACGGAACCGTTTACCGCTAGAGTTGTTCACAGACAGACGAACGGGCGGACGGACGGACAGACGTTTTGCCGTCAATCGATTTTTAGGTATCAAGGACCCAATTTTTCGTTGCCAGGACCCGGTAAAAAGTGTTTTCTGGCGAAAATTTGCTGTTTTTTGCGCAGCATTACGTTACTTTCTCTCGTTAGCGGTAGAGAGAAGGTAAAAAGCAGCGCCTGGGGATTAAGGCGCGAGTCGTTGGTGGCACAGCCGGAGTGAGTCCCGGGCGCGCAAACTAGTTCATTAGGTACCTTAGTGAAGAGTATCTGAGGAGAGATGATGGTGTTTCTGCCTCCCTGAAGCACAAGATCCGGCACCAACCTTTATGTCGACATTCGGGATTTCCACTTATCTTCCTCAACGGGTGTTAGCACATTTTGCTCGGCGCGGACAAGTTCCTGCGACTTCCGCCCACCTGGGCACTCTTTGGAGTGCTTCCCGCTAAATTATGGGAGTTCCATGCTAGACCAGGGTGTCATGGGGGTGCCAATTCCAAAATTCGCGCGTCCCACTTAAAAAAAAAATAATCCATCATCAATCAATCAATCAATCAATCAATGAAATGGAATGAAGACATTAATTAAATCATTGTTTCCCCGCGCCTTGATGCATGTGACAGTTCTTCCGCCGCCCTGCCAGGTTGCAATCAGCTACCCTCGCTGCCGACACCGGTGACGTCACTACATCACCACCGTCACCGCCGCCACCAACACCATCGCGCCGTCGCGCCCGTATCTCTCCCCCGCCTACGTCCGCCCCCCGCCGCCAGCTAGCCGGCTGCCCGCCCCTCTGCGCCCTGCCCGGGGTCGAACCCGGGCACCGCCAGAGCATGTGCGGACAGCGGGCGACACAGCTGGTGGAGTGTGGGCCAAGCGGATGGAGCTATGGTGGACCGGGAGCATGAAGCATCCACGGCGGTGAAGGGCATTTTTCACGATTTCTGCATTTGAGACCCTCTACTGGACAGCGGTGTGATTTGTAGGAGCGGTGGTGCTGTGACAGTGGTGTGGTTCGACAACCCGGCCATGTGTGCCTCGTAACCTTTCAATGTTACATTCATTTGGTTTTGCTTGCTGTGTTAGTCAGGTAGCATCGCTTGGTCAGTGTGTGCCTTTAATTTTGTGTTTCGGAACACTGCAAGAGTTTTGTGAAATTGTTAAAGTTTTTTTTTGTATTCTTTGACATTTATGGTGCCTTGAAACCTGGGAACGAATACTTCGTTCGTTCGTTGGTAACACCGACTACGCGAGGTTTTTGTTCACGCCACGCCACGCATTCGTGATGCGCACACGTAACGCGTGCGTGCGTGCCTTCTTAATAAATAAAAAAAGGCAGAATTACAGTAGAATCATTAGCAGTGCTGTTGTTAACATTTACTTGTGTTATGTGCGCTTTGTTTTATGCGGTTTGTATGGTGCAAATTAAAAGCATGTTCTTGGTTACGCCTTTCCAATTCCTGGAAATCTTGTGCAGCTTTCCTAACCTCATATTTCACGTTCCTGATCTTAGGTTTTCAAGTTTGTAGGGTTAAATGCATTTTGACGATAGTTTCATAGCTCATTTTGCTTATGAAAGTGGTGTTGACTTCCAATTAACAAATACATGTCGGTGCTTAAATTTTTAGATGGTTTTTCGCGTATGAAACTTCATACCCTTTAAATGCTATCGTGAATTATTTCAGTTCTTTTCATTAGTAAGCAAGCTTATTTAACCATGTCTCAGTCAAAGGTACGGGCTAAGGAGCCAGGTGCAGTTGAATTAAGATTATCACAAAGGTGGAGTCTCGCTATTTGGGAAATTTCACGAATTGAAAGTAATTTGAAAGCTTTGCAACCAGCAACGGTAGCCAGTCTCGCGTGCCTGCGAGATAGGTTATGTGAGGTATGGAAGGATATCGAAGCTCTTAAAATGGATGCGATCAGCTCCACAGAGTTCTTTAGCACGATTCATGAACAAAATTTTCGCAATGTGAAAATGCTTACTTGGCTGTAAAACAGCTATTGAATGAAAAATACGAGCCCTTTGAAAAGCCTCTTACTGTTGCCTCGGCGTGTCATCATGCCTCGCTACCGAGCATTAAAATTCCAAAATTTGATGGAAGGTATAGAAATTGGCAACGTTTCGTGATTTGTTTACTCAATTAGTCATTAATCAGGTACAGATACCGGACTCGCAGAAGTTGGTGCATTTAATGAGTAGTCTCGAGGCCGAACCTCTGAAGTTGATTTCTGTGCTCACAGTATCAGACAGATCCTTTCAACAGGCCTGGGCATTATTAAGAGATCGTTATGACGATAAATCGAAAATTTTAGAAGAGCACATTCATGCTCTCTTCTCCTTTCCTTCCCTCAAAATTGGTGATGCCTCCTCCTTAAGAGAATTGCACAATGTAGTAACTTCTCACTGGCTATCTGTGTCAGCAGTTCCCACTACAGTCCCTATGGCTGAAATAATAGTACAATTTTTAGTGCTCAGTAAATTGGATAACAAACAAGGGAAGCATTTTTCCTTGCTAAAGCAAAAAATGATATTGTTCCATTGCAAAATGTTTTAGATTTTCTTTCACTCCGGGCAAGAGCCCTAGACATTGCCCCTCTTGCTAATCCTGATGTGAATTCTGTTTCAGTTAGTAAGTCTAAGCGCCCTACACAATCTTCACCTGCCAAACAGGTGTTTCAGCTGGAAGAGGGGTCAGCAGCTCGAAGCCTGCATTGCCTGCAGTTCTGGAGAGTCACCCCTTTTTCGCCTGCCCTCGTTTTTTCCGTACCCTGGCTGTCCAGCAGAGATGGGCATTTTGTCTCTTCTCATCACTCTGCTCCAACTGTCTTCGAAGGAAGGGTCTTATCATCATTGGCTCCAACTAAGTTGTAAAACTTGTGGTAAAACCACCACTCAATGCATCATAATTTTTCTACACCCAATGTCCATAATTTGGCATCTACCTCATTGTTCTATGTGCTCCCACCCCTCTGCTGGACTAGCATCTGCACCCAGATTACTGCAAAACAACCACACGATACAAAGGTTTCCCGAGTTTCACACTTGTTCTTAGCCAGACATTTATATGGGTTTTCTCTCCTCCTACAGCCTTGTTAATGCAACAAATGAGTTGGGCCCAAACCCTGCCCAGCCAGGCAGTACTTGATTCTGGTAGTGAAGTTTCCTGATAACTGAATCACTGGTACCATATCATGCTCCGTCTCAAAAGAATTAGGCAATAATGCTCTATTCATTCTGTTAATGCTCTTACTTCTGGTTCAAATGCTAGAGTTCATGTGTTATCTCCTCGCGGTGGTTGTAGGTGGAAAGGGCAATAGAATGTTTAGTGGTTCCCCTGCTATTTCCAAGCCACCCCCGGAGGAACTTAATGTAGCTGCCTTGAAGTTGCCTGCTGACCTAAAATTGGCTGATGACCAATACTTTATTCCTAACAAATTAGAATATTTTATTAAGCTCTTCTTGATTTTTTTCAGTGCTTAACACTAAGAAGAGCAGCCCATTGTTCAAGCTTTTTAATTCTGTAACTGAAGTTTGGTAATGTGCATTGCGGGGGATCGATTGCCCACACTGTTGCCACGTTGCGGCACCCCCAATCAGTGCTTTTTCTTACTGCACACTCTCCTCTTAGTCATGAGTATGAGAATGTTTTTGGAATTCTGAGAGATTTCCTCTTCTCGTGATGAAAACTTCTCACACTTGGAGCATCCTGTTGAAAACAATTTATGAGGCCACCTTTAGGTTGGAGAATGGGCAATTTTGTGTATCTTTGCCTTTTAAACGTCCTCCACAATAATGGGGGATTCACATTTGGCCAAACAGTTTTTTGGCTTGCTGAAGGATAGAGAATTAAGGGCATAATTTATTCAAGTTCTGAGAGAATACATTTGAATTGGGGCCGCAGTTGAATGTGTCAGTTAAAGGAATAGCACTCCTTTCTATTTTTATACCTCATTTTTGTGTGTTGA